>OY735231.1:34419368-34617372 GCA_963457665.1 Thysanoteuthis rhombus | reverse complement strand
AAAACTTTATCCGTTTCAAGATGAATTTTTATTGTAAATCAAACACTCTCCTCAAATCAAGAACCTTAAATCCGAACGACTTTAAACTTAACACTGCAGCTGTCGAGTTATTTCGGTGCATAAACAAATACCTGAAGTTTTCTAAAATTATAGTGAGGTGTCAAAGAGAAGTTAAATAAGAACTGTATGTTGGAGAAAAACAATCAAATAATTGTTATCTAAGATTGAACTAAAAGCATAGAAGCCGGCAATAAGTGACAGTCATTTATAACAGCACAAAAGCTTTGGACATTGATGTCACTATTTGCCTCTAGGATGTTTATAGACTCAACACAAGATAAGAAGAACTTCTGCTTATGATCATTTAAAAAATTGGGGTTGAGAATGGTATAGCTATAACAAAGCAAACAATGGAACCGACAACCCAAGTTCAAACTCTGGTCGGGGCTGATTATATTTACTTAGCATTCATACCCTTGGGAAAGGCAAGAATCTATCTCTTCTATCCCGCCCCCTCAGCTATGGATAGATAATAGGACAGATTATGCTCTCTAGCTTTGGGAAGGTAACCTGTCTAGCAGGAAGACCACTCAGATTTCAAACCAGGGATGGAGCCTCTGTAAGATGGTTTGATGCCCACTTGTGAAGTTCTCCCGGCAGCTCCAGCAGCCACGCTGATTTCAGATGTTCTGCACTCTGCTTTTCTCTCACAAAGCTGAGAGGAGGATACTGACAAATGGGCATCCAAGGATTTCTACATACTTTGCCAAGGCATGTGCCCTGGAGGGGACGTTCTATTGTCTGTCGAAAGATAACGAAGGCCATTCATTTAAAAATTAATAAAAAAAGCTAATGTGCTTCAAGCTAGTTTATATTGTGATATAACAGTACCAACATAGTACCTGTCAAGAATGATGGAATTATTTACATATGGCTCAGCACTTCTGCCTCAGATCAGAGTATTTGTGCAGTCTGCTTAGGATCAAAGTGAAGTATCCTTGACACTTCTGCCTATTGGAGAGCCTAATAATAAAAGTAGATTTTTATTCCACAGCGTTTCAATGGCAACTTTAATTTTGAGAAAAGCCAGATGTTGCAGGAAGCCAAATCCTGAAAGTAGGAGGGCTGACGGCCGTGCATGGTGAAGCTTTGCCAGAAAACCTTGCCTGAGACATGAAGAATAGACAGGCTCAGTCATTAGATATTCAAAATGGCTGGATACTTTCTGGACAAACCTTATATAGGTACATACCAATAACAGTTAATAATGTCAACATGTGTGTGTGTGTATGTATATATATATATATATATATATATATATATATATATATAATGTGTACTTTAGAGAGTGAGACAGACTCGGGAGTGAAGTGCTTGGTGGTAAGGTTTATTAATCCTTATATGTCAATACATGTTTCGGGATTCTTCCCATCGTCAGTGGTGTGTGCTGTGTGAGTGTGTATTAAAATGTACCATGTGGAACCAGAGTATATATATATATATATATATATATATATATATATATATATATATATATATATATACATGTATATTATATATATATATGTATGTATGTATGTATGTATATATATATATATGTATATTAAACATTTATGAATAATGTTTATCTGGCCTGGGTTGCTAAAGCTCATTATCACCAAATAAACTACAAACCAAAGGAAGAAAAAATCGGTCAAAGCAGTTAGCTCTCTTTGTACTTGTAAAATCTACAAAGTGATTATAGCTATACTTTCATTAGTACCATTAATTTGTTCCAAAATTTTTTTTGCTGTTCAAAACCACAAAACTGACCATATCATACCAAAAGAAGAAATTCCCTCTCCTGGTAGCAATGTGATTAAAATTTACATTTTCTCAACAGTGCTGAATACATTAACTTTGATTTAAAACATTTTATTCCACCAAACGATTTATCATTATAATCAGAGAAAGTTACAACAATTTTTTGTCCAACAGTCAGTTAGATTTAGCACCATAACATGAATGAACTTTAATAACTTAACTTTTAATGTACTTCAGAAAATAGCCCGACAACAACAACTGTAAGTAGTGGTAGGAGTTGATATAACTGCTGCTTATAATGCAACTGTTCCCTCAACTTTATTGCCCAGGAGGAAGCTCCCACTACTTCAGGAGCAACCTTTTCTGCTCCCACCTTTATACTAATTTTTTCGCTTATAGTCATCCGTAGTGTTTCCTTCCTATTATTTCACTATTCAATTCCTTAACCGATGATTGTTGTTGAACACAATGTTGCTTTTCGCAACTGCTGTTATTACTACTAGTGCTGGTGTAAGCTTTAGAAAACCAGTCAGTCAGCTATCGGGGGATGCCCACCTGTGGTTGTTAAAGAAAGAAGGAAGAATTTACGTTAATATAAAAAGTGTGCAGCGAGAAAAGTTATGAAAAGAAAAAGGTGTGGCCAGACGTTAAGGTCTTAAAATCGCGCTGCATGGCTACTGGAGTTTTGCAGGCAAGTCTCTTATTTTTTTTTCATGATACTTCTTTTATTTATTTGTCTTCTGGAGTTATAAATGTTACTATTATGTAGGCATGATGATTTTTTTTCCCTCGAGTGTGCGTGTGTGTATTATGTTACTGTGTTGTTCGTCAGTCAAGTTAGATTTGTTGTTATATCGCATCGGGGCCCATTCAATGAAAACCCTGTCTACGAAGTAGGGGTTCAGTTTCCTCTTCAGCAATTTATTGGAGTTGATCCCCCACTTTTTTCTTTTATATGTTTAGCATTTTTCTTGTCAGTTGTACAGGACAGGACATACACTATCGGTCTCTCTCTCAAGTGGCAAAAAACGGAAGACTTGAAAAATTCCAGTCCTTGTATCGTACTACTTAGTGACTTGGTACAAACCATTTTTTTTTTTTCAATCGAGGGTGGCACAAAAACTGATGAGGGTCGTCTCACCTCTTTACTTTTACGGTCGGGCCTATGTATTCTTGTACTTGTAAAATCAACGATTCTCTCATTGTCAGTTGTATGGAAGAATGTTCAAGTTTCTACAAGTTGTCAACTCTGAAATTTCATGAAAAATTCGTAATTTGCTCAGCTGACACTAGTAGCTTTTTTTGTGTGTGTGTGTTTCAGTTTCACATGTTTTTAGTTTCGAATACAACCAGCGTGACCTGCTACAATGTATGTATTGCTAACCCAGTGTCGGTTGTACTGTTAAAGAACAAAATGAAGCTTTTTTTTTTTTCATGTCAATTATAGAAAAGAGTGTGTATTTAGCTTTAAAATGTCTATAAATAATAATCGATAATAATAAAATTGTCAATTATTGTCATCGTTCCAAAGCTTTTTCGGAAAAAAAGGGTTGTGGAAAAAAAGGTCAGACTTCATGATAAATTATTGAATGGGTTGCTCGAAAGTAGAAGAAAAAATAAAAACATTAAATCTTTGTAAATGGGTAACGTATATTTCTTATTTTAAATTTAGATAAAAGGACCCCCCCTTCACTTCTTAGTGGGATGCCTGAACGGAAGGCCCTCATTTTTACTTATTTAAATATTACTTATCATTACAAATGTGACCCCCACTCATAGTTATATTTTATTTTGCTAGCCAACATTTCGACTTTTTTTCTGTGGCTTTCAAATGTACCCTACCCAGACAGACCCACACTACACAGAAATTTTTAATGTTATGTCATGACATTGAAGTTATTAATGTGTACATGTATTTCCAATATGTAGATGACATAAATGTCTGTTTTAGTCCCTTAATGATATTGAATAAAACGTATTTTTCACGTACATATAGTAACATAAAAATAGTTTTTTTGTTGTTTTATTGTCTTCAAGATCAACTAAAAAGTATCGTAGAATATTTATTTTATTAAAATCAAACGTAACTTTTATCAACATTTTCTTACTGTTTCTAAAATTAAATGTGACTTTCCCCCCGATCACGTTAAGGACGATGGTAGAGACAAGAGCGGCAAAACTCCGCTGAATCATTTAAAAGATAATGTTACCTCAACCTTTGTTTGTTGGTAATTTCGTGAATGAAGTTGGCATTGGCACAACGTAAGGAAGGTGGTCCCGATAGTAAAGTTTCGCACACTCGATATTAAAAAAAAAAACAGCACACAAATGAAAAGAAACTAGAAAATTAACGAAAGGAAAACAGAAGTAAATACTTAAATCATTGTTTTTATCTGTGCGCCGTTTTTTATTTATTTTTTATTTTTATTTTTTTCGTGTGTGCGAAACTTTGCGATCGGGGACCACCTTCCCTACGTTGTACCTTGAATTATCTTTACTTTACCAGTTGACATTTTTGTTAGTGGTTGATGGTCGTTGAATAGCGAACACATGATGTTGCATTTTCCACTAATACTGCTGTTCGTGAAACTGAAGGCTAAGCTAAAGATTTAGGGAGGCCCCTACCCTGGGGGTTTGGATCTTAGGGGGACCCTCGAACATTTCCTGGGACTCGTCAATAATGCAGTTAACTGTTTGTAAAGCTTTTGAGGGGATCAGGGACGTCTCGAAATCGACCACCCCCAGCTACTCCTATGGTGGTTGTTACTATTTTACCCGTGCAGGAGAACCTCGTTTGAAAATTATCTATTCACGCTCCCTGATTCCCCCAAAGTAATTTTGTTTGGTAGGTCACTGAGTAATTCAGAGATTGTTTTGCAGTGAAATTACGTAACTTTTTTGGCCCATCTCCTGACATGGTAAAATGTGGCCTTTTGTTTTCTTTTCAAAGACACTTGGAATATTTCAATTGCTGACGGTAGAGATTTTTGTCGTTGTCAGAATTAATGAAATAATTTGAAGAATTCATTTTTTTTTAATAGTTATGTTGTCAATCACAGTACAACTTAGCTGGTGAATTTGTTGGAGGACCGAGCTTGTTTGTAACCCCCTGTTCTCTTTGTATGGAAATTAAAGTCGACATTTTTTTTCTTTTTTTTTTTTTATGAGCACGTGTAACTTACCCAAGTGAATTCGTCTTTTTATCATAGCCAAAAATCTAAAAATACTCTAAAATGAAACTAATTATATTCTTGGTTGGTTTAATTCTTTGGGCTTTTTTCTTCAATGGGCGTAACATTACACAGTCTTTTCGAAAATAGCCGGAACAGACAAACTTTAGGATCCTTTTTTTCATAAAGCTGCATGAAGTCCTGAAAATAATGTTTTGGTCAATAGGAATGTCTATCCATAAGTAGTTCTGCTCGGGATGCTGTCATTTAGTTTCTTTTTTTTTTTCTTTCTTTCGCCCTGAATTAAAATTTGTGAAGTATTAGTAGTTATTTGCAATTGTCACATTTTTCGAAACCGAGGAAAATTTTGCAGGATATTAAACTAAAATCTACTTGATTTTAAACGAGAAGTTTCCTAGTTATAAGGTCTTCCTTAAAACTAGCTAATGAATGCTGTAAAGGCAATGAGTTAACGATTATGAGATAATTACAGACACTTACAGTGTATATAGAGTAAAAAATGGTATGAAATTATGTCCGTTTTTTCTTTTTTAATTATCTCTATCAACGAAGTTGGAGAGTTTATATATATATATATATATATATATATATATATATATTATCGTGTGGATGGAAAGACGGACACGACATTTCCTAGCGCTGAATGAATTTCCATGAAATTTTGTGCAAGGATGGGCAATTGGATAAAGAGTTGGTTAAACTTTTGAGCGGATCCAGGAATTTTTATTTATTTTTTATTTATTTTTTTGAGGAATTTTCCGTTTTTAATTTTTTTTTCTATGTCAACCACATTTAACCCACCTCTTATCATATGCAGTCATTACCGGACAGTTTCCCGGAGACGGACAGAAACTTCTGTTTCTTTATTACACTAGAGCGAAGGAGAAGGGGGTTATCTGGTTTATTTTCTTATCTCTCTTGGATATTTATTCCCTTTTTCCTGAAGTCCTTTTATCTTAATTGTCAAACGTTTAGTGTTTTGTTGGATAGCCAATGGACACATCAGAAAATAGAGCTGTAAATAAAAAGCCATGCCTCAAGTTATATATATATATATATATATATACATGATTATTATTTACGTTTTGATTCAAACTAGTGGCGTTAATTATTTCCGAATTCATAAACCAACCGAAAACGCTACTGAGGGAATCAAAAATGGACGAACTAGTATTTTAGTTCAATCAGGACTACTTTTATCGAAAATCTGACTGAACGAAAGCTGTATCTAGCTTTTAATGCTATGAGCAATTCGCCAAGTTTCCTTTGCTCATTCAAGTCAAGGATTTTAAAGTCTAATTTTCGGGAGACTGTTCACTTGGTGTGGGAAATTGCCCAATTGATAAAACCTCTAGTATTCAGCAAATTTCTTGAAATCTTATACTGAACTTTTTTGAGCCTGATACAAGGTCTCAATCGTGGGGCACACCACGAGGATCGAACTCTCGAATTGTCCACGAAATTGATAATCATCGCTCTACGCCAGGCGCTTCCCTCTTATGTATGTATGACACCAAAAAATAATTGCATAACATTAATCTTTGATGTCTGTAATTTATTTTTCATACAAATCATTTTGAAATTTCGGATAATTTCAAATCAAATTTCAAATCTTAGGAATAATAACTTATACATTCTTTGTCTAAAACCTTTTAGTCTGGAGTAAAACAAACTTTTTCACTACTTGAGCCTTCGTAGATCTTTGATCTGAGAAACTTTTTTTTTTTTTCAAAAAATCTTTATGAATTTAACGTGTTGAAAAAAAAACTAATGGTGGTTTTTGTCCGTTTTTTTTTCTTCAATTTTATCTGTCAACAGTTGTCTCTGTCAGTTATTAAAAACAGACCAAGATTGAATATTTTTATTCCTGTGATATTTTATTTTGATATCTGAATGTCTTTAGTATCGCCCACAATATACATGGCTGTAGTGTCCAACCAAGTCAAGCGTTTCGTGTCCACACCCGAAACTTGTTAATTGTGACTGTATTATTTCTCCTAATGGTAACGCCTTTATTTTTTTTTTTTAGAAATTTGAGAGGCATATTCTTGAAATTTCAAGCGCCACATAATATTTGGTTGAGTTTCAGGCAGTCTTTGGGAGTCATGAAAATCGAGTTCTATTTTCAATTTAGTTAAAAAAATTGACCAAAATAAACAGCCGCTGATCTCGCGTGCATTGTTGGAAATGGGGGAGGGGTTATACGGGGGTACGGTGCACCCACTTCTCAATATCTAGCGTTTTGTTGTTTGTTTTTCTCTGTGTCGGAAAGTAAAACGGACCCCCCCCCCCCCCCGAAATTGGTTATATTTTGGAAATTACCCACGGGAATTTAACACCCCCTCCCCCAGCTGCACGAGTCCACTTCGCTGATGGAATCCTCTGTATGTGTGCGTGTCCCCACCCCCAGCACGAATCCCCATGTACAGCCGTCCTTGCCTTAGTTCGAGCCACCCCCCTGCGAAAAAAAAAAAACAAAAACATCTCCATCATCACTCACGTGACTTCACATTTTCTTTCCCCGTTTTTCAACGCATTTTCTTAATCTGCCCAACCGTGTTGATTTGTATGATATCTTGTTTTCAATGAAATTAAAATATAAAATATAAAAAAAAACAAAAAAAACTAACTACCAGGAAATTTGTGCCAAGATTTTGAAACGTGATTTTTAAGAAGCAAAAAAGTGCTCCTTCCTTTTGAAACTGATCTTGTTTGTACAACGACTCGGTGACAGGGACATATAACAATCATTTTGCCAGTATTTTTCTTTCTTTCTTTCCTTTTTTTTCAATACATACTTCGTTTTCAAGTTTCCTTGTGCACAAACTGAACTGGCCTCAAACTTGAGTGTCAGTTCAGTTCAATTCGACCTGCTTCCATTTGATGAATAGTAAGTACTAGTGATGTACATATCGCTTCGGTCTTCTGAAAGGAGCGATCAATTCTTATTTTAGTTATTTTATCAACCTATTACCATGCAAATTATACAGTACAAAACTTGGCATTAACCCGGACCTGGTAAAAATTTCATGTCCTGGCCGCAACATTCAGTAGCACGTTAAAAATACTTGAATGATTGCTTAAATTAAGCTCCCCCACTTTTTTTTTTCTTCTTCTTGCAAATTATCATCGTCTGTGTTGTAAAGGTAATTTTGAAAAGCTAAATAAACAAATCTCTTCACTAAATAAGTGGGGACTTGGGCTCAGTCCTCCTTGTCCGGTTTGAGTCAACAAATGACCCCCAGCCCACTCTCTATCCCCTATTTTCACGGAGTTTTTATCCACGTCCGATTCAGTGGTTAATAACGAGTGTCCTTATTCATCGAATTTTTTTTTTTTTAATGTTTTCAGATTTCAAAAGTATTCTTCTTGATCACTATATTTTTTACCACTTTAAACCTTGAATTGTTGTTTTCACTTGGTTTATCCTCGGTAATTTGCAACACCTGGTCGGAAGTTCAACCTGTGGGTCGTAGTGAGTCATATACTCTGGTTCAATGGGAAAGTTGAAACAGCATTGCAATGAATTAACTAGGAAGAACAAATGCAAGACATTACCCTCTCTAGCATGGATAGCAGAATGAGAACAATATACCTACCGTAGATTCTGGTGGATAAGTTGACTTTTTAAGCATATAGAATTTATCATAATGGAACGTATTGGTCTGTTTAAACCCTATGTACTTGACAGTTTTGACCTAGTGCTGCCTTTTATTGGAGAGTCAATTGATTGGGCAAGTATTGGACTAAACTTGAATTAAACCTGGGGTCGGGGGCGACCTATGCGCCAGCAGATACGGTACGTGGATTGAATGAAGAGTTAGGTTCTAAATTTTTAGGTTACTGATTACTAAAGATACCTGGTGAAGGCCGCAGAATACAGTAGCCAAAACTCCAAACAATAAAAAAAAAACAAGATGAGTACACTGGTTCGAATCTCATTCAAACTCACCAAACAGCTGTCGATCTGTAGATGATAGCCCAACACAAAAACCACACATTACCCCCTGTGACCCTACAAATGGTTTTTCAGCAAATTATTTTTTGGAAATTACCAATCGAATTTTTTTTTTGGGGGGGGGGATGATTTACAATGTAAATTCAAGCTAAATTGGATTTTATTTTTCATTTTTTTATTTGATTTTATATGACCGTTTTTGTAAGTTGAATTCGCTGACTGCTGCTGAAAAATAGCAAGTGGTAACTTCATATTGTTCTTAGAGAGGAGAGGATGACCAGTAGGTACTTAGGTGTCATTCATAGTGAGGGGCTGATTGTACAAGGGAGAAAGACTTTGTTTATTTTCTGTTAAGCGTACGTACACGTCTATTTTTTTTCTTTTTTTTTTTTCAAAGTTCATAAAAAAAACTCTAGAAATTCGCAATTGCCATTCTTTAAAACAAATAAAATTAAACATTATCTGATTTCCTATTTATATTTCATCTTGTAAATTCAGATGGAAATTATTGTATTCGATAGCATATGAAAACTCCCCCCCCCCTTCATTTCAACAAGGAATGTTAAAAAAAAAATTTTCTCAGGGTATTTACAGGCAAGCATTTAATGTTATTGCAATATGTGGCTTCAGTATAGCAGAAAATGCATGCAACCAGAACAGCATGGTTTACAACCTTCAATTTTATACAATATAGATCAAGTGCACCCCGTTCCCAGTGCTGATATTCCATGGCATGAGGGTACCTCAACCCGAAGTTGAAAAATATCCCAGAGTCTTGTATATGTTGACAACTTCGAATATGTCCCCTGGGGCAGGGAGATTTTCATTTTCTTTTTCTTTTTTCTATTAAAGTGTATATATATATATATATATATATTTCATGCTATATAGGCTTAAAAATCTTACTATGGCATTATGTTAGGGATAAAAGAAAATATTGGATAAACCTAATTCTTGCCCCCCCCGCTCCAAATAAAGTGGGTATCTTTGATACCAAGAACAATTTTTCAATGTTTGCATAAGAAATATACCTGAATTTATATTTTAATTAACATCTGCATAATAAAAATTCAGTGTGAATGATATTTTTTTTTCTCAAAGCTTCTCCCTCAAAATAAGGCCTAAAAGGGGTTTTCCCAAAACCAAAGAAAAAAGAGGTCTAGTAGATTACTGATGCTGATTTTCAAGTATGTAGACAAAACGGCATGGCCAAGAGTGCTGAAAAAAAGGATTGAACTCTTTGCCACCTTTTGATGGTTGAGGCTGTTCAACTCCAGATTATAGATCTCTTATCTTTTAGATCTGAATTTAGGTATAAAATATATGAATTGACATCAATGATTTGAAGCCATAGTTTTATATGATTGACAGAAAATTATTCTACACGACAATTATGGCAGGCTGCTCCACTCAACATAAAGTACTGTCCCCTTCAAATATGCACTTTTTGGAATTTCTCCGATTCCCCTTCCTATACTGCATGTAAACATTTTATCAATAAGCGTAAAAAGGATGGGTTGATTTTCTGATGTTGCTGATAGCTCCAACATCAACCCCCTACCCCCAACGAAAAATCTTCCTAAATATGCCGGGTACTACATGCACTTTTGTGCATCTTATTCAACTTGAGACTCTCTGAAGGACGATAGAAAAACAGAAATGATGTTATCAAGCTCAATTATTCTAAATCAGTGTTTCTCAACCTTTAACCATTAGCGACCCTTCCCTTTTCCCCAATGTTTTATGCGAATCCTATCCCGAGATCCAATTTTTTTTTCAATCCAAGTAAGCGGCAAAGTAATGTGAAATTTGACACTGCTTATCTGTTACAAGCTTATCAATCATTTGCTCTAGAAGAGGCCAAGTCTCATTGTTGAACAGAGATTTGTAGTAGGAAAATGACTTCTGTATTTTGTTTTTTGAACATGTAACAATCAAGAACCCATCCTTGCAGAGATAAGAATCTGTGAAAAAGTAACAGAAATTTGTGTGCACTCTTACCAATTGTTAGATATTGTTTGGAGATTTTCAATTAGAATGATACTCTTGTCCAATCCTTACTGAGTTGACTCTATAACCCTAACCTAATAACAATGACAAGTTCAGACTTCTGATTAAGACAAAAAAGTGAGAAGTTTAAAATGATGGATAGAGAGACAGATTTTGTTTCTACGTCATCAATCAATGAAAGAGAGAGAAAGTGGGAAATGGAAAGCTGTGGATGCTACATTTAATGATCTGGTCTAATCAAATTCTTTTAATTAGAATTTATTACTTTTCCTTTCTTTCTTATCTTTACTATGATTCTTTTTCTCTTTTCTTCTCAAGCCCTAACCATTCATAGTAGAAACTTGAAATTTTGAATACACACTACCCTCAATGAGTAGGGAAAACATTTTTTTGACCTAACGGCTAAAATAGTTGCAGTCAGAGAAGAGTGACCCTGAAGCGGCCACCCTTGTTTCTTGATATTGTTAAGAGACTTATAGTCGGAATTTTAACTGCTATTTTCTGAGCTTATTTTGAGAGCTATATTGTTCCAACTTTGTGAGGAGGTATGTTTATATCTAAAATAAATTTATTGTAAATTTGGTATTTCTAAACTTCATGAAAATTATACATAAACTAATTTTGTTCATTTTGGACACAGTAAAAGAATTGATTTTGATTGCTACAAATGTTGATAGAAAAATGCTCCTTTTTTGAGTATACTGACTACTATAGTCACTTTGAATATCACTACAGTCTTAGTCCTGATGCTCGGCCACCTTTTCATACAATCTCCGTCTTTGAATTCAGAGAAAACAATCCTAGTATTTTATAAAATAGAAGTATCAAAATAAAAGTTGATTAGAAATTTCATTGAGTATTGTACTTATGAAGTAGTTTTTATCAAAATAGTAAGCTTGACTGTATTAATTACAATGGTTTAGTTGTAGGAGATAAATGTTTCAAAAATGTCAACAAAATCAAAAATGTCATGCATGCTCTGTGTGCCAAGAACTTGAGGGACCTGTGGGTAGTTATTATTTTATTTATATATATATATATATATATATTACACACACACACACACACTGAAGAGTCGTAATATGGCAAAACAGCTGTCTGTGGCTGACATTATTATGAATTTTATAAACAACCTTCGAAAGTATTTGAAACCAGAACTGGCAATGTATGTATTGGGTGTACAGGCTGTGCCAATGAAAATAGCTGAAATTTTGAACATTTGTTCCTTTTGTTAAAAAAAAAGAATTTTTTGTTTTTTTTTGTTCATCACGTTATCTTTTGCCAAAAGTTTTAGAAAAGTGTATTTATAGTATGAAGAATCAAAAACCAGAGTCATGTCAGTTATTTTCACTGCAATCTCTCTTTGAAGAAACGTGCTCTCAAAGAATATTCAAAAAATGTTCAACTTGGAAAAAATCATCTTAATGAAAACTGCAGGAAAAGAATTCAGAAGAGAATGCCAATCTTCTCTTTACTTTTAATCCAGGTAATCCTGTGTACTCCTACAAATACTTGATCCACTTACCAAAGTATGTCAAATAATATAAAAGCTAAAAAAAACAAAATCCATTCCTCAAGTACGACTTGACAAGTTTACAATGTATGCTTTGCTTAATCCATTGCCTGTCTAATGGGCAATAAAAATCCCACTGATGGGATTATCAGATCTACTTGCAGTACATTCTGCAGTAGCTTTGCACAGTTTCGATACCGTGGCTGATAATGGCTCGCTTAGGCTTGGTTTTGTTAATCGCAGAGGCCTGGGATACATCCTGTGGTCTTGAAAATCTTACCTTGCATAGTCTCTGGGGATCAGTAAGCTCCGAGGCCGCACCTAATAGGGTAAGGAAGGCTTGCCCAGATTCCATCACAACAATAATTGCAGGGACTGGAGCAATTTTTTTGAACTGCAGATTTGTAGATCCTATGTTAAACTGATCTTGTGTTATAGGGAAGCTGTGTAAATATATACTGATGGGTTTATTCTTGCGCTTCAGTTTCATATTTGTTTGATTCAGCCAACTTATTAGCTTGCCCCATGGAGTGCCAGTAAAGAACTTATTGTTCACTGACTTGCAAAATAAGAACACGTGTAGAAATTATCAATATCAAAGGACTCTCGTAAGGTTTGTTTATTGAACCATACCATTTCTCTTCTATGCAAATTTCTTTATTGCAAACTAATGCTTTAGTTCAATACAATTTTGATTTCTATCTATTATCGCTATTGTAGATTTGTTACCTCTGTCAACAAAGTTGGTAAGGTATATGTATTCCGTCATACCCTTCTTTCTAAATTTTCACAGTGGGCGTCAATGAAATTTTGTGGATGGGTGGGCAGTAAGGTAAGGAAGAAGTTGTTGAATTTTGGAGTGGATCCAGGATTTTTATTTATTCATTTATTTATTTATTATTTTTTTCTGTCGTTCATACATTTATCTATACACACATGACTACACACGATATCTACAATAGTTTTCAATGATATTCTTGGGAAGGATGGGCAATGGGCCTTAGAAAAAGTGACTTTTTGAGCCGATCCATGCACAACTACTCCCCCTGACAATGGTGGTGGCGGCAGAGGTGTGAGCTCTCCGAGTGCTTTCCAGTTTCTAAAGGATTGTGTAAAGCTTATTTTCCTTAAACGTGTTGCTTAGTTCCGTCTTGGACTGATCCTGTTATGTAAACTATGGATTTGATTTGACAAAAAATATAATTACCAACTTAGCTAACAAACGTTTATGACAATCTTGAAATGCACTTTGACCAAGCCAAGGTCGAGTTTCAGCTCATCTTGTGTGTTATTTCCCGTAATTACTAATTAATTACCTACTTATACATCCTGTTTATTTTCCCTTCAGTATTGTAAATATAATTCTTTTCCTTTTTAATGTTGACATACCACAGCAAATGTTAGTCAACAGCGTATACACAATGATCAGCACTTGACAAGAAATGTTTGTTCTTTAGACAAATTTTGAACTCTGTTTGTTTTGTTTGTTTTTTGTTATTTTTTTTTGTTTTTTTGTTTGTTTGTTTTTTGTTTGTTTGTTCACTTATGTATATTTGTAAAATGAAGCAATCTATTAGCTGTAAATTTGTATTTTTCAAGCAAAAAAAAAAAAAAGTTGAATCTTCCATTTCTTTGACGGTTTCTAGAGATTATCAATCAGGGGTGAGGGGAATCCTCCTCAGAGGGAGAATTTTAGTGTGTGTGTGTGGGGGGGGTGATTGGGACCACAGTTTGGCAGACTTGAACTGTTAAAATTTTAATCTTCTGGCACTGCTATTGTTGTTTAATTACTTTTCCTTTTTCGAAAATTATCCTAGTGAATGTGTATATGCTAATATGGGAGAAAGAATTTTCTGTCAATATTATCTGGAATACACCTTATGCGTCGGACCATCTTGAAAGAGGGGAATGACATTCTGACCTATCGTGAAATAGGTGCATGGGCAAAGAAGGTTGAGAACCATTGGTTTATGCGTTATAGAATTTTTTTTTTTTTTTTTTTTTTTTTTCCTACTGTCAACTTTGTATTGAGGTTAAATACTTGGATTGAATGTTTGCTGTGTTGTAAACAGGTTTCATATTCTGCTACTTGGAGGTTGAACATTTAATAACAATTTCTGTTTTTATTTGAAGATCACTTAGGAAACTGCCAAAGAAGTTTTGCACAAAAAAGGGGACGTGATCCTCTCATCACTCAAGTCGGAATATATAAGAATTGTTGCTCTCCATCTAACGTGAATTCAGACAATCAAAATACCATAGCAAATAATCCAATTGTGTTGAAGGAGTAAAAGCTTAGAACTACTATTTGTATACTAAATAAAATAACATTTTTACCGCATTGCAATTTTCCAGTCTACAGGCATGACAAATGTAACGTACCACTTAACCTACCTACATGTTTTAGACCTTTTTATACACCCAGTCGCATGGTGTAAATTTTTGGACATGCAATTATTTTAATGTTTATTTGTCGGCCATGTTTGTACATTTTCCTTTTTCTTTTTTTTTTTTTTTTTGTAAGAAAATATAATGGACAGAAAGACAGACACCCACCTATCTACCCACAGTGATTTGTAAATAAGTAGAAGACCGTCAACCAAAATTGACAACAAAGGTTTCTTCGGTTTTCAAGTTAGTCTGGTAGGCTATGTCTGTATTACGTGTGGATGCTGCACCAAAGGAGCTAGAGGGCTGAAAATTTCAATTTACTCCTTATTTCTTGGGAATTAAAAAAAAATCTTTATTTGTGGGTGGGGAATGGGTCAATTTGTAATGCTACATTGTTCCCTTAGTTTAAAAAAAGAATCAGACTGTTTCAGCCCTACGAAACGAGAGAAATACAATTTATTTTTCCAATTTCTTAATTGATAACCCCTAACATGGCATGCTGCCAAAAGGTTGGTTATCGGAGTTTCTATTGAGTGACCAAACAGACTTGTTTGTATTGCTTTATTTATCTTTTTTTTTTTCTTCTTCCAATTGATATAAAAAATTATACTGGGGGTCGAGTGTTCAAAGGGTTTTGAACAATGAGGCTATAAAGTAGGTTATATCTACGGTATCAATAAATTGGAACATTCATCCTAAAAGAATCTGTTTTGGTAAATGCATGCCAATGGTTGTGCGTCTTTCATGCGAGTCGAATACGATGCCAATCTTCTTTCTTCAAGAGTTTTGTGACCTCACATTCTTTTCTTAACGCACCTTTTGTATCTTTTTTGTTTTGTTTGAGAAATACAAAGCATGAAGATGTACGAGGAAAAAGGGAAAAAAAATTTTTTTTTTTTTTTTTTTTTTTTCGAAGTTGCTTTGGTCAAGAAACTCTGGATATCAATGATGCGGTCATGGCCGGAAGTTTCTATTCTTTCTGATGGCTACTCCTTGTTGATATAATTGAAGTTGGGAAGACATGTCCTAAATGTTCAAGTGTGTTGCCTAATGAATGAAGATAGATAAAAGCAGTCGAGTAATGAAGTTATGCTTCTTCTGTATAAACATTGTTGCTCAAAATCGTGATTGAAGTTAAATATGGTTTGTTTTTTTTTGTTTTTTTTGTGTGTGTCTACTTTAAAGATTTGACTTGAAAATGGTCAAAAAGATTTTAATCGATTACACCAGGGGTCAGCAAACATTTGTTAGGGTGGGCCAGATTAGAAATACTTGTGTCTTGTGAGCCAAGGTAAAAAATAAAGACATAATCATCATAGTAAGCTATGGAAACAGCCTCTCTTTTAATTATTCTATTGTTTTTCATTATGATTATATATTTACATAAAGTTTATGTACTTGATAACGACTATAAATTAATTTTATTTTGTCAGGGGAGTAAGGACAAAATATTATCGAATTGTCGTTCAAATTTTTGCGGTTAATGTTATCAAGACTGACTTAGAATAGCAATCTGTTAGTCTGGCTGCCTGGTCTGCTACTGCCCATTACTGAACTGTAAAACATTGATTCATTTGAGTAACACCACTACGAAAATGAGATTTTCCTTTTTTTTTCAATATCAAATTAACTAATCAAAGATAGATAAGAAAAACAAAGAATTTCTACATGCAATGTCAAATATTCAATGAAGTTGGCGGGCCAAACAGAATGGGGCCCTGAGCCAGATTGGCCTGTGGGCTGTAGTTTGCCAACTCCTGGAATAAACACACATATTCTCATGGCAATTTTACAATCTTGCTACTTAGTGATAATGGAGATAATTTGAGAATAAAGTGGTTAGAATTATTAGAAAATATTACCAAAATGAAAGCGAAACCAGATGTTATAGTTATTCACTAATTGAATCTAGGTACAAGTTGAGTAGTGTGGTCTCTCCTACAGAGCTAGTAGTATTGTTGAAATTCTATTGTACCAGGTACTAAGAGATCAATCATTGATGTCTGAGATGAAAATATGAAGCAACACTAAAAGCTCTGTAGGAGGGACCACACTTCTTTTTAGAGACTATAATACTTGTACCAAAATCTAAGTTATTGACTTGTGGGGGGGGGATCTCAATTTCTGTTTGAATAAAAATGAGGTTTTTTCTTTTGTCCTGGAGGATTAAACCTATATCCTGCCTAATACAAAATAATATCGCTGTCATATTATCTCCGCAGCAATAGGTATTATTACTATTATTATTACTCGCTTAAAAACTGACCTCACCAGCCATTAAGCTCAATTTTGTGTCACATCCTCTGGATAAAACGTATATAATTATTTGCAAGTAAATAAACAAAGGAAATTACTCTATAATTAGCTTTTTATGTTTCCTCTCACTTTTGACCTTAACTTAAAAAGAAAGTTTGATCGGAAAATGAAGCCAAAAAGATCTGCGATCAAGATAAACATTGTGATGTCACACAAAAATAAATCAGTCCCTAGTTTGTGACCAGCTGCGTTTTCTAAGTGACCCAACAAAAAGCAAGAGTGACTTTATTGCATCATAGCTAAACGGTAAGTTGATCCCCCCCATCTTGAAACATAACAGTTGCAAATCACCCAGATTTGTTTTATTCTTCAAATTGAGGCATTTTGAAGGTGTAGAACTAACAAAACTGTCTACAATGTGCTATTTCTGCTGTGTTATACTAATCTACAAAGAGATGGATATAGAATGTTTGAAACTGTCAACATTTGTTGTCGAAGTTTCTTTAGTTTTCAAATTGGTCCAGTTGGTTGACTAGATGTGTGTGTATGTGTGTGTGTATTGGCCACACCAATATAGCGGAGAGCTGAAAATGCAAACATATATTCCTTATGTCTGCAAAAAAACATTTTGTTTGTTTTTTACCCACCCCCCCAAGGTTTTCAGTGGGTGGTTCAATTTGAAATGTAACTATGCTAAATTGTTCATTTAGTTTGTGTCCACTTGTTTTTTTTTTATTTAATTCTGACCTTTTTTTAGTGATCACCCTCAACAGGGTATGCTGCCAAAAGATGTTTGTCTCAAGTGACTAACCAGACCAGTTATTTATTCTATGTATTTATTCTTTTGTTTTCTTTTTTTAAAAACATTTCTTTCTATCTACACACATCTAATGTGAATGTTTTATGTATTTAATGTGCATATAAATGTATTCAGAAAAGGAAATGATAGTACTACCATTGTGTAATAGATAGATGCCTAGTCGATAGGTTTCATGGTGACTTGAAGATATCAAGTTTAATTCCTGTCGCAGGAGTTGGCTGTGCAGCATTATTGATGGAAATCTGTAAACGGAGCACCAGGAAAAGACGGCAAAAATATCTAGTGCATTTAAAATGGGAAGTGGTCTGATTATTATTTTTTCTTTTTTATATATTGTTGACGTGTACTAACTCTGTTTTGACTTGTACTAAAGGCATCACATGAGCTAAATCACAATATCTCTATAACTCGCTCTGTCTGTCCCAAGTTAGATAATATTATATGATGGTGATTTAATAAAAGAACATTGAAGGATTGCACGAAAAAATTACGTCATCAGCGTTCCTAAGCATAGGTTTATAGATCATACTATAGGTATAATTTGTTTCTCTTCTAGCGATCCCCTGCAGATTCCCTTCTACCTTCCCGCCATTATTACCACTTTACCTTTCAGAGCTCCCTCCCATCTGTTATTCACAGTTTAATTTTCAGAGGTATCCCCCCCCCTCTTCCCTTAGAATTCTGATCTTGTTTTCCAGATGTTAACTTCACACATCTTGAGCCTTTCAATTCAGTAAACTGAAAATTGAGCTATTTAGCTTATATCTATTTTCACTTTTTCTCCGTTATCTTTCACTCTCTATTAGAAGCCATCAATCAGAAGTATCGACATGGGTTTCTTCAGTTTTCGAATTGATCTGGTTATTAATGTATCATGTGTATGGACTGCACCAATGGAACAATCGGGCTGAAAATTTGAACATATAGTCCTTATCTCCAGGAATTTTTTTTTTCTCTCTCTCTCTCTCTTCTAAATCCCCCAAGTTATTTTGTAATGGGGGTGTTCAATCTACAATTTTTTTAAATTTTTAAAAAAATTAGTGATCCAAGAGTGACATCTTCCAGTCTTTTGATTGATCACTCCCAAAGCAGCATGCTACCAAAAGATGTTGGTCATATCACAATTTGTTTGACTAAGCAGACTTTTTGTCCTCTTCACTTTTTTCTTTTTTCTTTTCTTTTTTTTTTTTCCCCAAATCTGTTTTATTTTATATCATTAGATTAATAAGACTATTTCTTTCTTTTTTTTTTTTTTTTTTTTTCATTCCAAACTAAATTTCCTATTCACCCTTTTCAATTCTCTGCATCACTGTAGGTGCAGAAGGCTGATCGCATCTTCTGCTGCCAGTGAATTCTTTGCCTGGATCTGTGCAACTAGTATAAGGTTAATAAAAATGAGAAGTATGCAATAATTTGTTTACTGCAATGTAGGCATGAATTCTATTCACTGAGACTGCCTTTCTCACACTTCCCTTTTTAGAGACGGGGTTGGCGGGGACGCCGTCAAGGACACACGAGTAATCAAGGCTTATTTTGACATATAAAACGGCAACAGTTGCAATTTTCAGTGACTGCAATGTTTTTGAAAATTTTTGATAATAATGCAGCAAAATCTTATTTTAGGGACTTCTTCAAAGTTTCTATTTCTTTAGGCAAATCAAATGATATAATTTCAGGTGCAGTTTACCTGCCACCGCCTAAATATACTACCAAGTGATGTAGGTAGTTGTTTACTGTTCTTCATCGCGTATAACACCAAAAAAAAAAATTTTGTACTTGAATCTCGTCGACAATACGGAGGGCAAGTCATGCAATAGTCGAATGCATGCAGAAATTTTTTTTTCTATACGTTATTTGAATCAAGCCCGTTTGATGACAGGAAATATATATATATATATATATATATATATATATTCACAAATTTGGAACATTTGAAGCAGAAAAACATGTGGGATTGCTGAACTGAGGTACCAAATCAAGTACCCGTGTTATTTAAGAGGCTACAATTTCATACCTATTTTCCATAATATCTAGTACTTGTAATACACAAGAATTGTGTTATAGACAAAGAAAAATGGAGTATAGAGTTTTGTGAATCTTTTGAGACTGATCCCTGTCAGGGGTTTTCGAAGATTATTCTCTTTGGTAAGTGTGTTGTAGTCTCCCCTATCGTTTGACAGTGAAAGCTCTGATTTATTTATCTCAATTACTAAAGAGAAAATGCAAGCTGTTTTTTGGTTGTTGTAAGTGTGACATATCTGTATAGCTGAAGTGCAAAATTTCTAGCAACGTTGTTTTAATATTTGTGGTTGTTAAACTTGAGAAATATGTCTGATTTGCATTGCATGTATCTAAGTCTTCATTCTTGGAATTCTAACCTAGACCAAAACTATTCTTCTTAAAACTGAATAAGATTTCCTCTCTTTGGCAACTATTCCAGCATGACAATTTTGCTTATTTTTTTTTATCAGATGTTGCATTGTCAATCATTATTAATTTTCGACTAGTGCTTCTTTGATTTTAGTTTTTTCATTGCAATTACATGAATGGTTAGTCTTTGGCAGCGAGTGAACAGTGCAGAAATCAAAAATAAGCAGTAAGCTCTAGGCAAAACTTGAACTTGCATCTCTTTACCTCAGGGAGCCTGTCAATGTACGGTAACTGCTCTACCAATTGAGCTACTAGAACTTTACAGTCTAGATGATAGCTTCTAGTATCATCATTACAAATTGAACTTTTCGTAGTTATCTTTATTTTATCAGGTCGACTTTGATATATGCTCTTATACCAATTTGACTTTTAAGAATCGGCAAATTTGATTTTTAAGATATAAGAGAATAAAAGCATAAGAAAAATCTGGTGGCCACTCAATATCCTGGCTTGTACATAAAATTGTATAATACATCTGCCAGGGCTTTTTCGTCAGTCCCCATCAAGTTAGATTTTCTTTTACGTGAATTGATTAAACTCAATTCATCGTGTTTGTGGTCCAAGTTTGATAGCGATTCGATCTTGGAGAATCAAAATATTTCAACTGTTCTCCCAAATGGTCAGTCTTGTGTATCTCTTTAATTGGGTCCCAGATCAGTCAAATTGTCAGACTTTTGCAACTTTGCCAGAAGAGGCTGATGCCGTCAAAAGTTTGAAATACAAAGAAACTTATCAATATAGGGCATTGTGTTTCGGGCCTTTTTTCTTTTTTTTTTTCGTTGGTCCTAACCAGACCAAAATTTTCAGAACTGATAGAAATTGATCAGTCATATTTTTGTTGATTTGTCTGTTTTGTTTTTGTTTTTGTTTTTGTTTGTTTGTTTTTTGTTTTTGTTTTTTTTGTTTTTTTGTGTGTGTTTTTTCTTGTTATTCCACTCCCACCTCTGGGTTAGGGTTTTCATTTTCATAGTGGAGACTAATGGAAAAGACCCAGACATCTGTACTTTGAAGTTATGTGTTATCAGATTAGTTCCTACCAAAAGCTATCAGAATAGTGTCTGTGATATGTTCAGTGTTTTGTTTTCATATGAGCTAGAGAGACCAACTTGGACAGTTAGTTGTGGTGTGCCTGAATGAAAATTACAAATCTTGATTTGAAGAGTCCAAAAGAACCATGTGATTTTCATTTGAAGAATGTTTACACTTTTCACACTCTCCCATTCTTAGCAAACAGGTCCAATGGCCACTTGTGTCTGCACAACTTCCTAAAGAAAATACTTACTTTTTGCTGTAAAAACATTTTACGACTTTTTTATGCAAATATCAGTTGATAAACTGTCAAAAACTTTGTTATGACACTTTCTTTATGCTATGAAAAGAATAAACATAATCTGCTGTATCCTGGGGCAGGGGGTTCACTGAAATTTTAATTTGTAATTCCTCTCACTAAGGATTTGTGTTGAAAATGATATAAAAATTGACCCACCAACACTGGCTTTTTAGTTTTATGAGCAGACAATAGAAATAAAAAAAAAAAAGTAATAATCATTATCCTGATATCGCTGCAAATAAAGTCGGGTAATTATTTTATCTTGTTAATGCAGAAAATAACTGCAAAAAATTACATATTAGGAGAGAACAAACCTCATTTTATGTAATCTTAACGTTGAAAACTTTTTCTTGATCGTTTGGCTCAAAGCTGAATGTAAGTTACTTGTATCAAATGAATGAAAAATCTACTTGGACAACTGAAGTTTTTTCAAATTTTTTTTTTTTTTTTTTCCCCTCTTGTCCATCTTTTCATTGCTATACTGTTGACAGCTTTAGTAACTCAAATGCCACATTGTATATTCTGCTCTTAAACAATGACTGTAGTATTTAGTTAAGCGAACAGAAAGTGCTGGGAGCAACTAATATCAGCTATGAACTTTGAAACAGGAAGTAAACGTTTGCAAAGGTAATTTGCAAATTAACATGCTATTGAAAATAGTGATCACTAGTTGTCTCTAGCAGCTCACAACAAATAACAATGTAATTTGTCTGAAGTATCATGTAACAGTCTCCCAGAAAATTTGACTCAAATTACATATGCTAGTAAAAGGGTGAAGTTGATTTGCTTGTTTGTGTACTCCTGGGGGGGAAAAAAGAAGGTTGTTCAAGAGCTTTTGATTCAGTAAATATTTTTCTAAACTACAAATGGCAGATTCAGGCTCGGTTATTTTAATGTTGTGCAAAACGTGACATTGTTTGAGGACTGGAGACAAATTCAATCTATGGAAATCCTTACAAGGCTAAATGTCTTTAAGTACACCACTATTTACCAATAGCTTGTGGGTAAATGAATTTATGCCTTTCATAAGGGCACTAGTGTGAAATTAATGCAAAGTGTCACTGTCAAAGTTTGAACTCGGTTTGCCGTTTCCATTTTTAGTACCGTTAATTGTTAGGCCACTTACACCTCCTAAATAGCAGACTGACATGACAAAAATTTTACCTAGATTAGACCAAAAAAACATTAGAAGATAGTGTCGGAGAAAAGACTGAAAACTTCTTGGACAGAAGCTTATAGTGTTAAAGATAAATAAGGGCTCAAAGTAAGTCTGATTGATGGGTGACTCCTTTTACAATGGTAGCTAAAGTTGGGGAGGTTGGGCCTGAGGAAATGCACTTCATCTTGAAAAATAGTCAATACTTGCGTCACTTGAATTGACAATTCCCTGCTGACAGTAATTTGATGTGAAAGAACTTTGATTAAACTCTACTTGTGCACTTCACTTATAATGAAGTGCTTGCAAAGCGCTTCATCCTAATTCAGAATTTTGTAATGAGTGCATTGCACAATTGTCATTATCCAATACAAACAACATTCAAAGAACCGTCTGTCTGTGAAGTAGACTTATGTTAATCGAAATTGAAAGAAAATTCAAATGTATAGATTTCTTATCAAAATGCATCTAAAATATATCAGTGGCTTTATGTATAGATTTTAGATGAAACTATCGGTACTCGTAGAAATTGCACGATTTAAAAAGACATTTAACAGGATAAAAAAGATCCATTTATTCAATGTCCATCCAGGCATTCTTATCTGTCTATTATTATTATTTTCTACAATATAATTGTTTATTCTACTAAGATTATTCACCTTTTTTTTTTTTTTTTTTTTTTTATAATCTAAAAAAAGATTTTTTTAAATACTTTTAAATTCAGTGTTTTACTTTTCAACTGAATAACATGCATCCCTTGATCGTCTTTTACTGTGGGTTGGAGGCTGCTGTGCTGGTGGAGATGGGGTATAGTATATAGCAGTGACTGCTCTTGTGTCTGCATCTGTCTTTCGATCGTGATCCTAGAGAGTGACAAGGGAAATGAAGATGATAGTGGTTATGCATATTAATAATATAGATATCAGATCTTAAATTTTCTTCAACTTCAACTAAGTGTTCATTGGCTTTTAGCTTCAAAACATTCAGCAAATTCTGATTGGTTATGCAATAAATAATGACAGTTTTGTTTTTTCGATTTCGTAATTGATTTACAAAGAACATCAAGGTCCTTAACATTCTTGAACCTGGGCCTTGTAGCTCGGCAACAATCTAGCATTCTTTCATTTTCTTAATGCTTAATCCAACGGCTTTGTAAAATGTTGATCCTTCCCAAGTTTAATCTTGAAAGATTTCGTAACATGACTCCACGTGACATAATTGTGATAATTATAGCTTCTCAATATCTACTAAGCTTACTGTATGTACTTGTAGATAAGTCAGTTTTTTTTTTACCTGAAAGAATTTAGTTGGAAAAAACACCTGCTACCTATCTAACAAACCTTACTTGCTAGTAAGAAACTGCATGCTTAGAAAATTGGCATTTGGTATCTTGGCATTTACCGCGGCTTGAACACTGACCTTGGGCACCGTAGAGAAATATGCAACAACTAAAGTTTTCACAGTAGACTAATCAGTTTCCTAAATGGTTGAGTGCGGGGTGGGGGGGTTATTACAATTTTAGCATTGACCAAATGACCTTACTAATGAATGTCATGGTTCTTGTCATCTCTGAAAATTCTTTTCTTACTCAAATTTGTATTCTTGTAAAACCTCAAAAACTTGGGTATTTGAATTTCTCAACGTGTTTTGGGGTGTTGTTTGTTTTGTTTTGTTTTTATTAAAAAAATTTCAGTATTTTGTTGGAAATAAAAGCATTGTCTGTAATGTGGTTTTGGGGTCTAAGAAAGCCAACCATGTTATAACCAAGCTGTGATGAAAGTCTAACTATTTTAGAGCTAGATTATTATTTTGGGTTCCACCATTCACCCACATTATAACAGGAAAGACCTACAATTATATTCCCATGTTACTCATGGCCACCACTGACTCTCGTACTGTTGTTACTTGTAACAGTACTTTATTGTAGGACATGTTCACAGCCTTTCAAGTTTGGTGTTGAAACTAAGGACTAAGTACCACTGGAGCTACTTCATCAATGAAACTGCTCGTTTTTCCTTGTGTGTGTTGAGATATTTACTTGAACTCAGTCTGGGAATATGGAAATAGAATAGAGATCAGCACTTCATTTTTTTTTCTTCTTTTTTTTTTTATTTCTCTAAGATGTATAACAAATGGCTGTCCTCTCATTCTTATTTATTTTATTGTATTTAAAAAAAAATTTTTTAATTTTTTGTCCATTGCTCACTACTCTAGGTCTTCTCGTTAGTTTCAGTATTATTATTCAGGGTTCGTTAGCTTATGCTCTCAGGCGAATTGTGTTGGTACTTCATGTGCTAGATCACACATTATGTGCATTTATTTCCATACTTGGATGACTTTGTAAGAGTTGTTAGTGGGGAAAGCTAATAGTATCTAAACTAATTCTATTCAACAAAAGAGGTCACCAGAATTTACTTCATTTTTTTTTTTTTATTTGACTTAACCAAATACTGAATTTAGTTTAGGACTGAAACAGTAGTTGCTCCCAGCAGAGATCAAATTCACTTAGTGATATCCTGTGAGACTAGTTAGCTAACCATCCCTCTGTAGATGGTATCCAAACTTTACAATAATAGATTTTCAGTGTTAAAGAATGTGCGAATTGAATTTTGATAAGGGAGAGGGGAAAAAATATTCAAAAGCTGTACACAGAAGGTGTTTTGTAGTAGTATACCATGGTTGTGAGACTGAACATATCTCTTCTTGCGTTATAATAAATTTTTTTGAGTCTCTGTTTAAAGACGTCCAATCGATTACACTGTGCAATGTGGTCTTTGTTCTTGGGTAGTGAGTGTTATTTTCTCATTATGTATGTGTTAGAAGTACCAAAAAAAAGATCCCCCCCCAAAAAAAACCTTGGCTTTTGTGGCCACAACAGTGATATTCATAAGTAATTGTTCTTTCTTTGTGATTAAAAATGGGCAAATTTGCCCTTTGTCCATTTTAAAATTAGTCAATTTCAAATTATCACTGTCCTGGACATACAAGCAAAGTTTAAAGGGAATGATTGACATTCTGTGTCCTTTTTAGACCTAATCAATCAGAAAATAACACTTATTACCCAGTAACAAAAAGCTGCACAGGGTTCTTCATAGGATCGAGCCATATACGTGAGGGATTTTCATTCTCATGCCTCTGTTTATACTTTCTTAACAATCAACCTTGTGAGTTGATTTTGTAAGGTATCAAAGTTGCAACTTGAGATGAACTGATTTTTTAGCAGCATTTTCTGCTTTTAAAAACCAATTTACTTTATTTCACTTTTAATAATCATCTGTTATAAAAAAAAAATGGTACTGAATACAAAACTCACTATTGTATATGATAAACACATTAAAACCTGCCCAACTATAGTGTACCACTATACATTGATGATATAGGCAGAACCAGAGCGACCCCCTGGGTCCCCCCAAAACTTTATGAATAGTAGTTCACCTGGGGGAACCTCGATGAGCTTAGCCCATCACCCAGGCCTTCTATTCTCTTATTATTTTTGAAAGGTTTGCCTACTCAAAAGAACATGGATCCCAGGTTTTTGAAAGGTCTGCCCATAGGCATAGATAAAATTATATATGTGTGTTAATGTTACATAATAAAACATCAAGAATCTTAAACTTATTTCAGTGTACAAGATACCACCCAAAAGCTTGGAATTAGACCATAAAAAAAACCCACCAAGTTTCTATCATCTTCTTTGAAGTAATCTCATTGGGCATTTATAGTGATCTTACAAACGGTAGCGGCAAAACTCTGTGGGATATTCAGTTAATGCATGCTGTTCAAATTCCTTGAAGTTCTGGGTTTCACCTCGTATACTTAAATAATATTTATGCGAAAATCCCCATGTAAGACGCATTTTTCAACATCAGTTGGCAGAAATAAGTGTTATAAGTCTTTTTTTGCTCTTTTAAACCTGAATACATTTTTTTATCAGTATAGATGGCGGATTACTATTATAAATTTTTGTTAGTTTTTCTTTCCTCATAATTTTAATTGCCTTTCATTGCAACTAATCAGAATGTCAGTCTACAGTAGTGTGTAGTACTGATAGAAAATAAAGGATAAGTTGTAGGCAAGACTGGAGGCCTACTTATCTACAGCAAATGCTCTCTTAATGAGCCACTAGAGCTTTTTATTGTTGATAGATCAAATCAAACCCTTAGAATTATCCTAATTTTTTTTCTCCAGTTGTTCAGTACCATATTTGTTATTGTTTTTAGGTACAGTTGTTGCATCATTAGTAGTAGTATTATCTTGATTTTTTTTCTTTTGTTAGATGAAGCATTGTCAACCATTGATAATTAGAAATCAATCAAAACCGTCAAAATTGGTTTCTTCAGCTTTCAAGTTGGTGTGGCTGGCTATGTAGTCTGTATGACTTGTACAGGCCATATCAATGGAGCTAGAGGGGCTGAAATTTTCAACGTTCATTCCTTATGTCTAGGGGAAAAACTTCTCTTTAAAAATTTTTTTATACCTACCTCCATGACGGGGGATGTCAATGTAAGTTTATGCTAAATTGGTCACCAGTTTGTACCTGCTTATTTTTTTTGAAAATTCAAACTTTTCAGTGTTCCAGCAAAAGGCAAGCAAAGTATCTCATTTATTGATCATCCCTAATTTCAATTTTATGATTGATCACTCCCTATACAGCATGCTGCCAAAAGACAGTCGTGTGACAATTGTGTGCAGAGTGTTATAATTTTAGTTGCATTTAGGTTTTTTGGCCACTCGAATGGCTCTTAAACTTGGTTTACAGTGCTTTCTCTTGGAAAATCTGGAAAATGTGTCTGGCTAGCAAGGAAAAGAAATAAGATCTTGGGTCACAAGAAGAAAAACAATAATAGAGCTGTTCATTGTTCAATATTACCAGCCACTAACACAGTAATGCCGTCACTGAAGCAATGTGCACTTGGCTAGACAGTGTGACGAATTCAGCTTGTACCATATAATAGTTATACCTGATTATTCATGCATATATATAGATTTATATGAACAGGTATGTACATATACATGAAGATATGGTATCTACTTCGCTAATCTGATTATACACTGAGAAATCCTAAGAAAAGACTCTTGTATATCCAGCCGTGTCTTCTCTTTTGACAAAATATTGCTTTTTATCTCCTCTCTGCGCTGGTCTTTTTTGGTTACGCCTTAGTTGGTGGGAAGCACACATAACTATTGTTTGTGTTTGACTTAGCCGTTACAGGAGTTTCAGAATCCCAGAAGAGGAAATCTTCACTGCAAAAAAAAAAAACCCTTATCTTCCTCTGGACATTAATTTTGTTAGTCTATATGAAGATTAAATTTTGTTATCTTTTTTTTCTAGAAACAATATTTCTTTTTTCCCTCAAACTGGAATTGAATTATGCTTTTTTTTCTTTTTTTTCTCCTTTTTTTTTTTTCCTGTGAGATTCTCCCCTGCCGACCTGGATACTTTAATAACTTTTTGTGTGCTTGCAATTTGAGGTGGCACTAATTACACTGCCTATCTCCTCTGCGCCATAAAATACAAAAACAAAGAATATTTTCCCATCACTGAGATACATTGGGTGGAGTAATCTTTGCTTCTGCCCTCGTATAGCCAGAAGAATTACAGGAAATGTTATGACAGTAAGCCTGTTTATCAGTAACCCTGCTTGTTTGACTAAAGCATCAAAAATTAAAATTGGTTACCACATAGCTACAAAAGTGTTTGGACAAACTCCCTTGACTATCCGCTTCTTTAACCACATGTAACTGCTACTCCTAATGCATTTATTATATAAACTAGAGCAAATGATAATGTTGCAATATTGATCGTTTGGAGAAAAAAAAACAAGAAAAAAAAAAACGGGAATTTTTTTTGTATCAAAGTCCTTATACTGAAACATCACTTCTGCACAGGATGTGATGTAATGAGCCTGACGCTTTCCTATCGCTATTTTCATGGAAAGCATTCAAAAGGGTTCCATCACCTGATTCCACCAGTAAGAGATTTTCTAGTTGGAACACAATTTGCTATATCTAGTGAATCCCACCATACTTTCTAACCATTCCATACACCTGTTGCAATTTCCACCCAAACAGCTTCTTCTTCCGAGTACCTGTTTTGTAGAACAAACTTCCCTGAGAATGCTTTACTGCTGGATATGATATCCATCTTTCCAAATCCAGGGTCAATAGATATCTTGTGAACCTGAAAATACTTCAACCCTATACGTAGAGTGGTCCCTGGACTTTATATTGGGTGACTCTGAGTAAAGACAAGGAAGCATTCTAAGGGAAATTAAGAATCACCACTACCTGTATATGCTTCTCTTTACCTCATTAATTAAGCAGTAGTGGTAAAATTGAGTTGCTTTGATGAAAATGCTACCAGTATGGTTTGGACCATAATTCCATGAATAAGTTACTTCTCTTGCATTTTGTTGGATAGCAATCACTAGAAAAGTCTGAATTTTCAAAATACAGGTGTGTACATTGCATATTGAAGCCCCCACTAAAAACCTATTTAGAGAGATAATTTTCAAGTTTTTTTTCTTAATACTCAACCAAGTTTGGGTGCGCACAAAATTTTGATTTTCTGCTATGAATAGTTAGGGCTGGGCAAAGTCTGGAGAGATAAATTTCTGAACACATGAATCATTAAACCCAGCAACAGAGTTCAAACTGGTCTATTGTGGGTAGCAGTGATTAATAAAGTAATTCATCACAATCTGTATTTATTTAGTGCTTCAGATCTCAAGATAAGTCCTTGATGGCGTATAAAACTCCTCCCTATTTCAACAGGGAATATTAGAAAAAAATTCTCCAGATTTCTCATCAATCAGCCATTTAATTAACTCTTCAAGTTTTGGCCAATGTGGGGCCGGACAACAAAGGTTATGTTCAACTTCTGAACCATTTCTTTTGGAGAAAAAATGGGTGACTTATGTCCCATCCAATGTGGTAGTTCCTCACTGTGCATATTTGTCAAAAAAAGGTAGAAAGTTTGAATCTTGTCTTGCATGCTTGATTAATTAGATTTATATACATCTAACAAAAGTAGACGTTGATGCTAAATTCATAAGTTCATGATACTAGGTAAGAATAATTTTATTTTGCACTGCATTATTGAAATGAGATTCAGTTGAGCAACTCTCTCTTCCAACCATGTGAACTTGAGACTAGATTAAATAAGATGAAGTAATTGCTTCATTCAACCTTGAGAGATATATTGCTGGAATCTGTTTCTTTGTTCTATAACTCAATTTGTTGGATTAGGCACGGTCTTATTTATAAAGCATTTGAGGCTGCTTTTGATTAATCTAAAAACATGAAAATATTTAGTAAATGCTCATAATGTTTTTGATCTTCCTTTTACAAATCTGTCATCCAAGTAACATGCAAAAAGTTGTACTAGGTTTGTTCTCATGATATTCAGATCAAAATATGGATCAAATATAGAATATGGACCCCAAAATTGATTCTAGTCAAGTGATATTTATTTACTTATTTTAAGCAATACTTATACAATTGAATACTAGAACAGATGACTCAGTCAGTTATTTGAAACCTTTGAAAAGTGATGCATTTAATGTTGAAATGTTCAAATATACGGTGTTTCAGAGTCAGAAGATTTATGTCAGCCTAATTTAAAAGGTATAATTTGGTATTTAATTTATGGCCCTCATCTATAGGATTTCCAAATTTTGTTTGTAGCATCCTTGTTTTGATTAAATTGAGTTTTTGATAAAATTAAAACTACATATTTATTCAGAAAACCGTTGAAATATAAACAATAAAATGTGTCATATTCAGTAACAGCTGAAATTCTGACCTTCTGGCTTGAATCAATTTTTGGAACTGGATTCTACATTTGGTTCCCAAATATTTTTTTTAGATTATGCTTGTTTTATTGTGATGGTTTTCAAGGGGCAAGTAAATCTGTCATCATGATTGCTATCTTGTGCATGTTGTCTTTACAATGAAATGTAAAGTGCATTCTCAAGGACTGTGAATCAAAATGATAAATACTTTGAATTACTACATTGAAAAAAAGGTTTGAAATAATGTATACTCACCAAGACTGATACACATAGTTTCATCTCCCTAACAACCTTATCTAATCTCCATAAACATTCCAGTTTTCGAAGGTTATCAAAATGTTCTCACCTAAATTTTTTCTTCCATTTCAGTCTCTCAAAAATTTCAATTTCGTTCATCTATATGTCAAAACAATACCCACCTAGGTAATCTTTAGTCAAAATAGGTTCGAGTTTTGCTGAGAGTTTTTCTCTTTCTGATCTGCACAGTCTACTTATGACGATAGAATGACACTCTGAGTCATTGCAGCAAAAAGCAATTGAAATTAAGATAAAATATTAGACGAAAATGAATAAAGCTGTTTGCTGGTAGTTTGTCAGAGACTGTATATGGTACTGAAAGTGTCAAGAAGTGCATCAGGAAGAGAATATAACTGTTTCTTGAACTTTTCTGATGAAACATTTTCATAATCCATTTTACTTTCTCATTAGTACCTCTACATTTGTTCTTGATTGGCAGATATATTCTTCAGCCTTCCTTGGGTATATGTTGCTATCAAATGCTACATACCCTTGAAGGAGATCAAAGAACTTATCATTTTCCAGTCCTTGCAGAATGTATGAAGTGCTGAAAATATAGATTCTGTTTACCTCTGAGCATCGCAACTGGTTTTGGAGGCCACTTGTATTTCTAGGACAATTCAACCTCAGGGATGCACTCCAATTTTGACTTTATAAACTTTGAAAAAAAAAAGAATAAACATAAAATTGAATTAACCTTTGGCCTGTAAGATGTGGGGTAAATTTTATAGACTCATTTGGGGGGGGGGAAATAGCTCCTTTCATGTCAGGAAATACAGTAATTACTCCCCTCTTTTGATTACTGTTCACTTAAAGACCTTTCTGACAAATATCCACTGTGCAATTATCTTCCTTGTTCAGTCGGCTCTTTGCAGCAATTGTGTGGCTTTTATTAAACGTTGTCTGTTTTTGCAACATCAGATCCTTGCAATCAGTTTATTTTTAAACCATGATCAAAATCAAATTATCCCATGACCTAGTAGATCATTTGAGGACAATGCGGGGTGCTTCATGGTATTTCTCGTAGTAATCAGGATTACTTGGCAATGTCCATCTCTCAAAGGAACATGCAAAAGATTGTATTGGATTTGTTCCCATGATAACCAGATCAAAATATGGTGAGATTATGCTTGTTTTATAGTGATGGTCTTCAAGAGGCAACTAAATATTTCACAATTGCTACCTTGTGTATATTGTCTTTGCAATACAATGAAATGTAATAAAGTAATTCTTACTTCAACTTAGATACATAGTTTAATCTCCCTAGTAACCTTATCAATTCTCGAGGAACCCTGCTGTTTTCAAAGTTTGTTAAAACGACCTCACCTAAATGATAGTTGGGCAAGTGGAACATTAGGAAGACTGTGCTAGGCTGGCTGACAGCATTACTCAAATCTCTAGGTAAGTTTATTTCTCTGTCACCTTTATTCTGTTATGAGTCTCTTTTGTCTATTTTAGTTTTTCATTCTCCTTGAAAAGCTTGGCAGTGCTTAAGTTTATAATGTGAAGTACAAAGAGACTTGGCTTTGAAAGCACCGTATCTCTTCTATGTCAGTTACTGTTACAAAGTATTCATTTAGTATACTTCATTTCAGTTTTTTTTTTTTTTTTTTTTTTTTTTTTTAATAATAGTTATGCTAGTAAAGGAGTGTGATACAGAAAATAAAATTTGCCGTTGGTTTTGAAGGGTTGCTTATGTTCAGTTCACACTAAAGCCCTTGGGAAAGGTATGAATGCACCACCACCCTCAGCTATGGGTTAATGAGGTATTTGGAGTAATAGTCCATTTTTGGCATAGGGCTAGCAATTCCACAATATAAAACCTAATTGCTACTAAAATGCCTGGGGCCCTATGCTTCACATAGTTTACAGAGTGGGGGGAAAAAGTACTTGTAAAGGTTATTCTGTTTAGCATGATTCATCACACAAACCATCTAGGATATCAATCTGACATTTTTTTATATTTTCTAATTAAATTTTTCTCCCAACCATTTATATCTTTGACTTAGATTCATTAAGTTCTGAGCAATAGGATATTGTCTCTATTGCTGTATCTTCTTTCTCTTTTTTTTCTCAAATCTTTTTTTTCTTCTTAATTAAAGCTCACTTTATAAGCATATAAATTTCAAGTAACTACCATAGTTCTGAAAACTTTTTCTCTCACAACGTTATAAAAAAGACAGTCTTGTAATCGTAAAATTTGTTATCCCAGTGTGTTTGCAGATGTCTACTATTTATAACGAGTAAATGACTACACTGAATTCTTTGTGGGTGTATTTGCAACAAAACTGCTTTTGTTTAATATTGATAAGGTGTAGAATTGGCATTTATGAATCTATTAATCCAGGAATATCTTGAATAGTGCTGCTTTTGATGTAGTATGGTTATGAAATGGCTCTGCAAATTAATGTAACTAAGTATAAGCTGGAAAAAATACATTTGGAATGAGACCTTGAACAGTCCAGAAAATTTTGGAACAAATTAAGTGCACTAAGCAAGGTATACCTGTATTTCTTATTCTGTTTTGTTGTTGTTTTTGAATAAATAAAAATAAGGTATGAATATGATTTTGAAGTATGAGGTACTAAGAATCCTTTTCTTTAATGTTCTGTTTAAAGATTGTTCTATATTCCTCAGTCTGGTTGGCAGGAATTTAAAAGTGTGCGAAATCCCAGTTGATTTTTGCTCTCCACAATCCCAAGTTACTTTTTAATGTGAGACATAACATTTATCAGCTTTGATGTGATACTAAATTTAAGTACGTGTACACAATATTGGGGTGTATCAAAAGTATTTCTATTTTTTTAATCATATTAATTTTTTGAAGCTTATGTAATATGATATCTTTCGATGGTTCTTGCTCTTCTGAGAGTTTGAGTGTTAGTGGTCATTCTGTGCTCTACCATGTATATTAAGCCTTAATGATCAACAACTGATGGTTGTCTACTTCTGGGCTTTATCTCAAGGGACTAATCTCCACGCTTAGATCACTTCAAGATTTGGGGCAGTACGGTTAGATATTGTTCTATTTCCTTCCACTTCCAGAATTCTGTAAGCGGCTTTGAGGCCCAGTTTAAAATGATGCCATAAAATTGCTGGAATCTCAATCCTTGTATCCATTATTATGACATCTGAAACGAAAGGTGAAGCTGATTGATATTGATGGAAAATATCTTGGTATAATTTGAGAAATATCCATGTGTTTGCACCAAGATAATTATTATGACATTGTCAAAACCCAACAGCAATCCAAGTCTGATAAAACTTGGATACAAAATAAACAATGAATGAATTAATTCCCTCTCCTTTTGTTTGGCTGTGAATGCTTTAGAAAAAAAGTCTGAATTTTCCAGAAAACAAGAGGCACAAACTAGTGACCAATTTAGCATGAACTTTTATTGCATATTGAACCTCCCCCAATGCCAGAAACCTATTTTGGAAGGGAATTTTTAAAAAAAACAAAACCTTCTTCCTGCCTATTGAGGTGTGTGTATATGTATGTGCGTATGTAAAATTTCAAGTTTCTACGTAAGGAGTGGGCAAGGTCCACACAGATGCATATGAAGAACACATGAATAACTCAAACCGAGCAACAGTGTTTGAACAGGTCTGTTGTAGGTAGTGGTGATTAATAAGTTTCCCCTGAAAGTTTAAAATCTTCATCTTGAGCAGTTACAAGTCACTCTTGGACAAGTTGCAACATCTTGCCTGTTGCTAGAAACCATCAACCAAGACTGTCAACACAGGTTTCTTCTGTTTTTAAGTGATTCTTGCCTGGCTGGCATATAAACGTTTATATATGTGCACGCGTGTGTGATGTGTGCAGGCCACACCAACAGAGCAGGAGGGTTGAAAATTTGAATATTTACTCCTGTTTTGTTTCTTGAAAATCCCCCCCCCCCTCCAATATAAGGTTGTTGATTTTTTTTTTTTTTTTTTTTTTTTTGTTGCTGAACTGTTCCCTTATTTTTTTGACAGGAGTTCACACTTGTTTTTTTTAAAAAAATTCATACTTTTAATGATGCAGCAAAAAGCAAGATGCATTCATTGATCACCCCCGTCTTTCAATTTTTCTAATTGATCACCCTCAGCCCAGGATGCTGCCAAAAGACATTTATCAGGTGATGGTTTCTATTTAGTGACAAACTTGACCTGTGTTTTTTTTTTTTGTTGTTGTTGTTTTTCCCCTAGATTCCAAAAGGTTAAAAGAATTCAAAACCTTGAATTGTAGATAAAATCATTAATTTCCCCGAGGAAAAACAATATTTTCTGATGTTTTTTAAAGGTATCAAACGTGCAATAAAATCATTCATGATCACAAGCGATTAATAGAGTAATATTACCTGTACACTTCTCACTGTCTGATAGATACATGGAATTCAGGTGTTGATGATAAATGGAAGATAACATGTTTGCTGTCAAAATCTTCAAGGAACAACACAATTCAATACTTGTGTAACCAACTTGGACAAAAATTGACATGGAAAATTAAAGTTGGTGCTTGTCGGACGTATTTGACACTGTGCATTGTATACTTTCCAACCTTGTATCTTCACCTGACATTTCGCTGCATGTACTAGGTATGAAGTTCATTGTACTTGATATCAATGTTTCCTTTTTGTTTCCCCCTCTTATTCTTTTCAAGGAGAAAGTTATTGTCCACAGTCTGACTCTCTTCATTTTTACCAAGCAACTAACGCATGCAAGATTAACCTTATTCAATGATTGCATCTTATCAAACCACTTTGTCAGGTTGTAAAGAAAGTTATGTCCAATCTTTTTTTAATTTTTCATGTTTGTTCTACCCCGATAGTTGTAATACATTCTGTTATTACAATCAGGAAACTTCGCTGATAATTCAGTGTTAGCCATATAACTATTCATCGCAATTTATAGAGACTAGGAAGAATATCAAAAGTTAGAAAATGGGTCCCGTGTTACCTGTCTGGTATAAATTGTCAGCAATGCGCTGATTACCTTCACTGCATTCCTGGCAACTCTGGGCACTTCTTCTCGACAGTTGTGACTGAGGATGAAAAATGGATCATTTATTTTGTTCAAGGTATGTGTTTTTTTGTTTGCAAAAAATACATTTCATCAGCAGCTGCAATTTTAGGTTCAGTGCTGGATGAAGGCCTTCTTCATGTTCTTGCATGAGGATGGTCATGTTGTTGTAGTTTTTTGTTTGGGGTGGGGGGGTAGTGGCCAGTTTAGTTCATTCATTGCTATTTAATGAACTGGTTTCAAATTCAGAGTTATCCTTCTCGAAGACTCGTTGCCGTCCTATGCTAGAAAAGCCAAGTCTACCCTGCTATTTTACTCACAGCTGGGAAGAGAAGAGATGGATTCATGCCCCCCCCCCCATTCCCAACAATGAGATTTGTGTGAATTGAAAGTAAACAGCCTTTGCTGGATTTGAACCCAGCTTGCCAAATCCATTTTCCATGCTATCAACATTTATGCTGGTAAATAAAAAAAAAAATTTGGGGTTCAGTGTTAAAGATTTAGATGGGTTTTTATTTTCGTAATTTTTCTAAATTTGGGATTGATATCCACATCTGAATGAACTGAAAAAGAAATCTAGATTGAAAATCCGGGAATGTAGCACAAATGTTACATTTTGTAAGAAGAAAGAAAAAAAAATCCCATTTGGAAGCCTGAGGCTAATTAGTGACTGATTGCAATTAATGTGAAATTCTCCTCAAACTATAAAAATGCTCATAAAATCTGATTAGATTATTGATTGATGGCTTGTTCTAAAGTTTTTGGTTTGGAGTAGTCATTTGTTGAATTCAATTTTGTTCTGTGCAAGTTTGGTTTTTAGTACAGTCTTTGCCCTATAATTTATCTTAGTTGTAATTTTTTTAAACTTGACTTTTTTCTGCACAGGAAACGTTTTTGCTTTTAATTTACTTATAAGAAATATCTAAAGCTATTGCTGAAATCTTATTTTGTAGAAGGCCAAAAAGCTATTACTTTTTTTTTCTTTTTTTCAGCAAATAAATGTTGACATCAAAATGGCTCACTTATTTCTTTTTTTCTTTTTTGTAATATTTAGCTAATCTTCAACAGGAAGCTCCATAGTCATAGTTTATCTTCAATTTTGATTTTTTTGCTACTGAGTAAAAAAAAAAAAAAAAAGGATCGTATCTGTGTGTTCATATTACATCCACACCCAATAAAATATAGAGATGCACCTTACATTTTATATGAGGATGATCAGAGACCCTAAATTCCTTCTTTATCATGTGTAATGTGGTCAACAAGCATTTGCTCTATACTAAAGATTAAATTCCACTCTGAAGATGCTCTTCCTGTGACATATTATAGTAATAAAATCTTGTCAAGAATGTCTTTGAATTCCCGTCCATAACAATTAGGACTATTTAAGTGTTGAATTAAAAAAAAATGTTAACTAAAATTGTCCATCAGTAATTCAAACTACACAGAAAATATTTCCACTTGAAAGGTTGATTCAATTTATTTTAAAGGGTGCTTCCATCTGGGTGGTCACCTGCTTCACCCGGGGTTTTGAATAGCTGATGTCATTGCTCTAATTCCATTCCAGCATCTGAGTCCTGACTTTCAGACTAATTACTTCCTGTCTCTATGTGAATTTGATATATCTCTGACATTTTCTGACTACAGTTTTGAAACCCAATCCAAGTGAATTTCTTATTCATTTTATCATCGTGCTTTTAATGAACGATCTACAAAAAACTAGGTCTAACCCCACCCTTTCCCCCTGGACTGAAATTATCAAAAATTATGTCAAGTCCTATCATCCATAAACAATATTTGGTGATCAGTTCTGGAATCGTTCTATTTCTGGGCATTAGAATGCACATTCTTTGACAGGTTTATTTTTTATTCAAATAAGTTTATTTAAATGGTGTTCATGATTTAATCTTAACTTGTGAAATGCAGGGGCATTGAAAGAGGGGAGGCAAGTGACCCCCAAGAACAATTATTGAATCCATTGGCCAATGCTTATCAATTAATGATCTTTCCCTCCCGAAGGATATAGTGCAACTGCTCCCAGGCACTGAGAACCCTTCCTATGCCATTGGTAAAGTGGGAGTGAAAATGGCGCAACAGCAGGCTTAGCAAATGTTATATTCCAATAATAGCAATCAAAAGGACATAGTCACTTGTGTATAGAATTGAAAGGAAGGGAATATTTATATGATCAGATTAAAGGCTTGTATCAGAGGAGAAAGAAAGATACAATAAAACCTATAAAGCACTGAGAGACCGCATAACTCTGGCGACATGATTGTCCGTGGGAAGTAATTGTGCATGGATCCACTCCTCAAATTAATAATTTTTCCCATGGCCCACCCTTCCACAAAATTTCATAGAAATTCACTTTGAGGATACAGTATGGACAGACTCAAACTTTGGCGACATTGTGGCTTGGACATATAACTATAAAGGAGGGGAGCTTATTATATATGGATCCAACCCAAAATTTGATCTTTTTTGTAGCCTGTTGTCTATTCATCTATGAAACTTCACACAAAATCATTGAGAACTTTTGAAGATATTGTGTGGACAGATAGCCGGCAGGAAAGATGTACACCTCCCCAACTTTGTTGGCGGAGGTATCTAGAGAATACTCTGTGTGCATATCTTTGCCAACGCATTTTAAGGGGAAATAATTGGGCAGGGATCCGCCCCAAAATTGACCCCTTTCTTCTGTTGCCGGCCTTTCCACAAAATTTAATTGAAATTCTTTGAGAACTTTTGGAGATATCATGCAAACAGACTGACAGGAGGATGGGAAGACAACCAAATATATATACCTCTCCAACTTTGTTGGCAAAGCTTCTAAAAAAAAAAAGTGGGATTGAAGTAATGAAGTATCCTTCCTTCTCCCCTAAAAATAGGACGGTGAAAGAAGAAATAGTACTGACTGCTTATCCTACAAGTCAACAAAGCTGTTACCTTTGTTTATTTTTGCTATTGTTTTAAATTTAACAATTAGGAGTTTCCCCCCAAACTAGAAAGTTTGTTGTTTTTTCAGGAAAATCTTCAGTACTCTCTGAATTCTGGTTTTCAAATAATCCAAATAAAAACTTGCTTTCTGAGGAAGGGGGAAGGAATGTTTTACAAAGTTGAAGATTATGAAAAATATATTTCTTTGTTTTGTTTTTTTTTTTTTTGTTTTTTTTGGTTTTTTTTTTTCTAATAGCTAATGTTGCCACTACAATTATTATTTATTCATTTTTTTCATCTGATTTCTGGTTTAGATGAACACATTTATGGGGTTGTACTTTTTATGTATATCACCACACCGATCTAGCTCAATAATGTTGGTGCTGGGATTCCAGTCTAAATACAACCTAGTTATTTTTTATAATTGTTATGGTATTTGCCACTTTTTTTTTTTTTCTCCAAAGCAAAACAAATGCAGTATAATTAGAATCATAATCAGTTACAAAATATTCTTTAAGATACAAACTGTAAATTTATTAGTTAACTTAATAAGAATTTTTTTTATGTCTACTTTATAGGGCTGAATAAAAAAAAAAAATAAAAAAATTTTTAAATTAAAAAAAAAATAGATAACCAGGTTTGCTTACATTAAAAAGAATAACTGTATTTTAATAACCTTGTACCAAACTTGGTTTAGTCGATACATCTATTAAGAAGCTTCACTTGCCTGGTGCTAAAAATTGAACTGTGAACCCTATATTTTGAATTTAGTCCAATATTATTGATTTAAGCCTTGGGATGCGAAAATGTTTATCCCCATATTTCATTTGAAGAGAAAATTATTTGACATGAATAGAAGCAAAAAATTTTTTAAATTTTAATTTATCCATAAACATTTGTGAAGAATGACTTAATTTTTGTAGATGTGTGTACTCTATTCCTCTTCTGTTTCAGTTATGTATAATTCTGTATGTATTTTGTGTTCTGGGAGGCTTTCCCTACCCAAGAAAGTACTGGGAATTCCTAATGTTGCTTTTTTGCCTATACTGTAAGTAGACTTGAGATTCAGTGTCAGACATCTTTGTCACCTGACCTCTCCCTCGGTTGACCATTTCTGAATGAGATTGCTATTTTCAACTTGGCAGTGAAGAAATGACAAGTTGTATTGAGTATTCAGGTTATACGAAGACTTGAATGGGTCATTCTATGTCAAGTGGACTAATGAGTCCAACTTGACCATCTTATGTTTTGTCCTAACTTTGCTCACGGGTTATTTTTGGTCTGAAATGAAGTCCTGTAAAATCCTAACTCACTATTTTTACTTATTTGGTTGCTATGGGTCTGAGTGAGAGTGTGTAAATGTAGTATATGCATCCATTTTTATTTTTATTTTTATTTTTTTCTATTTTTATTTTATTTTTATTATTTTTTTTCTATTTTTATTCTATTTTTATTTTTTTTATTTTTATTTAATTTTTTTTTTTAATTCAAAAGAATTTTTTAAAATTTTATTTTATTTCTATTTTATTTTATTTTTATTTTCAAGTTAAACGTGTAAAGTTACTCGTCATAAAAACAGGTCCAGATTTATAAGGGGTCAAATCGGGCATTGAATCTGGCCCTACATAAATGACTAGTATTTTGATCAAAAGGATGGAGATTAAGCTTGTGTCCTGTGAAGTCAACTGTATAAAGTTGTCATCATTATTCCTGCTCGTAAAGGATTATTATTTTGCTCAAAGGAATGAAGATTATTCATGTATCCTGTGATTAAGAGATTCTCCCGTCTTGGTTTCATGCCATTTGTATGATTAACCATACCTAATTAGGCTCCTCCATTCAAAGTAGACTACACATGCTTTTTGTGAGAAAGAATATTGGATCACTGTGACCCCATAGATGACCCGACCGACCAACCGACCAACCAGCCTAGATTCTTCTGTGTCACTGTACCTATCTGGTTTTTATGGTCATTTTGGACCATCAGTCCCAAGTTTTTGTGTTGGTATTTCTTTATATAAGGTAGGGAGGGTCAAGTTAACTTTTAGATAATTAGTTCTTAAGGGCTATGGTGATTCATATGTGCGAGGCATGGATATGTATTACAATTTTTAGTTAACAACCTGATCTTTCTAACTATAAGTTCTATTTGAAGTCCCTCCCTGCTGAAGTGGCGGGGATGTTTTCTTTGATTCTAGTATTGAATTTCATCCAAATATTTGCATCCTGATTTAGTTGAGAGAAACTCAGTCCTATGGATTTTAAAAACTAGAATAGATACTCGCCCTGACTGGTAGAAAATTGCGGTTAAAAAAAAAAATTTTTTTTGAATTAATGAAGTTGATAGGTGGAAATCAGATGTTGTTTAATTTCATTTGTAATTAAAAAGTGATATCTGTGACTACTGAAATTTATTTTCATACAATCTCAGTCGACCCCCCCCCCCTGGCAACATATTTTAGGAATGATTTTCAAAAATTACTTCAGTGAGAACTGTCAACAGGCTTCATCAGTTTTTAAATGATTCTGGCTGGCTGTCATGGGTGTACAGGCCACACCATGGAGCTAGATGGCTGAATATTTGAACATTTACATTTAAATAACATCTAAAGAAGAAAGAAAAGCTTTTAGTAAGGGTTCAATTTACTATGTAAGTTTATGCTAATTGGTCCCTTAGTTTGTGTACGGCACTCATTTGTTTTTTTAAAATTAGTGATCAAAGGAAGCGAAAGAGGCAACTTATCTATTGATCACTCCTTTTTCCAACTTTTTAATTGATCACCCCCTACACAACATGCTGCCAAAAGACAGTCATGTGATGGTTTCTGTTGAGTGGCTTACCAGACCTGTCATTTATATTATTTTTTACTCAATCTAAACTCTTTAGAATAGTTTTACTCGAACAATTGAACTTCTTGTGTTGTTGAGACGTCATTTCAGCCAATTCATTCTGTGGCCTCCTTCAGGTGTAATATTCAAATATGATAGTGGGATAGTGGTAAACAGAATTTGCCAGTGGTATCCGTGCTATAGTGTAGGATTTGGGTTGTTGATTTCTTCCTCTTTCCTTTTCAAGCCTGTAGGGTAATGGAAGCCACATCGGGTTGAACTCTGCATTCGTCTGATATCCATTCAGTTGACATATCAATAATGGCTGCCTACTTGATTTTCCTCATTCCAACAGCATTCCGTGTCTATTATACAAACTTCTTCCTAGAGAAAGACAAGTGTTCGCCTTTTTTTCTCCAAATGTGATCAGCTATCCCAGATTTTTCTGTCTATCCTTTGGATTTTTTATATTTGTCAAGCTGATTGCAGTTTCATTATTTATGACTGTTTTTATGAGCAACTTTTCATGGTCATTTCAATGAGAAATGTTCAGCATCTTGAGTGGATCTGATTTTGTAAGTGTTGTGTTCAGGCTACACCAATGGAGCTAGAGGGCTGAAAATTCAAAAATTTTCTCCTTATATCTAGAGGAAACTTTTTTTTTTTTTTTTTCTAAAATCCCCTCCCCAAACAGGTTTGCAGTGGGGGGGGGTACAATTTATAATCTTTATGTCAAATTGCTCCCTTACTTAATGTCCAGCAGCATCCATGTCTACTTTTTAGGAATTCAAACTTTTTTTAATAATCACCGCCCAACAAAAGGTGACAGTAGTAACTCGTTCATTGATCATTTGTTTTTACAATTTTGTAATTGATTGCCCTCAACACTGCATACTGCCAAAAGATTTTGGTCTTATTACAGTTTCTGTTTAGTGATTAACTGGACCTGTTTTTATTTTCTTGTTTTTTGGGGTTTTTTTTTTTTTTTCTTGTTTATTTTCTCTTAATATAGTATAGGAAATCACAATCCTGCTTTCGGGGTATTGACAGATTCTTTCATTCTACAATTCTACGGTATTTGGTAAATTTATACTTGGTAGACATTGACTCATCACAAAATATTTACTGGAAAAAAAAAGTACATTAATTTTCTCTCAAATCTAATGTTTGTAAAATCTACAATATTCACTCATGCAATGTCATTGACTCATTTAGAGAAGAAAAAGATTAACTTTATTTGGCGTACTTTAAATTTTCATTCTGGTAATAACACCAATATTCTTCTCACAATGATTAAAAAACATGTCAAGTCTTGGCTACAATCAGTGTCAAAAGTCAAGGCAATACAGTAATCCCGCTGTAAGACACGTTTACTCATAGGGAGGCACAAATGAGCAAAACGGTGAATGTAAGGATAAGGGAGTGCAGAGATCCAAATCAAAGGTGGTTCTTTAGTTTGGAACTGGTCTGTTGTTTCGGAATTTGATTTAAAAACAATGTGCAAAATTTTAGCTTAAGCATTGGGGAAGAATAATGAGGCGCAAAATCACTTTATCGCATCCCAGTTACAATCACGATCTAAAATGGCTTTTAACCTGTTTTCTACCACAAACAAGATAACTTGTCTTAGCAAGTCCTCAGTCCACTGCCATGGAAGTGATAACCCGTCTCATGATGGTGTTTTTTTGTTTTGTTTTTTAATCTCTTCTTACAAATATTTGTATGTATATACTATGTATATTAGATATTCTGTTGAACGTACAGTACTGTCGAAATTATTGTGCACTTTTTCAAAATTGACCAAAAACCCTATTCAAACTATAAAAATTTATAAAGTAATAAGTATTTTTATGCGTCGAGTATTCTGCATTCATTCTGAGAATTTCTCAAGCAAACCTGACTTCTTCTTAACCTAGTTGTTTTTTGTTAAGTACAACCAACATTCTGCGGTGTCTTTGAGTTTAAACGTTTGTTTGTCTATACTTTCCCACGTGCTGAAAAGACACAATTTCCCCATTTTTGCAGTTTCTTCTCAATATCAAATACACTTCTCGATACTCCCTCTTTTTGGGAATTTCCTCACAACTTAAGGAGGTATCTTTCAGATAAACTTCCACTTGGACACTTTTCTTGGGGCTCAAATCTTTAGCAGATCCCATGATGATAGTATTGGACAAGCATGCATGATGATTGCAACTACGAGAGTAACAAGTTGGATTTGAGACCTGTTACAATCACCTGTTACTATATATAAGGTTACACAGACACACGGCAGGAAATAGGAAGTCTTAAAAGGGGCATGCTAGTTCACCAGAGATTGGCCACAATCCTAGATTAGGATTTGGTCATGTTAACTTTAGGTTAGCAAGGGTTTAAATTTTCCTTGTGAAAGATACTTGAATGAATGCAGAATACAAAATACGTAAAGCATTACTGTTAATATCTTAGTAGTTTAAATAAGGTTTGATAGTGAAATGAGTCAATTTAGAAAAACGTGCACAGTAATTTCACCTGTATTAGTTGATTGGTATGAAAATAGAAAGGTTTGAAACCTGCAACAGAGACTCTCTATTTCCATTAATTTTCCCCGAGAAAAACCTGGCACATGAGTAACAACATCGAAAAATATACTTGGCAGCTTACAGGTTAATTCAAGTCATTAAGTATTGGATTGGTTTAGGCCAGAGAATTGTTGAACTGCAAAGAATTGCATTACAAAGATTTTTATTGTTATTGAAATTATGTATGGATTTCTTAGCATGATCAGTAAGGAAAATACTATAAATTACTATATAAACTATACTAAATAATAGAATAAAACATCGGTCAAAGGGACAACTCGGGAATTTAGTTGATTAGATACTGGGAAAACATTATGTAACCATAATATTTAATAAAAAAAATGCTCCACTGCAAATTAGGCTCACTAATGAATTGTAATCTTGATAGGTTTTGATGGAAGCCTTTATGCAATACTTGAGCAGAATAAATAATACAGTCAGTTTACAGTGTGTTTGTGGATTACTATTGGTCTCTTATAGCTTTATGCAGTAACATGTGTTGAGTCACTTCCACTAGTGTTGGTCATTATTCTGTTTCTTGTTTCTATGGAAACTGTAGGGTTGATTTGATTGGATCTAACTATTAGTGATCCTATAACATTGGTTGTCTAAAATGGAAATAACAATTAGTGAATACCGAATGAATGGTGCAGCACTAATGGCATTTCTCCGATAGATCAGTGGAATATATATATATATATATATATATATATATATATATATATATATATATATATATATATATATATATGAAATCTGGCTGTTTCATTTGATCAACTTTTTAGAAAATCACATCTTTTACTGTCAATCTTGATATAACCAATTTTTGCTATTGCTTTGAATTCTTTTGAGAAATAACGTGATAACAGTAGTGTTTCGGTTTGTAAGAGGTGGTTAATGTACTGTCTTGTTTACTCAATTAGTTTATAAAGTAAATTTTCCAATTTGCACTGCTTCCTTTGGCATAGCAAGCTCAACTTTTAAAACAAGAAGATCCCATTAATCCTAAAAAGGGAAATCAACCACTGCATCCTCCCAATAGTCACTTATGGAGCTGAAACATGGAACTTAACCAAGAGACAGACCTGCAAATTGAGAACCCTGCAACGTGCATATGGAAGAATTGTACTCAACCTCACACGGAGAGACCGCAAGACAGCATAATACATCTGGGAGAAGACGGGAGTCAGGGACATCATAGAATCCATTAAAAATCTCAAATGGCATAGGCTAGCCTTGTTGCAAGAATGGCAGACAACCGATGGACATGACATGGATCCCCAGAGATCACATGCAAAACCAAGGCTGGCAGAGTATTAGATGGAAAGACGAGCTAGACAAATTCAGAAAGTACTGGCACGTGACACCCACGATAGAACTGTGGCAAATCTTGGGAAGGTCTATGTCTAACGATGGACATTAGAAGACTGATGACTCACTGCTATATGAATTTTTAGCGATCCAACAAAAGGGAAGGAAAGTAACTTATTCATTGACGCCCACTTTTTCTAATTCTTAATTGATCACCCCAAACATGGTTGCTGCCAAAAGATGTCAGTCATGTGACAGTTTCTGTTGTGTGACTAACCAGACCTATGTTTGATCTGTTTCATTTCCTATGAAACTAGCTTTGGTCCAAAGACACATCAATGAGCCTCCAATTATGAATGAATTCTATATTGATGGCTTGTATGATTAACATATTTACTATGAGTGCTTCATACAGATATATTTTAGAATCAGCTTTATCTGGCACAAGCCAAGGTTAGTGCATCATGTAAAACAGTGAGTGACTGTGTATGATAAGTGCCCAACAAGCCATTGTTAAAAGAAAAAGAAAATTGGATTCAAAGTTTGAACTTTAGCTTACAATATTTTTTATTTTTAAATACTCAGTTTTTTTAATTATTTTGAAGCGTGAACATTTTGGATTTTGATTCTCGTGCATATGACAATGAGTCTTATATGAATACATTGTTATTTAAACGTGATCACTGATTTCATCCACCAATATTTTTTTTTTACTGTCAAGATGCTGATTTTAGTTTTGTTTTTGAGTGTTGTTGTTTTTTTTCTTTTTTTTGTTGTTTGTTTTTGTTTTTTGTTTTTTTGCTATTTGTTGTTGTTGCTTTTTTTTTTTTTGTTAGGTTTTTTCTTCTATCAGAATCCAGAATGTTCAAGCAAAATAGAAAAAAAATTTGTTGTTGAAATGGAAAAATAGAAAAAAATATTGCAAGTGAAAGTTAGTCAGACTTTTAAAAAAATTTGCTCGTTAAACACTTAACACGTGTGGCTTTTCATATAGACTTCATTCAAAGGGATAGAAAAATTGTTTCTCCAATCTTAATGAGATTGGGAGCATTTAATCGGACTGGATTTGCATCCAGTTTCAAATAGTTCCTCCTCTCCAAATTAGATCCATTTATTATGCTGAATGCAAAAGCAGTCATAATGTTATGGCAAGTTGTTCAACAGCTGTGAAGCATTTATTACTTAAGTTTATAATTATAGTGTTCGTCAAGCTGCTTCTCAATTATGTATTTGAACTCATGAGTCATAATAATTTTTTGCTTCCAATTCTTTTGTTCAGTTTATGGTGGCTTACCTTATATGCTGGTATATAAAATGGACATTTAATTGAAATTAAAAAAAAAACTCTGCAAAACTATGCAAATATTACACTGTATCCGATTCGCTGATGTTATGACTAAGGGGCTGTTTGCCAAAGCTCAATATGGACAATTAAGGGTCTTGGATAAGTTGCATTGAGCAGTAGTCCTCCAAAAACCCTTGTAAACCATTCATCTGATAGTCTGGTATGTAATAGTATGTCAGAAAAAATAATCAAAAAAATATTGGAAATATATACCAGAAACTTTTGAGGAGAAAGATGTATTGTATTCTGCTTGGTTTCACTAGATCTTGGTGAGATTCACTTTTTTTTTTTTTTCTTTTTTTTTTTAACAATGCTATCAGATGAATTTGAGATATATTTGCTTAAGATTGCTTTATAGAGATTATTTTGAAAAACGCCATGCATACGCAGTGTAAAGCTCAGTTGTTTTTATAGAATTCTGTAAAGATTTATTTCCATTTGTTGATCTTCCTTGCTCTTTCTATTGAGAATGAGCTTGGCTGCTGCTGCTGGGCCAAACTTCACTCCTACTTCTGTTCCAACTGAATTTTCGTATCTTATATGTGTGTGTATGTATATATATATATATATATTTATATATAATTAAAATAGTCATCCACAGGCAGCTGTTTTGTCATATTACAACTCTTCAGTGTGGCTATAGACGCAATATCCCTTCCAGTACTGCTAGGTAGAGTCGAAACCTTTGCTCCGAACCCAGAAGCAGATGCTCTACCCTATGCAGAACTGGACGGTCAGTGGGACTGAATTGAGTGATGTACTTACTCACACAGGATTCCCCATCTGTCAAAGTGCTCAATTCCAGAGTTAGAAGAGCATTGCATAGTTGCTTACAGCAGATGGGTTATGAAATGAACTCTTGCGTATTTATAAGATAAATTTTATAGATATATAAGACTTTTCAGTTTAGCTCAATTGACACCTTACTCATCGGCTGGTTGTGATTTGAAATCACATTGGGGATATACCCCCCCCCCCTTTATTTTAGCAGGGAATATTAGGAAAAAAATGCATTTCCCCGATTTCCTCTTACTTATCCCTCCATTTTGTTTTTTGTTTTTTTGTTTTTTCTTTTTTTTTTTTTTACTCCACTTTTGGTTCAATCCAATGTGGTGCTGGACAACAAAGGTTCTGTGAACCTTTTTTTTATCCATTTCTGGCATGGAAAAAGTCTTATCTGCCTTCAAATATAGTATATTCATTTTTAAGTGGTTCTATCTGGCTGGCTATCTAGCTATGTCTACAGGTTGCCCCAACGGTGCTAGAGTACTGAAAATATAAACATTCACTCCTTATATCCAGAAAAAACTTCTTCTCTCCGATATTTCGGACTTTTTAGTGATCATTGCCCAAAAGGTCTGTTCAGTACAGAACCCATATTATTCCCTCGTGCAAACATTCTGAATGCACTACGCCAATGGAGTTAGAGGGCTGAAAATTTAAACTTTTACTCCTTATGTGCATCTGCTTTCACCACCCTCTACTGCTTTGGCAAAACAGAATTGAATTCCTTTTTTGAATATTTACATCAAGGAAATTTATAAATGAATCAAAATAATCCCAAGTAATCATGAATTATCCCTCTAAAACAAAAATGAATATTTTATCCATTGTATAATTAGAAAAGAAAAAAACAATTTTTCAAATTTAGACTCCACTTAAAATCCTTTTTTATTTATTTATTTATTCATTTATTTATTTTTTTTTTTTTTTTTCCAAATTGAAAATTTGTTCTGATTTTTTTTTCTTTAGGATTTGTCATCATTGACTGAATCGTTCACTAATTTTATCGTGTCCTTTAATACTAGCAAGAGACTTCTCTAAATTTAGAAGTGCACTTTTCTCTTTTTTTTTTTTCTTTCTGGAAAGTCTGTAACTGACAGTTTCCAGCTGCAATACAGTTTTGCTAAACATTTCATTGACTCCGTTTTTTTAAACAAATGTAAGTGCCTACACAAAGGTCTAAACTTTTAAAAAAATTTTTTTTAATTAGATTTAATTTGTATGTCTGAGTTTTTTATTAGGTACTTTCAGCCAAAACGGTCTACCTAGGTTTCTTCAGTTGAGTTGGTCTGTCTGGCTAGATATGTATGCGCATATCGACCACACCAACGGAGATAGAGGGCTGAAAATTTAAACTTGTGTTAAAAAAAAATTTTAATTTTTTATTCCCACCCCTTAAATAAGTTTTCAGAGGGGATTCAATATGCAATGCAAGTTCATGCTAAACTGATCCCTTAGTTTGTGTCCAGCACCATTCATGCTTGTTTGTTTTTGTTTTTTTGTTTTTGTTTTTTTAAATGCTGACTTTTTTAGTGATCACTGCCCATTAAAAGGCATGAGAAGTAATTTTTTCACTGAGTACCCCTTTTGAGAATTTTTTAATTGCTCACCCCAATATAGCATGCTGCCAAAAGCGATTGGTTACCAGACAGTTTCTATATTATAACTAATCAGGCCTCGGTTTGTTTTTTCGTTGTTTTTCTTTTCAATTATGAGTAGATTACTCTTTCCCTGTTAATTCAGGTTTAACAAAAAAAATATTGCTTTTTAAAAAAATTTTCATTTCAATAGCAGCAAAGAATTAAAATGCAATCAGTTGACTAGATTTTGTTTAATGAAAGGAAAGAGAGTACATTATTTGCTGTTCAATTTTATTTGATACTTGCTTACCTGCATTGTCAAAAATGACATTTATGAAATATAGCACGTTGCAATTTGTAAATGTGGATAGATTTGTTTTGCAGAAGGCTTAGAGAATAGTGTTCTTATTGTTTTTGGTTTGTGTGTTTTTTTTGGGTTTTTTTTGGTTTTTTTTAGATTATTTTTTCAATTCAGCATTTTTACTACATCATGAGAATAAGAAATTCTATTCTGCTGTCAGCTGTGTCCCTCAGTATGACATAGTACAAAAACAGTCCATTTTTTATTATTTTTCTCTGAAGAAAATGAAGAGAATAATCAAGACCATAAAAAGGGACAAAATTTATAAAGTTGAAGTCCTCTATGATTACACCTTGAATTTAGCAATTTTTCAAAGTAATTTTGCAGGCCATTGCAAATGAGTTTGATCCTCACTAGTAAACCTACTTTTGAACAGACTAAATGAAGCTTAGTAAATATCAATGTTACTTACCAACTTCACTCTTCCATTTGTAAAATCAGAAAACTAAAAACGGTAAGGGTTGGGCAAGAAACCATCTTATTTTTGGAGTAAAGTTCAAAACACTCTATGGATCAAATGTTAAATCCAGATCCCAGTATTGATTCAAGTCTATAGTGCTAATATCCAGATTATACTCATCAAAATTTGATTCGATTCAATCAAAACAAGGATGAAATATAACTATTTTTGTTCACCTTTATATAGTTAAAGGGATCTGGATTCTACATTTCATCTTTGTTTTAATTAATTTAAATTAAAGTTTGATCACTGATAATCTGAAAATTTACGCTTGACAGGAGTCAATTTGGGGGTCTGGATTCTACATTTGATCCCATTTTTCCCTAAAATTCTAATCCTCAAAACTCCCAGTTGTTCAAGATTTAATACTGAACTGGTTTTGAAGGTTTGTGGAGTGTAGGAATACTGAAAATGTTATGCTCACCATTGGTACATGTGAATAAATATGTCGATACAATTATCTTGAAGCTATTTTATTGCTAGAACTATAACCACTGTAATAGCAATATCAGACAGTACGATTGATCCATGTGCCGTCTAGTTTTTCATTGTGATGTATGAAATAGTTACATGATAATTGATCCTGCATTTTTACATGAAGTTGAATGACTGGGAAGGTCATGAAATTGCAGATCAAAGATGAGTGGAATACAATGAAAAATAATCAAGAACATCTGAACACCTGGACTTTTTTTTTTTTTTTTTTTTCCCTTAAGTAAAATATAAATAAAACTGTATTTCTTCCTGGCACTAAATCAACATGTTTTACCTGCCCCATTTGTAATTATAAGAACAAAGGTTCAAGTGTAATGAAGCCATAAATTGGTTAGTGAGTCAGGAAACTCAGACTATATTTAACTTAAGGCTCATTTGTTCTTTGTGATACTTACAAGATTTTTTTTCATTTTCATTTGTATTCATTAATTATCATGTATTTTGAATGGTGGGAAAAACTATTTTATTTTAGCTTTTTTGTTAGGTACAGTGGCTGGAATGTGATTTTTTTTTTTTAAAGTACTTTGATTAAAACAATGGATAAGGAAATTAGTCCGAATCAATAATTCTCAAACGAGAGGCACTTGGCTCCCAGGGGAAGAATTTTAGATGGGGGCTGGGGGCGTACAGGTATATTTAGTTTAGATCAGTTATTTGTTCCAAAAATTTCTGTGCTGTTCAAAACAAGACTGTTCAAGGTCTTATTATTATTTAGCATATTTTTTTTCTTTTTTTCTCCCAGCTTGTATACTTAGTTATATTATACAACAATACCTTAACCTTGTTAATTCAAAATCTGTACTAATCAAAACGACACTATTCAAGGTATTCCTGTATAATGGAAGGTTTAATGGTGAAAAAGTTACGAGATGACTATCCATATTCGGGTGGTGGGTGAAGAAATCTTGGGATCAAGACGTAGAATGTGTACCGGGACTCTGAGAGTTACCGATCCAAATAAAACCTGATAACCATTACAACAATTCTTTTGTGCATAGATGAAGGTTATGTTGTAGTCTCTCAGTCCCTCTTTTTGGGCTCTCTGCCATCCAAATATTTATGGTCTGTTTATTTGTTGTCTGTAAGTAAGTAGTGCCCTTCAGCCACCCCTGCTTTGGTTCCACGTATCCTATCATGACTTTCTAAGCCTGTGTACAAAATAGTGAAAATAACTGACAAGTACTTGAAGAACGGTCGTTCACTTCAGCCTGCACTGTTCTAACTATAGCTGAAGGAAAGAGATGGATCCATGCTTTTTCCAAGGGCATTAATGCAAACACAGCCAGGTTTTGAACTCTGCTTATTAAGTCCATTCATCATGCTGTTACCCTCCCGGCCACCCTGCACCTCCTGTTGTCTGTATATAATTAGTCTGATGTTTTCTTGTAGGCCACACATGTTGCTTGACTCCACAAAAGACCGTTTCAACACTTCCTGCTTAAACAACCTTTATTGTTGATTTTAGCATTAGGCCTTATTGTATTGGTTTTACCTTATTGCATAGACTTTTTTATTTGAAGAGAATAATTTAGTGTATTTGTGGGTTGCAAGATAACATGACCATATCTGTTATGTAAAGTCAATATTGTAAGTATTTTGCACACTACGGGTGTATTATTATGTGTGCAAGTACAAATATTTGTGTTCTAATAGTGGATTTACTAAGTAGAAGAAAATAGACTTTTTCATACTTGAAAAATCAGAAGTACCCAAACGCTTGGAATTTCTTCCTCCCACACCTTTTTAAAATGATCTTAATGTGTATGACCGTTTGGGGATTTGCTTGCTTCCTGCTTGAATAAACAGCCGAGTTCTGAAGAGAGGAATCTTTTATTGCAAAACTCATTTTCACAAGTGAAGAGAAAGCATTCAACTAAGCTCATTAATTCTGCCTTGAGTTGGAAATGTTTTAAAACTGGCTCAATGATCATATTATTAAGTGCTTTATAGAATGAGAAATGTCTGCAGTCTGTTTTAACCCATTTATGGCTAAAATTAGATTTTTCAACCAATTTCGGTATAATTAGATATATGGGCTAAATGAAAGTACATTAGCATGGTAATGCAAATTTATTTGTAAAAAAACTGAAAGCGTGTTTCTTATCTTGAGTGTCCATATATATATATATATATGATTAGATTCGCTTTTCTTTTTTCTTTTCTTCCTTTTTCTTTTAGTATATTTTCTATGGCAATTTTGTAAGGTGGTTCAAGAATAGGTTTATACATATGTATGGGTGAACTTTCCTTTCAGTGTTCAAATAGTTGGATGATTGTACTAATCAAAGATTTCCATTGACTTCTGTAGAATATGGACAAGCTCTGTCATGGTGTACCCATAGGTGTCCACTGCCATTTTTTTCCAGTTGAGTGCAAACTGCTATTTTTATAGGGATATATATGCAATATTTTGACAGCCACCCTGTTACCAACGAATAATAATGCAGTCTTGTTATTTGGGACATCAAGTTGAGGTTACCTAAAACAATTGTACTGCTCAATTATCCTTTAAGGTTACAACTTTGTACCCCCCTTGCCCTCAATGAGAAAGCCTGATCCAGAGAGGGGGTCAAATGCCCCCTCCCCTCTAGTAGGTGCCCATGTGTGTACTCGATGGTAATTCAGCTGGTTTCATAGCCACTTCATGGATTACAGCTTTTCGATATTCCTCAAGCCTTACTTTTAGAAGGCAGCTGGTCTCACCTTTATATTCCCTGTCACAACAGCATGGAATGCTATACATACAGTTCTCAGTTATGTTCTCATCTGGTGGGAGCTTGGCTTTGGTGAGGTTTCCCCAAAGTTTGGAACTGCTTTTGAATGCTGTTTTGATGTTGTATGGACCCTAGATCCTCGGAATCTTTCCCAACATGTCTCTTAGGTAAGGTGGCAGTTTTCTGACCATTATCATCTGCCTTTGTGCTTCTACTTGTGGAAGCCGATGCAATGCTAGCAGGATAGTTTTTACTCTGAAGGGTCTTCCTTACACTGTTTATTCTCCATTGGTATGTGTCTGGGTCACCACTTATAAGTTTTGCATGATGTTGTAGATAATCTCTTTCTTTATATTATGGAAATGGTCGGAAAAAAGTTCAGATTGTCTGGTGAATGTTGGCTTGACTCTTAAATTGATGAACCACTTGAAACTGCTTCCATACACAGTGGAACTCTTCAATGAGTAAAATTGAAAGGAAAAAAAATTATTTTTTTAAATCAAAGTGTAAGTGACACAACTGATCAGGAGTTATTCCCCTTAGTTTTAAATTCTTACCTTTTGATATGAATTCAAGAGTTAAATATACAGATGCCGTGGACCCTTGCTCTGTACAAATTATTAGTACATCTAGAAAGGCCAGTTTATTGTCAATTTTCTTTTTCTATTGTGAACTATATTGAAGTTTCAAAAGTCCAGCAGAACTTGCAAATCTTTCTGGTGAGGCCAAAATATGAAAGAATCATCGAAGTATCTCAGCCAGATTACCAAAGCTATTTCTTTGAAGTATTTTATGCATATATTTGCCATCACTTGGAAGCATGTTGTTTGTATACAGACTGTCAACATCTCCATTAAGTTGAGTCTCAGAATACTCTGACATTCCCCAAGAGCATCTCATCTGTCGGGAACCTTCGGGAACAGGCTCATAATGTTATAACTCACCATCTCGTTTGAATGAATGGAAAAATCTCTAATTGCTTCTAAATAGTGGGCAGAGTTCTTAACATAGAATGGAGTTTTGCTTCTTTATAGGTTGACTACCTCTACCAGGAACCTACTTGGTGAACAACATGCTGAACTCCAACATCTGACTATAGTCTGTAGAGGAATTTGAACTTCTAGGAAACCATACACATTTGGTAGCTCATCATATTATTGATGGGCATGTCCGTATTTAGTGTGATCCGTTCTTTTTCTGGACCTATGACAGCTTCCTTTCTGTTCAGGGTTGGATCCTTTCTCAACTCATAGTAGCTATCATCCCCAACTTTGTTTACCAATTTTTCTGAATATTCTGATTTGTCCATCACCACCATTATGATTGTGGCCTTTGCTTGTTGCCAGAATGATGCTGGTATCACTATGCAGGGTTTCAATAGCCATTTTTTTTCCCTCTCTTGTAATAATCAGTCTGGGAAGCTCTCTCCTGTGCCTGTCTCTCTTTCCATCTCAACAAGAATGTCTTTGAGAATTTCTAGACTCTCCTCAAGTGGGTCACCCACAACTGTTGAATGCAGTAAGAATAATATAAAATGGCATTGGGGAAATAGGCCAACTGAATTTCAATTGTCTTATCATAGAATGTATGGTGAAGTGAGTAACGCCACCTCAGGTGCCTCTTGCCGCCGTTTCACATGTTGTAAAACTTGTGATATATGAAGCCTGGGCGAGGATGGCTGTTGTTGTGGCTAGTTTAAAGGCACTTGCTTTACTGGTGTAAAATTGAACACCATATAGGAGCCTTTGCTTAGAAAAAAACATCAGTTTTGAGGCTCCAAAATTACACCATCTGATTAGCCTATGGCCAACAGGTTAGTGGATATAAGCATTGGTCAAGTATATGCAGTTATCTGGTTGTGAGTTTAGTCCTTAGTCCAGGGAGAAAAATTTGTATACTCTGGTTCAGTATCACTGGGATGAATTAACTAAGATAACAATCTGCAAAGGGTTAGATTACTAAGTACAATAGACATTTGAAGAAGCTGGCAAATACAATGACTTGAATCATTGATTGTAAGAACATCAATATGTTGTCTTATTGTATTGTATTATTCATCTGATAGCAGATTCATCATGTTCGTAATTGTGCAGGAAGAAGAGATTCAATATGATCTGTTCATGAGATTCTTAATGGCTGCTATTTCTATTAGAAACTGTCAATCAAAACTGTCGACATGGATTTCTTTTAGTTTTCAAGTCGGGCTGGCTGGCTATGCATGTATGACACATACTGGCTGCACCAATGAAGCTAAAGGGCTGAAAATTTAAATGTTAAAACTTTTTTTGTTTGTTCAACCCGCTCCCCTACTATTTTTGAGTTGGGTTGGGTTCAGTTTGCAATTTAAGTTTATGCTAAATTAATCACCTTTTACTTAGTGAAAGTTCAGACCTCTTTGGTAATCATTGCCCAACAAAAACCAAGAAGTAATTTGTTTGTTGATCATTAATCTTTCTAATTGATTACCCCAAACATGGCATTCTGCCAAAAGACGTTGATTGTCTTGTCAGTTTCTATTCAGTGAGTAACCAGACCTGTTTGTTATATCGCAGTCATTGGGAATTTTATTAACAGAGCACATTTAATCTTCTCTTCCCACATGATATTCTACAAAGAACTTTCCAATATCAAACGCTAATAATGGATTTCCTAACTATATTGTTGACAACCAGATTAAATTGTTTCTAAGGAAACTCTGACAACACTGGGCAACAAAAACAAGAAAACTCGAGACCTTTTCCATTGTGACCAAATAAACCAAACATACAAACAAACACGATAAAACTACTATCAGATGAATACTGTGACATAGCACCCTCACCATTGAACCTGAAAAAAGTATACAATTAATGATCAACTATATAAGGATTCAAAACTGCTAGCCTTATTATCAGTGACAACTCTACAAAAATCTTTGAGTAGTCAGACCATCATTTATGAGTTCACTTGCCCATTAGAGGACACAGTCCCCCCAATCAAAAACGACCCCTAAATGCCTATGTTGGACACACCAGTGCTACCTTGTCTAGACACCTAATTAGTCACCTATCAGACAAAAATTCCATGACAACTTAAAAATACACAGAGGCCTTTGAAAACCCCTATCCATGAGATACTTGTTGATGACACACATATTATACAGGATGAATTGTAAAAAAAGACTTATGATCTTGGAAGCCTTACTCTAAAAGAGGAATCCATCACAGAATAAAATCATCTTTGATCAGGGTATTTCAAATGTATTCTACAATTGAGATCCCTGCTATCTAAGAATACACTTTGCCGAGCACTCACCATAGAAAACTGTTTGGAATTGTCTAATAATTTAGTATCATTTCACGGCTTCATGCAACGTAGAACAGAAGAGGACACTGAGATGATTAGTTAGAGAAGTGAGTACAATAATGCTTCTGAGGTTAAGATACATCAACAATTTTAAAACAGAAATTGCAAATTTGATCCCACACTGCTCAATCAAAATCTAAATTAAAACTGGGAAGAAATCTAGAATTGGGACCTCTTATTACTAGATAAGAAGAATAATACTGTGAAGAAATAGTATCAGGAAATTTAGAAAACTTGAATCAAAACAAGGATTATGTAATGAAATAAGTCAGTACAGATCTTAGTGCCAGGAAGAGAAATATTCAGACAAACCACTTTCCCATGAATTTCCCAGGGTGCAATTAAGGCACGTCGATAGTTTTAGATATCAAGGACCAGCCACAAGTTCCATGCAAATAGCTTCTTCTGAATGATGTTTTCCCAACAAGTACAATGCCTACAATTTAAATTGCAGACTGAACAAAGTGCCTCACCCAACATATATATATATATATGTCTCTTATTACTCTTTATTTTTTGTTTTTTAACTCTTAAAAGCTTGACTGTGCTTAGGTCAAACTCTCTTGTTTCATTAAAATCTAAAAAGTAAACATGGCAGAATTCATTTCTTCGTACAATATTATTCCCAAACTATGTGTCTCATTTCAACTCTTTCATTTGTTGTTCCTGTAAATGGAATTTGCTAACTTTAGCAGAACTAGTAGACCTGAGTTGAGCTTTAGAAATGGGAGTGAATTCATCAGTTTTTGCATGCATCACTATGATTTGTGCTGAACGTTACTTGTTTTTCTTCTCTTTATTGTCATTGTCATCCGTACATATGAAAATAAAGTCCTAAATTCGAAAGCAAGGAAATAAGAAAATGTTCTGCACCCAGTAGGATTTGATCCCCAAATTTACTGATGTCTGGCAGAATCCCCCGCGACTGCTTTAAAAATATGTTCATTGGCTTTGAAAAAATTCTTTCATTGCACACTATTATTCATCAAGTCAGGGACATGACAATTTAAACGAACACTTATTTTTACACACAATATGAAATGAAATAGAATTCCCTTTCTGCTTGAGAACCATTGCTCTGTTTTTCTAAAACATCAATTGAAATAACCTGGAATTTTATTTTACAAAAGTGTGCTGTTCCCCAAGAAACTAACTTCTATTTTCACATCTTTTTATCGTTATTATATTTCTTTGTTTTCATAGTTTACACATGGCTCAGCTTGCCTGTCTGAGGTGAATTTACGACATGGCAGACAGAATGGTCATCGGAGCAAGAACATCTTACCAATTTCGGTTGATGATGAAAAAACTTGTAAGTATCATTTTTTATCAAAACCTTTTTCTCTGAGATGTTAGAAACTGCCAACCAAAACTGTCACCTAGGGTTGCTTCAGTTTTGGCTAAGTATGTGTTGCATGTACAGACTGCACCAATGGAGATAGGAGGCTGAAATTTCTAACATCAATTTATTATTATGTCTAGACAAACCTGTTATTTTTTTTTTAAGATAACTCTTTTCCCAATAGGTTCTATTTGCAATGAGAGTTTATGTAAAATTGATCTCTTAGTTTGTGTCTAGCATCATTCACACTTGCCTTAAGAAAATTCTGACTTTTTTAGTGATCACTGCCCAACTAAAGGCAAGGGAAGTAATTTATTCATTGATAATCCTGCACAAACTAAGGTACTAATTTAGTATGAAATTACTGTAAATATAACCAAACCCACTCCCAATTTGGAGTGGGTTTAAAAAAAAAAAACTAACGTTTTTCTAGACACGAGTATATGTTCAAATTTTCAGCCCTATAGCTTCATTGGCATGGCCTGTATACATGGAACATTCATAGCGAACCTGAATCACCTCAAGAGTGAAGAGACCTATGCTGACAGTTTTTGTTGTTGGCTTCTAATTAATCTTGATCATTTCATAAAAGATCAAATCTTGTCAGTTTTTATTCCTGAAGGCAACCATTAACTGCCATAAAAAATTCAAACATTCAAAGAAATGTTACCATTTCCTCAAGCTAGTTATTTATTAATTTATTCCCCAAGAAATGTGATAGCATTAATTTCAAGACTGGCTGCTTCAGAGTCGAACTCCGCTCTGACTGAAGCTAAAATATGAGTATGAGGTCAGGTAAAAAAAATAACTTGCAAAAAAAGGCGTTGTCAGAAAAAAAAAAATTCCAAAAGAATGCAATCAGAATGAACAAATTCCCTGAGGATGTCAGAAAAATTCCAATTTCCTTTTTCTTGCTCTTCCTGGTTGCAAGTTTACACTATATAACGTCATGGTGTTTGACTAACTGCAATAATGAAGTCAACTCTCTAAGAGTTTGACAAGAATCACTCGGACTCTGTCGCTCCTGTGTTGCTAGAAGCATGAGGCAGTCAAGGTGCTCCACTACATACGTTTCTCAGCCAATCATACGAAACTATGGCTTCAAATTATTTCAGTTACTTCTCTTCAGTGTTGTCAATTTAGATACTGTATATCTAAATTTTGATAATCCTAAAAAGCAGAAGACGAGGGTGAAAGTTTGAGAAACAATGAAGAAAGATTTATAATCACTTTTTTTTTCTTTTTTTTTTTTTCCCCATTTATTTTCATTAGATTCCTTGGGAAAACCACTTTAAACTTGACACTGCACTACCCTGTGTGCTGTCTTATGGCAGTCAAATATCAACTTCATACAATGACTAGTTGTCGAATAATTGTGGTGTATACAACCACAGACACACACACACACACACTTCAATTGTAGTTTGATATCCAGGATTTTACTCATGATGATGTAAATAACTAATTTTTAAACGATTAAAATTCTGCTTTTAAAATTCCTTTGATAATGATCAACTGAATGATTTTCTGGTTAAAAGCTTTGTATTGTGATTCCTTTCATTGTCTTCTTGAATATTTGATTATGAAAGGTAAAAAAACACTATTGCTCTTGTTCATGTGAGTTTTGGGTTTTTTTTTCTTATCTTTCAACCAAAAGATTGAAAAATAACCTTAAGCTTATATTCGTCAAAACATATTTTAGTGTATGTTATTAAAAACGTATAAATTCAGGAATTGTAAGAGACGTAGAAGCTTGATCCCGATTCTAAAAACAATGTTTGTTTATTCATTGATACAGAGAAAGCCACTTATTGTGATGACTCGGGACAGTCTTTTAGATAGTAATAACTGGCCGATAAGATTAAGCAAAGGATATGAAAAGGGGTTTGCTGAGTCACTCAATAGAAACCGTCATGTTGCCAACGTCTAGTGGCAACATGTCATGTTGGGTGCGATCAATCAAAAAATTAGGAAACGCGGTGATCAAGGAATGAGTTACTCCTCTTACCTTTTGTTGGGTGGTGATCACTAAAAAAATTAAGTCTAAATTTTCAAAAAACAAGTATGAACTCTGCCAGACACAAACCAAGAGATCAATTTAGCATAAACTTGTGTTGCAAATTTAACCCTCCATCCCACGCCACTAAAAACTTTATGGGAGGAATTGGGGGGGGGGTAGACTCTTTATTTGGAAAAATTCACAAGATGAGGTATCAATGGACATTGCCAGATGTTATTGTTGTCTTGCTTAGAGCTAGTGCCTTTTTTGTTTATCTGCGTGCCATGGATTTTAGAAGCCAGTTTCTTTTTGGTCAGTGTCAAATGTCAAGACAATGACTGCTACTTGTTGTTATAAAAAAACAAAAAAACAAATGAAGTCGGGTACTTTTTCATGCAGGTAAAATTTTTTATGGAACCATTATGAACCTCTTGTGGGATCCTGGGGTTCCACAGAACCCTGGTTAAAAAAAGCTGCTCTAAGCCATTGATAACCTTTCTGGGACCTTGGGAACAGCTTTGATACCTCTAATACTTAATTCTACTTGCTGAACCTCTTATGTTCGAATTTAGATGATATTATTTAGTTTATTTAATACTTGAACCTACTGTTACTGCTTTACTTTCACTATAGAATTTATTGTTTTACACCAAGTATATTTTGAGCTCTTATAACTAGTATTAGGGGAGCTACAATATTAACATTAACAGGGTCAAACTCCACTTTAACTTCTATTCTGACTGCAACTTGTGTGTATGTATGTATGTATGTATGTGTGTGTGTGTGTATATATATACATATTATTTATTTATACATATTATTTATTTATACATATTATTTATTTATACATATTATTTATTTATACATATTATTTATTTATACATATTATTTATTTATATATTATATATAATATTTATTTATATATTATATATAATATTTATTTATATATTATATATAATATTTATTTATATATTATATATATTATTTATTTATATATTATATATATTATTTATTTATATATTATATATATTATTTATTTATATATTATATATATTATTTATTTATATATTATTTATTTATATATTATATATATTATTTATTTATATATTATTTATTTATATATTACATATATATTATTTATTTATATATTATATATAATATTTATTTATATATTATATATAATATTTATTTATATATTATATATAATATTTATTTATATATTATATATAATATTTATTTATTATATATAATATCTATTTATATATTATATATATTATTTATTTATATATTACATATATATTATTTATTTATTTATTTATATATTATTTATTTATATATTACATATATATTATATATATAAAATTAATGAAATAGGCATGTACATATGTATAAGATGAATTCTTGTTAATATCTAAGACTTGTCAATTTAGCTCAATCAGTAAGACAGCCTTCTGGCTGTCAGTTGCTCATGAGTTCAAATCATGGTTGGGAAATCATGGAGTTACATATCAGTATACACCCTTCATTTTAGTGAGGGTTGTTCTTAACTTCGTTTTCTTACCATGACAAGAATAACTCCAGACTTTGTACTAGAGTTTGACTGTATTTTTCTGAATGTTAAATGGAAAGCAACCAATAATGGTTCTTGGGTTTTCAGATACATTTCAACCAGTTTTTATATTTGTCAGCTGGAGCTGCGTGATATGGACAAAAATTCATATCCCCATATTGGATACCAATGTTTGATTTATATTCTGGTATTTTTTTAGGTCCAGTTGCATAAGATTTCACTAAAAGTTTCATTAAAACAAACCAAGAAAAGAAAAAAAAATACAGACATATATCTGAGAATGTTGCCTTTTCAGCTACAACAAGAGCACAGAATATACTCAGACTATAAGAAACTAAAAATGTAAATAGAACAAAAATAGTTTTCTCAGGAAGTTAAAGGAACTATTAGCGAGAGAAGGGTGGGTTTGGCGTGCATGCACAGAGGGTGAGTGGGGAAGGGTTGTGTGGTCAATTTGTGATGGAGACAGACGAGACCCTAGAGAAAAAGTGAACTAAATCTAGCTCCAAAATTGCTAAATTGACATGGTGACTATATTGGTGTCAATGGTATTGCTCAATCTTATACTGTGTTTGAAAATATCCTGGTAAATTGTGTGAAGTATGGCCTGGTATCTTTCGTGCAGGCTGTTAAAGGTAGAGATATTTATCAAAAAGAAGCATGGTGAATTTAGTTAAACTTAAATGGTTGGTTGCATATTCATAATGAAGTCTTTAAAAAAATTTACCATATGGTACTTGTCTGGCCTGCTCATCTGTAAAAAAAAAAAATCATTTTATTTGTTGTATTCGTTAAACACTGAAGGAAATTATGTCAATACTAAAACTGATAGTTCTGGTTGGTCACTCAATAGAAACCATCACATCTTTCAGCAGCGTGCTCTCTTTGGGATGATCAGTTGAAAAGAATTGTAAAAAGAGGTGATCAATGAATAAGATACTTGTCTTACCTTTTGTTGGATCGCTAGAATATTTTTCCTAAAAACCAGCTGTTGGACACAAACCATGGGACCAATTTAGCTTCAACTTAGATTGTAAGTTGAACCCTTCCCCTCCAAAAAAAATTTTTTCTTTTTTTTTTTTTTTCTCTCTTCTTTTCTAGACATGAGGAATGAATATTCAAATTTCTAGCATTTTAGCGCCACTGGTGCAGCTTACAAGTGTGACACACATAGATAGCCTGCTAGAATCACTTAAAAACTGGAGAAACCTATATTGACAGTTTTGGTTGACGGTTTCTAATAATTTTTTTCCATTATAACTTCATACAAAGTGGTGAACTAGAAAACCATTGAAATATCAAAAAATATTTTGTATGACTGAATAATCAATTCAGTTGTGAGTAGCTTGAATTACTCTGCATTTGTTAGTTGTGTTCATTCCTGTAGACTTCTTGTGGGGTGGGGGATAAGGCTGGGACCACTCTAGTGTAGTTTCAGTAGTAAGTAGGTTGTCACAGACCTGGAGTTGCTAGCCATATCTTCCTCTTTCACCTGGGTTTAGGTCTGGCTATGGGGTTTCTTCTATCAGAGTAACCTTCTGAGATAATCTTAAAGGGCATTTGTGTGAACGTAAACAGCCTTGGCCTAAACTCCCACTCTATCCATTGATTCTGAACTCAATAGATGATAATAATTCTGATAACTCTAGAAACCAAACTCTCTGCTGTATTATTCTAATCAAATCTGCTTTTGAGCTGATGAACATTCCAAGTTTCAGATCATACATTGAGAAGGTACCTTAGAATTTATCAAATCGTAAAAGAACACTTTTTGAGTCCTCACCTGATGATGTCACCTCAACATCGCCAGACTTAGAAACATTATTTATTCTAAATATCAGATGAAGTATTGTAATGCAACATATCTTATTAATTTTGGCTTGCTTTTACTTTCATCCATTTTTTCTTTTTGTTTTTTTTTTTTTTTTGTTGCTTTTATCACAATTTTGATTCAAACTGTAATTCTATTTATTTCCGATCAATCTGTTTACTCCTTGCCATAAACATTAAAATGAAGGTAAAAATTATTAGAAATATTATTTGGTTTAAAATGTAATAATTAGCCTTTTCTCTATGAAATCTGAATTCTTATTTCTTAGTTAATTTACAATGTAAGTTTAAGCTAAATTGGTCCATTTACGACTGCCAGTATACTCGCTCTTTTAAAAAAAAAATTTTTTTTTTTTTTAATTTTGAATTTATGGTTCAAACCCTACTGGTAGTATTTTCATTAAGGTAACTTGATTTTACCAACACCTATACTGCTTAATTCACACAGTAAAAAAAAAAAAAAAAAAGCATTAATGAGTGACGGTGATTCATGATTTTTGACGGAATGTATCAAGTTATAAAATTTGTAATTAATTGCCTGAGTTTTCTCCCTTTTAATTGCGGTCTTTAGTTACGTCATATGTTGGTCACATAGAAACTGAAATGACTGCTACTCAATTGGGATATTTTCGGTCGGAAATAGAATGTGGGCCGTACAATTGAGATTACTAAAATAACTTGATTACCAAGCACTACACCCTCTTTATTGGTGTGTTTAAGGAGTTGTTACTCTGTGCATTGTTACCACAATCCTCATTATGTAACTGGTCTCTCTGCCTAAACTAGTCTATTGTTTATGTACAAGGTGTGGCTATTAAATAACAAAACTAGGCTTCAAGTTAAACCAAAGCGTTTTTGTACTATCACGTGGTATACAATGGGCAAGCATAAACAACAACTGGAACTTTCAATGTGCTTGTGTCTTCAATTCGCTATTACGCTTTGCTTGAAGTAGATATGTTTATCTGACTTGTCAACTAAATGGCCATTTCGAAAATCCAGCAACGCATCAATCTCCTGTGGATTTTGAACGTACATACATGTAACCTGCATCCTTCCCTATAAACTTAAGCATATGAATATTTGGTGGACATTTTGTCCAATTCCAACAAGAAATTTGTATTAACTTATTAATATATTAATGTATTGCAAATTGTCCCATTTTAAAACGGGCATTAGTTCAACAATGCATCCCCATTCCACCTGCTTTTACTATGTGTGTATGTGTATGTGTGTGTGTGTGTGTGTATGTATATATATATATATATATATATATATATATATATATATATATATATATATATATATATAATAATGGTGTCTTTGATATCGTGGATCATGTTATATCAGAGGATACCTATGCTAATAGTATTTTTATAGTATCAATATGAGGTCTGGTAAAAAAAAAATTTACTTTCAATAGAATGTCTGGTCAGATCATATTGCTCAAATATTAATGACTCCATCAGAGAATTTTTTTTAATTTTCTGACTGATGTAATTTTGAGTGGCCATAAAGTCAGGGTCAGATTCCACATTGTAACTGTATAGTAAATTGAGCCCCCCTTAAAACATGATGTTACAAGTGGAAACTACTAGATTTATTAGTTTTATTCTCTAAGTTGAAGCACGGAGAAGGAACAGGGCAAAAAATCTTCTTTCCACCATGTGTCGAAAATCAATTTCAAACAGAGTGGGGATGGACAGAACAACCAACCAAACTACAGACCCTCTTATAGGGATGCATGTGAAAAGACATTACATTTTTCCTTATACAAAGAAAACATTTTTTTTTTTTTTTTTTTTTAATTCATCAATTGGTGAAAAGAGAATAACTTTAATCAAGTTATTTCCCTGGCTATTTAGATTCTATTTTCTTATGAATTCAAGAGTTAATGAATCTGACTCAAAGTAACATTATCTTAAATAGATTTCTTGTGAGCTGGAAAGTTAAGACTAGAGCATTAGGAAAGCCAATTTTGGATGGATTTCTCCCAAGTTGAGTGATTACAATTTGTCATCTCAGCATTTGGGGCTGGGTGTACGGATAGAACTAGTTTGTTGTTGAAGCTTTGGCCTTACAAGTCCTCTTTATTTTCATGTATTTTTTTTTTTCTACGAAAGAAAGTATCTTACATATGCAAGTCCCACTGTTAGGCTTGAGTTATGTCATTAGACTTGGGAGGGTGAGAGGTGGGGGTGGGGGGGATATTAAATGACTTGATCTTGCTATTTCAGCTGAACAATCTTGTTCAACAAATGGATTCCATGATGTTTTCTTTTGCTGATAACCAGTTGCCATATACTTTTCTTCAATTTGTTTCTTTGCTCGCCCTCTCTCTCTCTCTCTTCTCTATCCTCTGTGTTGAGAAATATTTAAGAATCAATTTTCTTGTTGATGCATCAAAGGAAGCATTTCGTATGTATGTATGGGCACACACCCACATTTCTGAAAAAACATTGCAACGTATACGTGTACATATTATGCGTAGATGTATACATAATGTGATACGTGAATTTCGGATTGCTGTAAACAGGCAGTCTACTTGAATGTATTTTAACCCTTTCAAGACTTGGGACATGCATATCCTGAGTTTTCTATGACTGCTGGTATATATGTCTCTTGGATCTATATTAAAAAGTTTACTGGCACATTTTAATTCAGGTATTAAGCACCTTGATAGGTTAATCTTCTTGAAAGGGTTAAGCTGAGATCTGTCATTCAATCAGTTCACCCAGTACAATTGTAATTACTTGGGTGTTTATAAATCTCACTGAAATAATCCGGTGATTCGACATTGCAATTTGATTATTTTGTTGTTGTGTTTGTGTTTAGTTTTTTTTTATTATTATTATTTTTTATTTTTAAATGAACTATACACACACCATGTTATTTTCATCATCATCATCAGTCTGTTAACGTCCGTCGTTGGACATAGACCTTCCCCAGGATTCGCCACAATTCCCTATCATGGGCATCGCGGAGCCAATCTCTCCATCTTGTGTTCTGTCGGCCTCGGTTTTTTTATGTGATCTCTGGGGATCCATGTTGTGAGGCGTGATGTCCTTCGGTTGTCTTTCATTCTTGCAACATGGCCTGCCCATTGCCATTTGAGTTTTTTAATAGTTTCTATGATGTCATGGACTCCCGTTTTCTTCCTTATATACTGTGCTGTTTTGTGATCTCTCCATGTAAGGTTGAGCATGATTTTCTCATGTGCAAGTTGCATCTTTCTCAGTTTGCAGGTTTTTTCAACTGGGACCAAAGTTGCCTGAAAAGCTAATCCAAGCTTTCTTGGAGGCATTTGGAAATCCAACAAGTCTCTAGGCAGCTGTCAAATATCAACCTCTTCAAGCAGGCCTGCCTCACGAGGCTGGAATCGAACCTGAAATATTCATATTGATATAGATGTATATTGATATGACACAATTCAGCTTATTATAGTATGATTCTCAATATACATTAAATCTTCTCGGCCTGACACAGGAGAGTGATGTAAATGAAAAACTAGTTGTATTGTAGTAATGGCAGGTGGAATGTTGATGCATCATTCAACTAACGGCTTTGTTATTTGACAAGAACCGTGTACAAATAGTTTTCATTTTTTATTTGTGCGTGTATATATATATATATATATATATATATATATATATATTGTGCAAGTCTACATTACGTGTGAGAAAAGAGATTTGAATACTTGTATGCATGTACTTTTTTTTTTTTTTTTTTTTCCCCCAAATATAAAATCCATTTATTTTTCTTTCTTTTTTTCAGATCAGCTACAGAAGCTTGGATATGACATCAACATATCTATTAAATGGGCCTTTATATGAAATCAACCAAGTCCCTGCTGAATTCCATGAGAGCTTCATTCTGACCGGATACCGCCACCCTAAAAGCACCATTTTACAGTGCATTTTCAGTGTGTTTTGTCGCACTAATGAAACCGGGAACTTCTGGACTCATTTCCTACCCTCCTGTTATTTCATGTATATGATATCTGATGAGAAACTAACATACAGTAACTATTCATGGCCGTTTCGTGCTTACCTCTTGGCTTGTATTCTATTTCCATTGGCCAGTTCCATGGCCCATATGTTTTTTGTACTCTCTGACTATGCAAGGCATATTTGTTTCTTTATTGACTATGGTGCCCTTAGTTTATTTAGCATTGGTAGTGCCATAGCTTACCGGGCATACGTCTTTCCGGACTCTCTGGAAGATACTTGGTTTGGAAAGTGGTACTTACCAATGGCTGTCTTTGGAGCCTTGATATCTACTTTTTTTTCCTGCCTATCACGTTTCATGAAGGACTGCCACACTCAACAGCTCCTACGGATTAGTGCCTTCTCTGCGCCATACCTCTTTGATAATTTTCCAGTCTTGATCTGGCTCCTCTCTTGTAATTCTGAACCGTGCCTTCAATCTAAATTCTATCACATAGGACAATTCACCTTCTGCTTCATGGCCGCCTTCCTGTACGTGTCTCATCTTCCTGAACGACTGCAGCCCGGACGTTTCGACATTTGGGGACATAGCCACCAGATATTTCACGTGTGTGGCATCTTGGGGACCATGTCCCAAATGAGTGCTATCCAAATTGACATGGACTTGCAAAAGCCGACTATTATTAAACGCTGGTATTACCAGTATTTTCATTACAGCATTGGGATCATGTTCGCTGTGCTTATCTCAAATGTTCTGATTATTTTTATATATTCATGTATGTTGAAGCCAGAGCTGAAGAAAAAAGACGATTGACAGACAAGGAGTCCGAATCTGTCTGTCGCTACACTTCCTACTTTTTTATTCCAGATATTTAAAAAAAAAAAAAAAATATCACAACTCTTAAATCTTTTTTGTAACAAAGGGACGAATATTTTTATATAATTTTGCGAGGAGTTGGAATCCTTGTAATTATTTATGGGAGATGCATTAAAAATAAAAAAGACAAAAAAACAAAATCTAAATGATATGATCAAATGTAAAAATCTTCGTAGAGTCATTGCAAAAATTTTTTATCGCAGTTATTTACAAATGAATTCTCCTCAGTTTTAATAAGCACTTCTAGGCCTTCAAGTTGAAAATTTTATGGAGTTTTAACACTCTTCATTGAAAAATACTAAAGAGATTTCCATAAAATCTATTTAGCAAACCAAATTCCTGGTATTTGATACCAAGTCAGTTGTTAATGCAGTTATTGATTTCCAGGTATTTGAAAAATATACTTACGAAGTTGAATGAAGCCAATATGTAAGACCTAATGTTCTGTCTTGAAGATACCATGGAAAGAAAAACAATACAAGTTGGCTATAATTTCTGTTACTCAAAAGTATGCATTATATTTTTACCAAGTCTTATTTTGTTCTGAAATAATTTTATGCAATTCAGTTTATCAGAAAATCTTCTGATACAAGATACTAAATCTGTTAACACTTGAATTCATTCTAGTAGAAAAAAAGAAAAAAAATAGTGAGTCAATGGGATTAACTTCTGATTGAAGTTAGCTCCCTTGCACTTTTTGGTAATTTTGTTCCATTTTTCTTTATTTCAATTCATTAAAGAGTTCCGTTTTTTTTCTCTTGATACAATTCATTGGAGAATTTCAGAATGGTTACAATTGGTCTATGAACCTAATAGATTTTTTTAGATATTCCCGAGTTCCTAACTTGAGGTCTATTCTCACATTAGTTTTAAAAAAAGACTGAGTATTATTTTTTTTAATTTTTTATTTTTTTGAAACTTGAGATTTATTTAAATTCAAAGGTATTCTCATAGAAACACTTTGAGCTGAGAAGCCCTTTTCCCTTGTTTTGTAGTATTGACAGATACTGTCAACTTGAAATTTTCATTAATATTAGTTGGAACTGAATATTTTTGTATTCTAAAATTAAGAAATAATGTATTCTTGTACCTACTATATGATTAATAATATAGGCTTCCCCTTTTATAATGCTGTTAGTTATAGCATAGTTTACATTATAACGTAAACATTACGTTTTACTGGGTGGATGGTGGAGCCCAAAATATTAATTTAGCTCCAAAATAGCTAATTTGATCACAGCTCATTTATGATGTGGTTAGCCCAAACACCTGCGTTATGAGGGGGGGATGCCTGTACCTTTCTTTAGGGATTTTTTTTTTTTTATTCAAATATTTTTACCTGCTAAACTTTTTGATTTTATTAACTCTTTATTTTACTTTATTTTTTGTATTCCTTTTATTTTTTTTTTTTTTTTTTTTTTAACTATATAAGTGTTGAGGAATGGAATTGGAGGTTAAAGAATCTTCATACATTTGATGCATTTTTTTTTTTTTCTTTGATTTTAAAAATTGATTTTAATAATTGCTGATCACAGCTGTTTGCACTAAAACCAATGGTTACCAACCTTTCCATCGTTAAGGACTCGTTTTTATTTCAATCCACCCCCAACATTCAAACTTAATGCAGTACAGATAGGAATTAAACATTTCTTTTTTTTTTTTTTTCCTTATATATATATATGTGTATGTATGTATGTATGTATGTGTGTATGTTTGTCAAAGCAGAGAAGCTTGTGTTGAATTTTGTATTTAGCACCTACTATACCTTTGCATCTAACCCAAGGGGTCTCAGGGATCACAGGTTGGGAATCACTGATACAAAAATCAAAGCCTGGAATGTTAAGTGTTTCTGTGTTTTTGACCAACTAGTGAAAATGTAGAGTCTATCTTAAGGCATCACAGATGCATTCCATTATTATTCAGCAGAGATTGAAACGTTGAATTGATGCCTGAAGCGATAACTTCTAAAGTATATACAGCTTTACTTTAAAAATAAGTTGCTCTCATTTTTATTCTCGAACTAGAAAGTTGATTGTCAGGAAAATCGTCTGAGATTGAAATGTTTTGTTTTGTTTGAGTTTTTTGAGAAAACTTCTTAAATCACATACCAAGACACCTTCAACTTTAATCATGCAACCTTACTTTTCCCATCTTGGGGTTTTAGGAGTATGTGCCCCCCCCCCTTGAAAATTCTAACATAATTCTAAAAATCCTTGGGTAGTCAAACTTTGGCCAGTGCTTGAATATTTGAATGTGTTCATATCTTGAAGAAACTAGTATTTTAAGCACACAGCATGTAATTGAATTGTTATTAAAGAGCCCGTTATTGATTTTGTTGGACCCAACAAAATCCAGCGAACACTCAACCTCTTTGGCTGGCTAGAAGGATACATTACATATATGTAAATGCTTCAGCCTTTTTACTCCAGATATTTACACCCCAGGTGTTTAACTTTTTAAAAAAATAAAAAGCAAATCTTTAACTTGAAAATAGTAGTAAATAGAAGGTTCATTAAGCTGCTCCTGTTCTGCCATCTTGTATCTCTACAAGAGTCAGATCCAACCCAAAATGGAATACTGCTTGCACATCTGGGCAGGCTCCACCCAGCAGGTTTTTACTAGCTTTGATAGGGTGAAGATTCGAGTGTGTGGATTAGTTGATGAGCTATTCTCCTCTCTCCAACCACTCTCCCATCAACGTGATGTAGCGAGCTTGATACTTCTCTTCCGCTGTTTGTGTGGAGAGTCTTCGGAGGAGCTCCATCTCGGTCGGAGCACAATTTGCCTCTCTCTTGTGAATCCCATCCACACTTTCTAACCATTCCCACGTACCCCTTTCAATTTCCACTCAAACAGCTTCTCCCCCTCCCCCCCAACGGCTGTTTCGAGGAATAAACTTCCCCAAGAGTGCTTTCCTGCTGGATATAACAGCCATCTTTTCAAATCCAGGGTCAATATTATCTTGTTAACCTGAAATTACTTTAACCCTATACCTAGAGTGGACCCTGGGATTTGTATCGGGCGACTGAGTGGGGGGGGGTTCTAAATCTTTCCAATAGCAGTGTCAGTGTTTTGTTCCAGCTCAGGCAAAGTTCATCCAGAAAACTAAGTGTCGGCAAAGTTTCTGTACAAGTAATAATATAAGTAAAGATTAAATTTTGCAGCCACAGGCAAGACAGCTGTGAGCCCAAGCCTAGTTTCCCCATAATGGTTGTTATATTTATATATACATTTATATCTGCAAATATACCAAGTATTATGGAACATAGGGGGGGGGTGTAAATTTTTTTTTTTTTTTTTTTTCTTTTAAGGTCTTATCAGTTGTTGAAGTATTTGATATGATCGAAGAGAAGAAAAAAAAAGAACTTTCAAGTTTCACAAAAAATATTCAAGATCATCTCTTTCTCTGATCATATATCATCAGCTAGGTGTTGAAAAGGAAAAATGAAGTATTTTTCATTATAGTTTGCTAGCTTCGAAGCATGGAGAGCGTATGATTTACTTGAAGATTTTCCACTGCATTTCATTTGGAGGCTTGGAAAAAAAAATAAGAGCCGAGCACTCCAATTAAGGGCATTATTTGTTTAAATCATCATTTTTACAAAACATTATTAATGAAAAATACAAAAGTATATGCTTCATAGATTTTGTACTCTTATCATACAATGTTGTTTGTTTAATCCTATAAACTCTTTGTGGAGTACAGGGCCACAACTGTACCACTCAACTGGGCCCATGTCAGTCTGACTGCCTTTGCCTCATTTTCAACTGATCTTCTCCAGATCTGCTTTGGCCTACCAACTCTTCTCTTCTGTGGATATCAGTTGGCCTCAAACAGGATGCCAATGTTCCAGGTCTCTATCCTGGTTTTTGCCCATTAAAAGGTTGTTTAGCGATCTGGCTTTCTGTAGGCTTTCAACAGTATGTGTCATTAGCCTTTCTGGAAGAGGGATCTCCCCATGCAAGCTCTTGCTGAAGCAATCACTGGGGTGCTTCCGTTTCTGCAGTAAGGTTTTATGGGATGGAGTGGCTAGCTCCATGCTCAACCCTCCTCTTTTACCTGGGCTTGAGACCGACAAAAAACAATTTTTATGAGACCTTTTTCAATTTGATATGTAGTTTTGAATGCCACACACGAGAACGGAAAAAAATAAATACTATAAGTTACAAATATTTTCAGGGAATGATCAGTGAGTAAATTTAGATATTAATCGGCTACAAAAATTATTCTAATGGAAGCATACATGTCTAAATTTTATTGAATTTAGATAAACCAAATGTCATGAAAAAATTCTTGGTATAAAATACAGACATACACACTGAAATTTTAAGTTATAAATTTCTACTCATTTTTTGTCACAAGTTCTTCTTTAAGATTTTACTAATGAAAAAATTCAATCTTTAATGAAATTTAATAGAGTATCTATCCAATCAGGTGAGAATTTGAAGTATTTTTCCCAGTTTGCATCAGTATTGTCCCATGCTTCCATATTGGAAACTAAAGATCCTCCATTAATAATGTTGAGGGGAGATAAATTTCATGATCAATGTTTCTTTTGCTATAATATTTAACTGATACAGATTCCTAGGACTACTTGCTCAATTAAAAATCCCTTATTACTTATTCATTAAGCATTTGTTTGCATATTTATTATATGGTTCTTCATGAGACATAAATCAATTTATTTTCATTAGATTTGACTAGTTTTTAGTTTGTTTTTGGGGTGGGGGGGTTTGCAGCTTTCAATTTGGACCATTGTTTCTATGGGAACAAATAAGCTTGATTAAAAAAAATAAAAAGTACCTAATTATTAAAAAAAAGAAAGAAAAATCAAGATGGTGAAAATCGGTCAAATTTACTGAAAATGTAACAATACTTCATCCAATAATGATAAAGATTGCTAAAATCAATTTGTCTAGTAAGAATTTAGGGTTAATGTCAATGAATAAATATTCGTAAGTATATCTCCTTACAATTCGCTTAATGCTTGACATCTGGAATTCTTTTCTTTCTTTCTTTTTTTTTTTTTTTTTTTTTTTTTTTTTTTGGCATAATAGGAATGATTTTGGTATGAAAGACCTCCAGACCAGTGGTTCTCATAATCCTGGATCACATTCCTCCCCTTGCGATCCCAGGTTGCCTCGATTTCTCCCCTATTTTGAATTGTCATCTAGTAATTTTTTTCGCCGTTATACTTCTCTATCATGTGTTCCTCCCCCATTTCTCCCCCGAGAGCCAAGTGCCTCCTGTTCACTGCTCCGGAATGAATGAACATAGGAAAATCTGAATGTCAAGATGAGTTAAAATATACCTAACCCACTTCATTTTTGCCATCAAATACTGAATTGTGACTAGCAAGTTATCATGCTTTTTTTTAAAAAATTATAATAAATCAAAAGTGTCTTTAATGACTGCCAATCTTTTATTAGGATTTTTTTGCCCAAATATAAATGCTGTTAATTTTTTTGCTCTGATAGTCGTTTTGTAAATAGTATTTTTGGTTTAAACATGGTGCACTTGGTGAATTCGTTCATTTTATTCTATTTTTTTCAAAAAACGGAAAAGGTTCTATGAAAATATCAAAGTAGAAAAAAAAACCTATTTTTCACCTATACATTGCTATAACATGGACATTTTTTTTCCAATCAAATAGTTTTGTCAGAAATATTTTCATTAAATCAAAAGGAAAATGATTTTTGCGTACAACCTTTTTTGTGTCAAACCTGATTATTTTTTTTCTTTCATGGACAAACTTATTCATCCACCCAAAAGATGCTAGGTTTTACTCGAATTTTCTCTCGCTTACAAATTTTATATTTTCGCTACAAAGCAACCAGACAAAATGGTCCCTTTACCCCAATGCCTTCAAGACAAATCATTCTGACATTCCTTGCTTTATGTACAAATATATTCTGAACAAAAGGCAAGGTTTGCCAAATCAAGTCTTCGATAAGAATCATATTTACATACTTAAAGAGAAGAACTCAAAGAGAAGGGTATTAGTACATTCAGTGGAATCATCTAAGACCTCTCGCTGCTGAAAGACAAAAACCTTTCCACGCCCTATCCCACAGATGTCTATTCTTAGCAGTACATGATTATTTTGGATTTATGTGGCTCACTAGATCAGCTCTCCTCATCTTTGGTCAGTCCGTAGAGAACCTTAAGCTGTATGTGAACCTTGTGATTTTGACAAGGGTAGTGCTGTACTCACCATGTTTGGCGTGGAGTTTCTATCGGGGACCCACCCTTAGCTGAGTCTTGCCACACTAGGGTTTAACAATCTGTTTGCTCCTGGTTTTGAGTTTAGAGTTGTCCTTCTCGTATATTAGTGGATTCTCAAGGTTTGCGAGCCAAGTCTGCCTCGCTACTTCACAAGAGATGAATTCATGCCCTTCCCAGGGGTATCAGTGAGAAGGGAATGTGAACAACCTTGACTGGAGTTTGAACTCTGCTTGCTGATTCCATTGTCTGCACCATTAACAGTTATACCACTCCCTTGGTTGAATAAGAATCTGTTATCACAAATACAATGTGATTTTTTTTTTTTTTTTTTTTTTTTTCTTCTCTCTCTCTCTCTCTAAGGTCGGCCATATTAGAGAGGCAGATTCCTTATTTCTCCTTATCATATGAATATAGCCCATAATGAATAGTAGCTTTTCAAGTGTAATTATTTGGCTTGTGTCTTTATATATGGTGTCCATGAAAGACAATTTTCGTTGATTTATTTCAGGATAACTTTGATTAACATCAGTTCTGGGTCTTTTGGGATTTTAGTTCTCCCTGAAAGAAGTTACAAAGTGATTTTTATCCCCCCCCCCTCTTGGATTTTATGTGTAGGGATCCATTTAGATAAATTCTATGCATATTTATGTTGATAAATTCAACTGAAGTTGTTTTTTGTTTTTTGGGGGTTTTTTTTTTCATTGTGTGGAAAATGACATTAGAATTATAAGTAAATGGTAAACATCTTTTTGAGTTAATTGTGATCTTTGTATTGCAATGTTTACTTATCAAAGAATATGATTTTGAAAGCTAATTTCTATAGGAACACAATAGTTTTTTTGTTTTTAAAAAAGTATATGCTTTTTTTCATTCTTTTCACACATATATATATATATATATATATATATATATATATACACAGTTATATTTTATAGGCTAGAGAGAAAGAGAAAAATAATTTCTATCCATATATAATGATATTAAACATTTAACAAGGTGTAAATATGTGATATTTAAAAAAGCGGAATTTATAATTTTGTCACTGCGGTAATCATATTGGCAATCACGATGTTTCATGAATATATATAACATATATACTTTTAATGCAATATTCATTTCTGTTCAGCATTAGTTTAATTTTGTTTTTATTCATTTATTTTTTTTGCCATTTGAATTCCTAATCTTCTAATTGAAGGAATTTATACAAATCTTCATGTGGGCTGCCCTGACTTTATGCAGGGGATTCGTTCCTTAATAAGTGGTGAATTGATTTTGTGCCAATTTCATTTGCATATAAAATCCATCCAAAATCAATTGACCACTTATCTTGATGCTACAAAACTCATTGTGATTCTTTATAGCCTTAGCTTTGCGTTGATTGGTCGAAATTGCACCAATGGTAAAAATTTGAACTAGCATCTGGTTCACAACATTTCAAAAAAAGATTTGGGCAAATTTCAAACTGACATTCTTGTCAAATGAAGTCAAGGCAACCTATATATGACCAACTTATCGAAGGTTATCAATTAGTGTTAGTTCTGCAGTTGAAGCTACAAAACACGTTGCATTTTCTGCTATTTTCCTTAGGTAACCTCATCTCTTAGTCAATATTTTGATAGTTACTATCTTCCTCAACCCGCTTCTCTTTATCCTTCCTGTCTATACAAACCAACAACCACCAATACTGCCTTGTTTGAATTTCATTTTTATCGTGGAGGAAAATAATTTCAAAAGAATGAATCTTCTCCCTTTTCATTCTTATTGATCTTATTCTTATCTCCGACCGTTGCCATTGTTGTCTTCTGCAAGAACTCTTCATATATGTGACACTTTTTTTTTCTGTCTTTTCTTCTTTTTTTTTTCTTTTTTTTTTTGCCTTATCTGATGTATAACTGCTGGTTGCCTATTATCATTGATGGAAAAGGCTTGATTCTTTTGTGATACAGTTGGGTTTTTTTTTTTTTTTTTGTTGTTGTTTTGTGGATGCAATGCTATCTCTATTCTTGAAGGGACATGCTCGCATTCAAGTCTTTGGTGAAGGACATTCTTCTGTCCAATTCTTTCTTTTTATGTTTTGATGCCTTGATTAATTTTCTTTTTTTTCATATCAATGTAAATATTTAGTTTCAATGCCTGACACATCAATTATAATGTAAAATGATCTGTGTTTACTGCTGACTTCTCTAAAACTGCCAAAAATATATATATATATATATATATATATATATATATATATATATATATATAAAAATACTACAGGATATTTGAGCCTGTTGTCAAGTCTGCCATATTTATGAACCTAGCATTTTCTCATAATTTTACTTTTTGATTTTTTCACATTATATTCATGAGCTTTTATTATCATTATTTGTGTTCTTATATATACAATGAAAGATTTTCTTTTTTTTTTTTAACAGCCAATGCTGTTCATGAATATAGTGGTCAGTGCTAACTCCAGGAATTTAGAATTTACATCCTTGAGGGTCAAGTGTTTCAGTGGTTTATAAAAAATTTTTCTCTTATTTACTGACCTTTTATCCCAAAGCTTATTTCTTGTATGCTGAGGATCACATACTCTCTAATTGCAGTTTCTGTGGTGAGAAATGATTTGACTATAGTTTCTATTTGTAAAATTATACAAAATAGATATTTTTTACTTTAGAAAAGGAACATAACCCTGAAAAAAAAACTAGATGATGCTTGTATGCTTATGTAAATTGATTTAACCCTTTGAAGATGGGAAGAGCCATATGGCTTATAACAATGGAATATATTAAAAACAAAATATCTAACACTGCATTACCTAAATGGCTCCCCCCCCCATTGATTTTTTTTTTCATCAAATGACTAAATTTGAATTCTCCATGTATCTTGACATTATATAAACTGGTTTTTTTTTTTTGTCCTTTTTTTAAAAATCTATATCTTATGTATATTCAGCCCTGAAAGGGTTAAGGGCTGAAGTAGCTTAGTATCATTATTACTAACAATTTGTGTTATTTGATCATAAAATGTTCTATCTAATGATCAATGCTATCTAACTTGTGACCAATTTCATTACATTCTTCAAAATTATCTCCAGAACCAGCATCGACCATTCCTCGAAAGACTCGAAATTAAGTGAGAAGTTTTTGTCACTGCCTTTCAAATTGTGCTTCCATTAAAATCATCTCAGCAAAATAATTATTTTGGCTTCAGAAAGTCAAGGATAAGTGGATTAACTCAAAATGGTGCATAAAATTAAAGACGTGTAATTTTTCTGTGTAAAAAGAGGTTTCTCTCAACTCGTTCAGGTCTTAGTTTTTTTCCTGCAAAGTCATAAATCATCTTGAAGGTTACAAGATATGAACTTCATTTATGACAAAATTATTTATTCAGACTGGCTGTAAAATTTAAAGCACACCTACATGCCTGAATGAATTATGTAGTGTTGCAACTTCACAACTGAAGTCAGGGTGATCGGGGACCAATCTGTTTTTTTTCTTCTTTTTGTGTGCACAAAATTCATTCAAAAAATTTTCCATATTAAGTTAAAAGAAAATATATAGATATGACTAAGAATTTGATTTTTTTTTTTTTTTTTTCCAAAAAAAAAATATTCCTTCATTGTTTTGATTACTGACAGTAGAAGCACTAAGTGTAAAAAGTACCATGGTCACAATCTCGAACAATCATTTTTTATCACTTTTAGAAGTCAATTTGTAGCCAATTTTCAAATATATCAATAATTCTATGACAAAAATCTTTGTAGAGAATTGTCTTATCTTATAGATAGACTAAATTTTTATAATCTCATTCCAGTAAAGCAGGAGATGTTCTGCTGTTTTCTCAATATTTAAAAACTGTTCTCTTGAGGTGGTTATGATTTTGTAATACTTAATAACATTTGGACTTCTTCTCGAGTAGTTTCATATGGATTACCTTCTAGTAATGTCTCTCATTGGCCAGCTGCTATAACACAAGTTGGTCTTATTATGCCTTCAACTTCACAGCTTTTTTTCCTTCAGTAACCTTAAAATACATTAATGACAATACATATAAGTTTAAAGGATTTTATCAGGGTGCAGATCTGAGCTTAACTTCAATTGTGTGATTTATTTATATATATATATATATATAATTTTTTGAATCTGTACAAAGCTGCTCTATGAAATGATCAAGGTAGTATCTTCCACCCACCTCAAATGCATGTCATTTTATCTGATCATATTCTAAGCTTTGTTTATATACTAATAGATCAGTATCATGGCTCAAATTTTATAAGACTCTGGAGCAAGTGTTTTGAGGTTCAATTCCTTGCATCCCTTGACTATTTGAAATCATTGGTAGATAGATTTTCTCTTGATAGAAATAATAAAAAAATCTTTTTAGTTTTTTGTTCGGACTGGGTTATTCAGAAATCAGGTGGCTTTCGTTTTTTTTTTTTTTTTTTTCTAAGAATTGGACATATTGCAAGGATTTTCCTCCAGTTAAAACCTGGTTTCTCTCTATCTAATATAATCTAAGAGTATATTACATTTTCAAAATTTGGAAACTGAAGTCTCTTTTGTGCATTTTTGTGACTAATATTTTTTACTATTCTGATCAATTGAATGAATAGTCTGGAAGAATGGTTCAAAATAATTAGTGTAGGTATACATAATTTCACTAAATATTCATTATGTAGAAAAATTAAGCAAAAAAAAAAATAACGAGACTGATACTCCTATGTGTGTATACAAATATACAGAACGTAAAGTTGTTAATTCAATCTTGTAATGTTTCTTGTGACCAAACTTGTTTTATATGATGTAAACTTGTGTGTAGAATATTGAGGCCAAATTTAGATTCCAGAAATTTTAAAGTGAACAGGTGGAAACTTCTTTGTTTTCTTGCTGACAATTCATGTGGACATTCTTTTGATTAAAATCCGTTTCAGGTTTATGATATTGAAATAATTCCCAACTCTTATAGTATATCATATTTCATGGGAGTTATTAAATGAGCATTTCTCAGGTATTCAAATGTCTTGATTATACTTAGTTAGTCAATAGTTTCACTCTATAGGAATAAGCAAATTTAACGACCGTTCTAAATGGCCATTTCTGACATTGTTCAATATCTACTGAAGTGTCAGAAATTGTGCTCTATAGGATTAGTTTGAATGCCCAAACCTGAAACACTGGAATTTTATTGGAATCATGTTTGACCATATATCAGAATGCTTCTGTGTGATTGTACCACATTCCAATCATTTCTTTTTCATGATACTTTTTGTATAAAACGTGATTGGGTCAAAGATAAAATAATTTGATGTAGACCATTTAGAACTCCTATATTTAAAAAAAAAAAAAAAAAATGCATGCTGTCAAAATCCATTTTTAAAAGATTCATTTAGACAAACGATTTCATTCTTTGGACGGCTGATGATGTTACCAAAATATTTTGGCTGATCCATTCTACAGCTTTCTTCAGATGCATAATCTATAAAGAAAAAGACTGGGGAGTCTTTCTCTCTCTTTTTATCTCCTCCCCCTCCCCCATGAGCAGTCAACCTTAAACATAAGCCATTTCTGAGAGGGAGGCAGAAAAATCTGATATTGCAGACCATATAATGCTCTTCTGGGGATGGAGTCAGGATAATTGACATGGAACATGAACGGAGAGTCAGCGGAAAAAAAATTCTAAGAAGCGCTTTACATTTGTCAGTTAGTTGCATACATTAGATCGGTATAGATTTTGGTACCATGCGGTTTTCATTGCTCAGCAGGGGAGGAATTGAGAAATTCCACAATGTATAAATTAGAATCGCGTAACTTGCATAAGTGACTGTGAATGGTATTGTCTGTATTTCTCACTTTGTTGGAATAAGCTGATCCAGCTGGTTTAGTTGCTAGCAATTTCTATCTACCAAAAAAAAAGAGGCCCCTTCTCTATTTTATTATGAGGTACTTCGATTCCTGTGATTTGTCTCCCAGGCAACATTTTTTTCCTCTCACAGGATAGGGTCAGTTGACATGCCCTGATGCCTACAGTAATATACCAATGGAAATAGGCATATTTGCATCTAACTTTCATACAAATGTGTGTGTATTCTCACTTTTAAAAAAGGTCTTGTACCACATTTTGTCTGCATGAAAAGAAACTGATAGATCTTTTCTGTTTCCTTAAGGATTATATCCATCAGAGAAGGCTGTAGATTGGATCTGCAAATAAGTAACACAAAGAATGAGATTGATTGTCCAAACAAATCTTTTAATGTTAATGACTTTTCTCAAAGTTGACGAAAGCCATAATGTATTTTAAGACATTTTTCCAAAGATAAGCTCTCACTTCAGTTGAATTCAGCATGATCTTTGTGTACTTGAAAATGCTACCAGAGTAGAAAATCACCCAGTGAATCAATTCAAAATGTCCACTCTCACCGAGTTCAGTTGTGTTTATATTCAAAGCTTACAAATTGTATTCAGAGTCTCTATGTTTCCATTTAAAGAGTAATCCACAAATAAATGTTGATATTTTTAAATACGCTAAAATTAAAAATGAATAAAAACGCATATTAATGAATCAGCACTACGCAAGGTATCACTGAACGTACATTGTTTGCATGTATATATATGAGTGTATTGTATCTCTATTCTGAGACGATGGAGATAAGACATGTATAATGTATTAAATGTCCAATTTATGGCAAAACAAAACCAAAATTCTAAATGCGGAATATTTTAGTTTATAGTTGATATCTATTAAAAATATAATCCGTGTTTAGTATAGCAGTGGTTCTCGGTCCCAGTTTACATTCCTCCCTCCCGTTCCAATCCCAGGATTCTACAATTTTAACCCCATTTTGAGCTATCATCTAATTTTCTACCGTTTATGATTTCTTCTCCCCCCTCCCTTGAAATTTTTTCTCTCCAATACCTTCCCTGGCAACCAAGTGCCTCCTATGTGAGAATCACTTGTATATGTATATAGTGTATTATTTGCTTATAACTGTATATACTTGGTTCTGATCTATCCTTTACAAAATTGCCTTTTTTTGTTTGCTTTTTTTGTTTGTTTGTTTTAAATTCAGTTTTTGATTGTTGAATTTGTTGTTGACTGCCAAGACAAATGTTTGGAACGGAAATAGATATACACGCATTCAGTGCTGGATTGGGTGAGGCCCTAAGCTATATAAAGCTTGAAGGCATCTGTGAATTGTGAGGCTCTAAGGCATTGATGGCAAACCTTTTTAGTATGGTGTCAATTTTTCTTTTTTTCTTAATAATACTATAATTGGAGTGTCACTTACATGTATTTAAGTTTTGAGATAAATGTTTTAGGTAGAAAGTGACCTATTTTTCTAATGTATCTCTGAGTTTAATAAAATATAACTTGAAATTTCACACATGTATCATAGATTTGCCATCACTACCCTAAACTAGCCATTGGTGTTCGCTTCTACAAAAGCCCCCTCACCTCACAAAAACATGTTCTTCTCACCTAGGGCAAGGATGTCTGAAAGTTAGAGCCTTTATAGTTTATAAAGGATATTGGTACCGAACAATTGTCTCATGTAAACCCTAATATGTTTTCCATATAGAAAGACTGTATTATTATCCACTGGTAACAAGGTTACCACCGAGATATATTCCAAACATACCCTATTACTACCCCTACCTACCCCAGAAAAATGGCAGCACATGCCATGACTTTAGCTTATGCCTAAATCAAGCACTGAATGCTATCCCCTAAGAATGTTTCCGAACGGTGTTGGTAAGTCATAAACATTGTAAGCTATAATGATGTATAATATGAAAATGTAGCGACTAAAATTTCATAGTCACATGCCAAAATAAATTATATTCCAACGTTTTCTTTTTTTATCTATAAACCATGTAAAATGAAAAAAAACATATACTGAATATTTTTTCTTTCTGAAAGTTTTCATTTGCATCTATGAGAGCTGATAAAAAAAATTACAGTGGACGACTGTATTTGTACCAGCGTGTGCATATATATATATATATATATATATATATATATATATATATAAGAAGTCCGTAGCCTAATAATGAAAGCATTTGATTTGCACAAATATCTATTTTTCCGCATAATCTCTTCCTTGTCAATGAACTCAACCCAACACTTCTCCATGGATCACCAGGATCAAACTTTATGCTGTGAAAATTTCAGATGAAAATTCAGCTGATAACTGTGTCAGGCTATGGACTTGTTGATTCATCCTTGTTTTAGCGTATATATCATGATCAAATTTCTTTCTTTGTTTTGTTGATCAGTTTTTTTTGTTTGTTTTGTTTTGTTTTTTTGTTTTTGTTGTAAGTTTTCCCTTGCCAAATTTTATGTTTGAAGTCTTAAACTGAATTTATGAGAAACGCTGTTTTCTTATTTAGATTTTACACTCATTCTCAGCATTTTAGTTTTGAATTTCTGCTTACATTTTTCCAATCCAGTCTTGATGTCTTCGAAAGTCCACAACTTTTCAATTCAACCCTTGCTCGAGACACGGCTATTGAAATTCCCTATTGATTAATGTTGCACTTTTAGTTTTCTGGGGAAAGAATCGGCAGAATTTTTAATGTCAATCAATAACAATCGGAAACAAGGTTTCCATTTTGGCCAAATTTGACAAATCTTGCATTTTCAAGGAATATTTGGCAATGAACTTTTTGATTTGGCTATGTTTTTTAAATTTTTGGCCATTTCAACATTTTTACAGTAGTATTTCTATTGAATTTTTTTTTTTTTTTGTATACTTTGTTGTTTTGCAATGTCTTGTAAAGAATCATTATTAATTTTTATTTTTTTAATTTTTCAATACTAATATTCATCTCCATCTTAATTTTTCAGTTGCTTTCTAATTGCAATTCTAATACTCAGGTCGTCACCATAAAGTTGCAATTTTAAATATAAAAGCTACTGAAAAATTAAGATGAAGGTAATAGTAGTAATATCAAAAATTTGAAAAAAAAAAAAATTACATGAATACTAAGAATAATAGCTTTTTGAACAAATTTAGTATCGGGCATTTTTTGCGTGTTTTTGGCCAGATATGTCTCCAACTATTTGGCAACCCTGATCAGAAAACAAGAGCGAGCTTCAAACTTGAAGGATGAGTGTAACACTAAATAAGCAAACATGGAACTGTGGAATAAAATATTACAATTTCTCGAGCTCCACAAATTTGATTTGAATAAAAAATAAAACTATCAGTTGGAGCCTAAAACTTTCTGAGGTCTGAAGAATAGTTGTCTCCATAAACTTTGTGTAATCGTCTTGTTAGCTCACACATCTTATAGAAATATATGTTGCTTAAAATTCAACCATAAAGCTTCATTTCTTCCTAACTTTTCTCTCACATTTATGTAATACAAAGGAAGCCACACATTGTGATCACTTTAGGATGGGGGTCTTTTAGATAACAATAGCCAGCTGATAACATAAGGCAAAGGATAAAGAGTTGGAAAAATTTACATTCATTGTTATGTTATTAAATTGTTATAAATAACCTAATTTTATAAAAATTAGTATGATTATGATTTTTAATTCACTTTAAGTGAAGTGTTTGGGACTGACTGATTTTGATAACAATAACCGGTTTATGACATTATCCATGATTTTGATAAATGGTTTCCTCTGAAATTAGTAAATAACAAACCGAGCAGAATGCTAGTTTCAAGAACTTGGAAATAATTTAACCCATTATATGGAGCATCTCAGTTCTAAACATGGCGGTAACTTTGATTATACATCTTTTATGTAGCACAAAATAAGCTGAACAGTTTTTCCCTGTAAACAGTAGACTCTTGAAGTTATTGCCATAGAAACAAGCAGAAAAAGTCATCCATAACTTTAAGTGAAAGGGTCCATTATATGACTGAAAATTCTGTCATTTGCAGTCAAGCCATAGAACTGCAATTACTGAAATGTCAATCACCTGCAGTTTCTCCCTACCTGGACCCCCACAAGTACTAGATGTGACTCAAGGTCGGTCTAACATGGAGAACTTCACGCGCAAATATGTGCAGCAGGAACTTCCTCCAAAACTTATCTTTTAGTCCTTGCAAATATCATTACAAAGACGTAAGCACACTTGATTTGGTCACAGGGCAACCCTGATCCCATTGGTCTAGACTCCTATAGGGCAATGCCGAACGTACCGCATATGTATCTGTCTGGTCAGAATTGATCTTTCAAGTGTAAATTTGGATTATCCGCAAGCAAATCGTCTGCAGTTAATGGGTTAAGAGATTAAGAGAACACTAATCTGTGATAAGCAGTCCTTTATTCTTTTTATTCTAATGGCTTTCCTTATTTCATTTCTTTTTCTTTTTTTTTTTTTCACCCCTCCCTTTTCAACCCATGACTAGTATCATAATGATGAGTCCTTACAAGGTTCAATTATGTTTCTCTATGTGTAGTTTCTTTCTGTGTGCATTCATTTATCTTCCTATTATGCAAGTATGTGTGCATGTGTGTGTACCCGGTGAGACTGTAATAGTTCACTTTATTATTGTGGCTGTGATGTTTGTGACTAATTGAAGCTTCGGGAATTTTTCTCTTTCCTGCTACAAAGAAAGTGACTTGAGTTCCGAATATTTTCCAGTAAAACTTCTGTATGAAATTTCAAACTATAATGATTATTATTATTATTATTATTATACCGGTCTCTCTCTCTCTCTCTCTCTCTCTCTCTGGCTCCAATGTTGCTGGTTTAAATAAATATTTTTATATTGCTTCTATATCACTGACTTTGTTTTGTTTTCAAATTAAAAAATGACTTATCTTTCACATGACTTGAATTTGTATTCTATCTCTTGAATGTTTTCAAGCTGGGTTTACTATTTAAATCAACCCCCCCCCTCCAACATTCCATCTAATTTTTAGTTGTCAGCCTGCTGAAAAATCTTGTTCAAATTTTTCTTCCAGCGGCAAAAGCATATGCCCACTTTTGAATTCGTCTCGGTGAACTAATGTTTACCAATAAAACCTCTGTACGCTATCTACAGAATTTGAGATCTATTGTGCACATATTAATTTCCTTTGTGCATTGGTTACAAAACGTGTATACACACGTGCGCAGCTTAAAGGAAAAAATGCCCCCCACCCCTTAACCGCTGATACAAATGTTATTGCATTGTACAAAAGGAATTACATGCTAACTCCTTCGAAAGATTACAGTTTTTTTTGTTTTTTTTTTTGGTGGGGTTATGAAGAGCATCAATAAATGGTAAGATAAAATTATCTTGATATTTATTCATTCATTTTTAAAAAATTTTTTTTTTTAATTTATTTATTTATTTTTTCCTTGTATGAAGCTTGTTCAAGCATTATTCATTTTTTACTACTTTCTTTCGTCTTTCCAATCTGTTCTATTTACTCACAGTGAATTAACTGTCCGAGTAAGTTACGATAAAAAAACAACTAAAAAAATTTAAGATGAAAGGAAATACTAGTCAAAAAGTAATGATGGTCGATTCTTAGTGTATACAATACAATTTTGGGAAAATTATATCAACCATAGTTGGGTGTTATAACAAAAACAATTACTTCACTATATATATATATATATATATAAAATTATTTCATTTTTTTTTTTTTTTTTTTGTTTACTTTTGGTCTGCCCCAACTAGGCTTTTCAGCCACTTCTCACATCAAAGGGTTAGCGAAAAGGGAGTCAGTTCATAGAGCAGATGCTGCCTGCCATCTCAGGTTTTTAGAATACAATGTCAAAGGCTGAACACGGCTTTTACCTTCAGAACTAGTCTGATAGTCCCTATTATTGTTGCTTTTAAATGGAAAGAAAACTTGCCTTGCTAAATTCTACCTAGAATTGGCAACATCATGAAAATTCAGTCTCCAGTATCTCATTGGTCAGAGTCAACCAACCAGTACTGTCCCAAAATTGGGTGATTAGTATAGACTACCCACCATTAGTGACAGCTCTTGACTTATTTGTTGCAATCAAGGTTGCAGGAAGGGGAGATAATCAAAGCTTTCTCTCCAAGACTTACCCAAAACAAGTATTGGAATCAAGTAGTCTTAAGGCAGAAGTTCAATACCAGCCATTTGTCCTCCCTCAAGATGGGCCTGTTCAATGTATATAGAATCAAAGAGGTCTAACATATTCAAGAGTCCTGTTACATGTATGTCCCACAGGTCACTTGTAGAAGTCTACTTGGACATTTGTATCACAAAAAAGAGATGTGATTTCCATGTTTTGGATGAGGTTTAAATATGGTTTTATAACCCCTTACTTAGACCATCACACCTAAACACTTCAGTTTTTCTCCCTAACCAGAGGTCATCATAAAATCTCCATATGAAAGAAACAGTTATTATTGATGCTGTTATTTGCTCAATAGTCTAGGTTTTTCTCCAACGACCCTGGTGGCAAAAAAAAGTAAAATTTTATTATCATTGTTAAAAGTCATGTATTAATATGAAAAACATGATGTAACATTGATGTCTGACTTTCAAGTTATATTTTGTTTTCCTGGACAGAACACACACTTCAACTCTCCAATTATTATTATCATTATTATCATAATCATTATCATAATATTAGTTTACCTATGTCTGCATATATACTCAAGGCAATTCATATACATGGATGATAAAGATTTGAGTTGCAATGAGCTCAGTGAATAACGTTCTGTTTACCACAAACGGATTTTTATTTTAATTTTATTTTGTTCTATTCTTTAAATTCAGCATTTTTATTAATTCATTTGAACATGAATGAAATTCTATTTTTTTTTTTTTCTATCAGTTTCATCCCTCAGCATGATAGAAGACATCTGTACATTGGTAATTATTGTGTGTGGATTATTACTATCTGTCCTTTATTGTTTTTACAATTTTGTTATTGGTCATCCCTAAAACTGTATTCCATGCTTTAAAAATTCAGTAGCTTTATACTTTATTCTTAAAATATTGATTCTTTTTCTTTTAAACCGAATAAAAACTCTAATACTCTTAATAAAACAATAAAAATTCTAATACTAGTAATGAAACTGAACAAAAGAAAACAAGCTAACTTTAGGTGGATGTTACTGTCCCCACTCGCTAAGATAAGGAAGGAAGAACGGGTGGAAATGGAGTGAAATTGACCTTTGTGGAAAGCCAAATTGTAAACATAAATATCTCTGTAAGAGTAACTACTAGACAAGTTATTTCAGTAAGTACGAAATTTGTTCTATGTTATTAGGTTAGTGCAAAAATAATTACGTTTTACTTTTTTTGTTATTTTAAACTTTGATGCTTATTTTTGAAATAGACTATTATTTAATTATGTTCATGTAATATACCATTTAAAAGTGAATTTCGTTCTATTCAAGCTGACCATTTTCTTTTCACTATTTATTTTGGTTTATTTGAGGCTGTCAAATCAAAGTTACAAAAGGAGAAAAAAAAAAGCAAATTCGGGCAATTTTGTTGGATGAGTTCATAATAGGCCTTAAAGTAGCGGAAACAGCTCACAATATCAACCAAGTATTTGACCTGGAGACTGTCAACAAACATACAGCTCAATATTGATTCCAAAAATTTCGAAACAGACTTGGAGATGTGGAACTCTATAGGCTGCAGAAGAACCGAACATTGGTGCAATTGTCCAACAACTACTGAATGGTCAAAGTGACCTGTTGCGTAAATAACACTGCAAAAATTGAATGAACTTGGCTAAGAAACTCTATCTCTCCCTACTTACTCACCAGACTCCTCTCCAATCGACTACTACTATTTAATATCTTTCTGTAAGGGATGATCTTCAACAACCAAACAATAGCTCAAAATGCATTCAAAGAATTCATTGGTTACAAGACCCCCAGAATCCTATACTTCCAGAATAAATGAACTCATTTCCAGTTTGCAAAAATGTGTAGATTCTGAAGGTTCTTATTTCGATTAATAACTTTTATTCCAAACTGAGATACACTACTTCAAAGTTAATGGTGAAAAACTGCAATTATTTTTTTTTTTTTTGTGACAACTTGAAAGAATCACTTTTCCCCAGATCTTATCGACAACACAACCGTTTCCACAGACAAGATGCAATATATACTCAAATAGTGGAGACTAATTTCTTGCAACTATATTTTAATGGGAATATTTTCGAAATCTCTCTCTCTAAACATAAAATAATATAATCATGTCAAGAGACTGATTTTGAACTTATACCTCCAGACTCTTTTCCAGTGCCTGTGTTAGTCTTAGCTTTATCTCAGAAACTTGATATACACCAATATTTTTTCTATGGTGTTAAGATCTTTTATATGATGGAAAATATTTGGCTCATTTTTTTTTTGGCCCAGGAGTATACGTGAACATTGAAAGACACGTGTAGAGAAATGGTCATTCAAGTCCTATTTCACTAATCATTTTCTATCTTTTTTAGCCATTAGACTAATTCCTTTTGACATTGTATTCTAAACCCCTGATCCAATTTGAGGTCATATTATTAACCTGGGAGTTATAAAAGCAGCCAATATCATTTTCTCTCTCTCTCTCTCTCACACTGACAAACAATTGAGCAAAATGTCCTATCACTCTGATAATTTGTCGGTCACAAAAGAAAATTAAACTTTATAATCCTAGAAGAGTTGAAAGCTGGAACAAAACAAGAGAACAACAACTAAATGGAGGGAAAAAGAGAAACAGTAAAAGCCAGGTTCTGTAGCTATGGAGGTCTCTGCGTGTACAAACTTGTCTGATCGACAATATCAATAAGTTCCCAATTTCAATCTCAGGCAAATAAAAATCAAAGAGAAGGTATTTCAGTGCTCAGCTTCCTATTGCAAGAATCTGGGTTAAGTGGTTGGTATACAGAGCCAAAACACCAGAACCAATTCTTGTATTTATTTGAGGGAGACTAAGGGAAATTGCAGGCCCAAATTACTCAGTGTACAAAGCTTGACTTTCTTTCTTCTGAGATCTAACATCAAAAGACTTGAATTCAGAGCCGGTGATATAAGTATATAATTGTATCTATTCTAGATCCAAAAATACATTAAATTCTCTTGAGAGAACCACATTGGAGAACAATAGGTAACAATCTTGTTTCAATCAACCATTACTTCTGTGGTGAGTGTGATCCTCACTAGGTGACCAATACTCGTAGTCATGCACCAGACTCTGCTAAGTTAGTTATTTTAACCCTGTAATAAGAATAAATCTCGTTTTTTTTTTTTTAAAGCAGAGTAAACTATTCACTGTTTGTCTATCCCGTCGCATTAAACCAAACTGATGTATAAAATTAACATTTCTGTACCTGGATTTGTAATCCTGACCGAGTGATTACTAGGCCACTCACTTACCAATTGAGCCAAACTGACAAGTTTTACATACCTACAAATTTATTTATTATATACTGGGTGTTCCAAAAAAATATGAATGAAAATTTTGAATAACTTTTTATCGCATTGAGATTTGGAACTGAAATTGTTACAATGAAATTATGTGGGCTGAAATATTCACATGAAATTTGAATTCTTACGGTTCAGTTGTGTGACCACCCTAACAATTTGAAAAATCAAGGTTTGAAACTGAAATTCATATGTTCCTCTCTTCCTGCTTGTTGACACTCAATTGAAAGAATAACCCTTCTGCCTTTGAAACCAAAATTACAAACAGTAAAAAAATGTGTTATTTGATTTTTTTTTCATGTGTAGATTGGGTATGATGTACACTGATCGAATTGGTCAATGTAGGTTGGTGCTTGCTTAGTAACCAGCTCTGGTTCCTTACTGCGAACAGAGCTTTTTACAAATCGCTTGTACGGTCACACAACTGAAGTATAAGAACTCAAATTTTGAGGAAAAGTTTCAGCACATCTATGATTTCTACAGTTACAATTACTCTTACTGTTTTTGATATTGGGTTCAAACGCAGAAGGTTACTCTCTTCCAACTGAGTGTTGAATAGGGGTAAAAAAGGAATATTTGAATTCCAGTTTCAAACCAAACTTTTTCAAATTGACAGTGTGATCACACAAGTGGAGAATAAGAACTCAAATTTCATGGAAAAGTCTTGGCACATAAGTAATTTTTAGTTATAATTTCGGCTCAAAATCTCAGGGTGGTAAAAAGTTATTCTAAATTTTCATTGTGCATATTTTTTTCGGAACGTAGTATACAATACGAAAGTTGCAGTAATCATCTTCTGTTGGAAAAAGAAGTGAAAGCGGAGTTTGACCCTGCAGCAGCCAGGCATGTATCTTCTTCAGTATCAAGAATGCATTTAACTCTTTCAATGAATTATAGAAAGGGCAACACTGTGGAACAAGGGTTTAGAAAATGAGTATTTTTCAACTCTTACTTCTGTAATGAGATTGATCCTCCCTGGGTGCCCTACACTTGAGGCCTTTTACCTTATTAGGCTTTGTAAATTATGGAAACTTACATCAATGGAATAAAATTTACGTAAGGTGATACAGTGTGAAATAATGTCTGTTTTAGTAACAGAAATGCATTCAACTCTTTCAGTATATAATAGTGTGACACCATAGAGTCATAATTAGCAAACTAGTTTTACTGTAGTGAGTTCAGTTCTCACTGGGTGTCCAAAACTTGTGGCTTTGTGCCAGACTAAGCTAAGCCTAAGTTTATCAAAGTTTTAGTTAGATTTTACAGTAGTAAATACAAACCCAGAGACATAGCTGAAGATTTGAAGGTATTTTGGGACCTTGGAGGCTTGACTCTTTGAAAGGGGGACTCTCTAACATTTCAAGATTAGTTAGTAGAAATGAAGTAACTGAACTGCTATTTATAAAGCTACACAACTTGACTGACTGACTGACTGACCGATGATATCAATAAGTTCCCAATCTCAGGCAAATAACAATTAAAGAAAAACCATTTCAGTGCTCAACTTCCTGTTGTAAGATTATCACAGAATCTGGGTCAAGTGGTCAGTAACTTTAACCAAAACATTAGAGACAATCCTTATATTTATTTGGGGTAGACTTCAAGTAATTTTGGTCAGCAATTACGCTGTGTACAAAGCTTGACTCTCCTTTGAAACCTAGCATCAAGAGACTGAAATTCACAGACGGTGAAATGAGTATATAATTGTATCTATTTTAGTCACGAAAATACATTTAACTCCTTCGAGAGCTTGTTTCAAGCTTGTTGAAAATAGCTATTTAAGTGGTTCGTCAAATTGATCGTAAGGTTTATTTCTAACCTTGGTTATGAATTGAAAAAGAGGCAGCAAACACAGTCGTTGATTTTCTGCCACAAGAACCAAAATAGATAGGCGCTATGTGTGGAGTTATTGTGACCGATTCATAGGCGAGGTCACTCTTATCAAATGTATTGGTTACAGAATTGCTCCAGATTTGAAAATCATTAAAAGTAGTGGCTCTCACTATAAGATAACAGGTTTTGAAGTTTCATTTTGATTAGAAAAACGGCCTGTTTTTCATGCTTTTTGAAGCTCAATTATTCAGAATCTAATGAAAAGGACCTGGCTGCTGCAGGGTTAAACTCCACTCCTTCTTCCATTCCAACAGAACATGATTACTTTTGTATTGTATACACGATGAATAATTTAGTAAACATAAAAGACTTATCAGTTTAGCTCAGTTGGTAAGAGAGTCTCCCTCGCCAATCACTTGGTTGTGATTTCAAATCACAGTAGAGAAATGTTAATTTTATACATCAGTTTGATTTATCATGATATGATAGACAAACAGTAAAAAGTTTATTCCCCTGAAATTGGTGAGGTTTTATTCTTGTTCTTGTTCTTGTTGTTACTGGAGAAAAACAAAATCAACTACAACCTGGCTTGGAGTTTGACAATAGAAATGTGAGGTTTTCACAAATCAATAGCCCATTATTTCAAGATTCATAACATATGCAGCAAGTGCGGTTGTTTTTAGTCGTAGGGGAATTATTGTGATTATTCTGAAGCAAGTCATTTTTGGTAATTCTTACTTATGTGGATATAAATATAGTTGCTACAGACCGCATGTACAAGCAACATTATTTCACATTCGTATGAGCAAGGATCACCTCATTTTCAATGTATCTCGGGAATGGATAAAGATTTTAAGTATGTTTACTCTAAACAATAAAAAAATTAAAAAAAAGAAGAGTAAAAATAATAATTGCTATGATGTGAGGAAGCCAAGCTACAACCCCCTCTCCAATAATTTTGTACAAATCATGTCCTTGTCTCTCCATTTGTCCTCTAAATATTCCCGAAAGTTCTCAATGAATTTAAATGAAATTTTGTGTAAGGTTGGGCGATGGAAGACGTGACTAAATTTTGGAGTGGATCCGCCAATTTTTTCCTCCCTTAAATCATTGCTATTCATCCACACAAGACAAATTCTGCAAAAGTTAATGTCTTTCCACACGATATCTCCAAAAATTCTCGATGATCTTCAATTGAATTTTGTGGAAGGGTGAGCATTAGACTATGAAAGAAGTGATTAAATTTCAAGGCGGATCCATGCACAATTACTTCCCCTGACAATGGCATCAGCAGAGATATGCACTCTTTTAGTACTTTAGGGTTTTTTAATTTATTCACTCGTATCTGTCAGCCTCTCAATTTGTCTACACAATATCTCCAATATTCTCAATATTTCTCAATTAGATTTTGTGGAAGTTGAGGAGATCAAAGGTATACTAAAGAGGTTGTTGAATTTTTGGGGTAGATCTAGGAATTTTTCCATCTTCTGCATCATAGTTAAAGTTAAACTACTCAATATCTCAGAAAATCCTCCATGAATTTCAATGTAATTTTGAGGAAGTTTGGGTGATAGGCTACGGAGAAAGTGATTAAATTTGGGGGGCCGATCCAAGGATGAAATTTTGGGGCTGATCCAGGGATTTTTCTCCTTTGCTGTATCATAGCTATTCATCCACACCATACAATATCTACAAAAGTTCTCAATGACTTTCAATGAAATTTTGTGGATGGTTAGGCAAAAAAGGTCACAGAAACAATCACCAATTTTGGTAGTGGTTCCAGCAATTTTACTCATTACATGCAGCTTATAAAGTATGAGATATACTCTATATGCAGGCTTATGAAAATAAGAGATTTCCTGCCCTTTTATATTGACACACTTGTAGATGTTTCAGGTGCATTTTGTTAAACTTGTCAAGGAGTCAGTATTTAAAGGTTTAAGCTCAGAAACAAACCCAAATTAGAATGTTTAGTAACATCTAATTACTGCAGATGTCAGACCCTGACCCTAACTCTGTTCGACAGAGGATGTAGTCTGGGACAGAAAATTTATCAGTTCAAAGGGTATTATTAACAACCTTAATTGTACTCATTACACAGGAAACATAATTTGGGGGTGGGATCTGCTGTTTGACTTCCCGGTGATAAGGCAAATTCTGTTCAGTACCTGGCGTAGGACACTTGATTGTTTCACTTTGGAATCTCCTTTACTGAATCATTGTATTCAAAAGGTATTTGCAGCACATGGCCTTGTTTTCTCTTTACGATATAATGAAATTTATTTAACTCTTAAATTCATAAACTAACTGTAATCAACAGTAGAAACCTTCAATGAATAGCACAAGAAATAGTGGAAGTCTTCTATGAATTGAAAGGTCAAAGGGAGATGATATTGATCAAAGATCATTTCCCTTGGGATTGACATTCTATTTTTTTGTATGAATTTAAGAGTTTAAAAAGCACTCATTGGAAACCATCTCATAGCATCGTACTGCCAGAAGATGTAGGTCAAGTTGGGGGGGGGGTAATCAAAAATTTAAAAATTGGAAAAAGGTGTGATAAATGAATTAGTTAATTTCGCATTTTGTTGGGAAGTGATCACTAAGCCTGAATTTTCTAAAAACAAGTGTGAATGCCGATGGACATAAACTAGTGATCAATTTAGTATAAGTCCATATTGCTAATTGAACCCCCTACTAAAAACTTCAGGGTGGAGAATTTTCAAGAAAATAAAAAAAAAGTATTTTTTCTTGATATATTACGGACTAAATGTTCAATTTTTTCAGCCTTCTAGCTCCACTGGTGGGGCCTGTATACGTGATTCATCCCTAGCCAGCAAACTGAACCGACTTAAAAATTGAAGAAGCCTATGTTGACATTTTTTAACTGTGATATCAAGTTTGGAATCGGTCAGCTGGAGGGAGGTCCCATTTTACAGCGTTGCCCCGACTCTGCTGATTGGGCACACGGACAGCCCGCGAGCCTGCACATTGGGGTTTGCGATGGATTGTTTCATGAATATCACTGCCCTCAACAATTGAACCAAAGAGTTACTTGTATGGCCAAACAAGTGGAACATGCTAGATAGGTCCCTAGGTTGTAGGTTTTCTGTGATGCAATAAAGGTGTGACTGATAATTTTGTTGGCTGGAGCAGATCAAATACACTGGTCCCAGATTTGCCACAAAATTAGTTTGTATGCTATAAAGTTTTGAAGATTCAATTTATTAAAGTTCTTCTATTAGAGACCATCAACCAAAACTGTCAGTGCAGGTTTCTCAAGTTTTTAAGCTAGTCTGGCTATGTATGTACGTACCGTATGTACGGGCTGCAACAATGGAGCTAGAGGGATGAAAATTTAAACATTTACTCCTTATCATATCTAGAAGAACTTATTTTGTTTTTTAAAAATTCTCCCCAAATAGTTTTCTGATGAGGGGCTCAATTTTCAATTATTCATGCTAAACTGGTTTCTTAGTTTGTGTCCGGCAGCGTTCACTCTTATTTTTGAAAATTGTTTTTTTGTTTAGTGATCACTGGCCAACAAAACGCAAGAGAAGTAACCTATTCATTGATCACCCTTTTTTTCCAATCTTTGAATTGATCTCCCCCAACATGACATGCTGCCAAAAGATGTTGGTCATGTGACAGTTTCTATTGAATGACTTATCATTTTTTTTGCTGATGTGCCAGCTTACACATGATGAAGGCATAAAGAGAAAGTAGCGATAATTCTATCTTATTCCACAGAACTCTCATGTAAATGGTCGAACTTTAAACTTTAATGCAAACTTTAATAATTACATTTATGACAATGGGAGACAAAAAGGGATCAAACTTTTATTTTATCACTAACTGGATTTGAACCCAGCACGTACATAGTCACGGTTTCAACTTTTCTTATCACTGCCTACTGATTTTATCTCTATTTCACCAGGCATCTGCGCAGCTTCAGACATTTTCTTTGCTAACTAACTAAATATTTTCTGTGGCAGGAGAAAGAATTGATGATTAAGCACAAATTTTATCATTTTTTGCCTACAATTTATCAAATGGGGTCATCCTATAGGCCTGATGCAAGACCAGTAACCAAAGGGTGGGCTGAAATTGGTGACTCAAAACTTCAAATGTAACACCACAGGGAACAAATGATATTGAGATTTCATAAAATTAGATGAGGCAATGAGTGCATGTGTGCATACTCTCCCCACAGACTGCACGCCCAGTGAGGCCCATGTAGCCATTTCTAAAACCTTAGGAAAACAATTTTTCTCAGAACTGGGTAGGCCCACATAGGCATTCCGAAAACATTGGAAAAACAATTTTTCTCAAAACTGAGTAGGCCCATGTAGCCATTCGTAAAACCTTGGGAAAACAACTTATCTCAAAACTGGGTAGGCCCATGTAGCCATTTCTAAAACCTTAGGAAAACAATTTTTCTTAGAACTGGGTTGGCTCACGTAGCCATTCCTAAAACCTTGAAAAATCAATTCTTTTCAAAACTGAGAATCCATGAACTCACTTTTGGCATTAGGCGTTCACACATCAAAGTCGACCATTGGATTTGAATAGTGCCCATGTTGAAGTTACAGTTAGGGGTCGGATTAGGGTTTTTGCTCAAAGAAAAATATTTCATCAGGTTGGGTCAGATTTCTAAAAAAAACAAAGAACAAAGAAACAAACTTGCGTAAGCACTTCTATAAAGAGAAATCCTCATTAATGGTTTCCTCCAGTTTACATAGAAGCTTACAAATTAGGGAAGAAAAAATAGTTTTCACTCTAAATTGATCTGTAAGGAACTCAGGGTTCAACACCACATATCCTCTGTTAATCCTGGGGTCAAGTCACATGCATAGACAAATTTGCAGCCCCTAGTGTGCGGCCAGTTCGGAATTGATGAGATACATACATGCAAGCAAAGTAACAAGCATTCACCATCATTGTAAATAGATTAAAATTATTCTGGCAACATATTGGTGAATGATAATTCATCAATAAGCAAAATTTCATAATAAAACCTTGCAAACTTTCCTGTTTGATATTTATCATCAGCAAGTGGGTTTCCATGAATTGTTGTCAGACTCCAGTCCAAGTCAGAGACTGGAGTTGACTTTAATTTTCTACCATAACAACAAGAATATCAATTCTCACCCAACTCAGGGGAGTAAACTCTTCACAGTTTTCTGTCCCATCTCATTAAACCAAACAGATATATGAAATGAACAATTCCCTTACATATCTATGAAAATTCATGTTACAAATGCGCAAAAGCTTAAAACCAGTTGAAAACCAGGATGATAGTTCATTTTTTAAAGAAAAATATGAAATTTCTAATATAGTTAGTACACACCAAAACATTAGTTTTAAGATATGGAGGGAAGACAGATTAAACCTCTGAGGATTATGAGAAGTTAAATTTAAGATGACTCCTAGTTGACCAGGTCTAATATTCAAGCACTTCTAATTTAAGAATCAGAGAGTGTAGAAAAACATTTAAGGTCAAAGTAAAAAAAAAATATTCAAAGGAATTCTCTGGCTAAAACATTTAGGGCTGGGCAGCATGTTAATCATGTTACAAGCGATATCTTTCTGGATTATCAATGTTTGTATACAGTAGATATGAAAAAAACGTGTTGCTAATTTTTCAATAATGCTCTGGGTAATTCATAGACCAGAATTTATGACCTCATCATTTATAGTAAAATTAACATCTTACACTCCAAAAAAGGGTTTCTCAATGTTTTTGTTTGTGGTATCAGGTATGCTCTCTAACATACTGAATTTCTACCACAATACAACGACCCCTGGAAAAGTATAAATTTCAAGAAAACGTCCAAGATGATAATCATCAGAATGCCCATCACTTGTTCATTATTTACCTAATTTATTTCAACAGTTTCTTGTAGTGTCAAGTGTGCTTGATAATGTATCAAAATTCTACTATGGTCTGACCACAGGAAAGGTACAATTTCCAAGATGATGTCCAAAAAAGTCACTAAATTCTTTAAAAATCTATTATTCATTCATAATTCAGCCTAGATAAGTTTTTCCAATGGTTTTTTAGTATCAGGTGTATTGAATAACAAATCTAAAGTCTGCCACAGTCTGGCTACTGAGAAGATATAATATTCAAGATGATATCCAAGATGGCTGTCAAACCGTTTGAGGAATGGGCGTTTCAAGAATTTGGCTGGAAAAGTACAGCTTTCTAGCAATCAGACTGTGGTAGAATTTTGGTATGCTATCAAGTACACTTGACACTACCAAAAACTGTTGGAAAAATTTATCTAGGGTGAATAATGAACAAGTTGTAGGTAGGCCTTTTAAAGATTTGGCAGCCATCTTGAAAATTATACTTTTACAGTGATCAGACTGTAGTAGAGTTTTAGTATGTTATTGAGCATACCTTTTATCATCCAAAAATCATTTGCAAACCTTTGGGATGGGGTAGGTGAGTTTTTTTCATAAATGCACCTGGCTATGTGATAAATACAAGAAATTACAGCAAATAATGAAGTCACAAATTCTGGTCTGTAAATTACCCATCAATTTTTGAAAGAATTGGCAACTTATTTAATTCACATCTGCTGTCCACTGTACTTTGATATTTCAGTGAGATATTGCTTGTTACATGATCGACATGCTGTCCAGTACTAAATGTATTAGCTGAAGAATGTCTTTTTAGTGATATATATTTTATAAAAAATTTGACTTTGATCTAAATGCATTTCCTTAGGTTCTGAAGATATCAAAAGTATCACCAAATGAATGGGCATTCCCTACTTACTTGGCAATATTACCTTGAATGTTTTTCTACACTGTCTGATCCCAAAATTTAACTTATTTGAACATTAGATTTGATTGACTGGCAGCCATCTTAAATTTGACCTCACACAGTCTTCAAAGGTTGAATCTGACTTCTCTCAACATCTGAAAATCAATGTTAAGTTATCTTATGTACTATGTTAGAAATTTCATGCTTTTTTTTTTTCAAAAAGTGCACACAATTTGAGACTTTTTCTACTGTGCTAAATACATTTATACTAAAAAATATACATTTGCATTAATCATCTTCAGTCAGAATAGAGGTAGGAATTGAGTTTGATTCTGAAGCAGCACGCCGTTTTATTCTCTGTTTAAAATTGTTTCATATTCATACTTATAACTCTGTGTGTGTATGTGTACTTGTGTGCGTATTCTATACTTACAGAGTGTTATCTGTCGCATTGAAACTGCTATTCTAGACCGATGTTAAAGGCCTCTCAATGTTGTTTTGTCCTTAGATATCTTCCTCCAGCTCATAACCTTTCTTCCGCAATTTATCCTGCACCTATCAATTGCAAGAATGCCTTTTCTTAACAGCAGGCTCTTCTGTAAATGTTCACTTAGGCTGGTCATGTGACCTATTTCCTTCCTATCAGAGCTTGCACATCTCATAGAATATTCTTGTGCAAAGTTCACCAGCATATTTTGGTAAAAGAATACCAGCAATCGGTCACGACTGTGAATAGCAAAGGATGAGGCAACGGTCTGGCCATATCAGACATACATTTTCAGCATTGGTAGGGGGGGGGGCGGTGGCATTTGGAAGGTACAGTGAAATTAACAGTCTCCTGATTCTTAGATTAACTTAGATAATTTTAAACCATTTGAAACCTTGCAGCAGATAGGAAAATGGAGACAAATTAGAGGAAATGGATGTAAAAAATTGCTCATCATTACCTCGTGACCTTTGCTCTTTTTGGTTGATTCTTTGGGAATAAGGTAGGTCTGACCTTCTGCGCCCATGAAGATTCAAAACTTTCTTATCCTCTCTCTTTTTTTCCCTCTATTTCATTTCTTCTATCTCTCTTTCTGTTTAGATAGCTGATATCTTTGATACTGTGGAGAAAACCGGGATTAAATATTTACTTGTTTGTAAAGATAGTTACTATTTATATGTTTGTTTCTTGCAGATAAATCTCACTGATAAAGCTTTTAGATTCTAAATTCCCAGGTGTGAAATGAAATCCTAAATATAATTCTTATAAGAGAGGTTAAGGATTCCATCTTTACTCTCTGATAAAAGAAGTAAAAAATTCAAAAGTATTCATCATAAGAAAATCATAATTTGCAATAACAATTATAAATTATGCTATATAATTATAAATTTAAAAAATAATTCCATCATTTCTGATGGGTACTAATGCTAGTATGATTGTAATAATGTAAAATTATATTAATACATTTACAATAATAATAATGATATAATTATGATAATGTACAATTATAATAATGAATACATTCATAATCTTACCATAAAAAAAACTGCTGTCATCAATTTTGTTGATTTATCTATTAGTCATGATCAAAGAAGGAGAATGATATTTAGGAACAGCAGAGGAGGGGCAACTTACTGAGAAGCACCTGGCGCACTGCCCTCTCCCTACTTGTTTCTTTGGAATCACTGATGAGACTAGAAACTGGGTCATATAATTACATCAGGAAAGTGTAGGAAGTAAAGTACCGCTAAAGAAAAACAAAGATATCTTCGTATTTAGCCAGTTTTGTGACCCAGGATTATTATCTATGGAAAGGCTGGCTGCTGCAAGCTCTAACTTCACTTAAAAATCTGTTCCGACTGAAGAGGATTACTGTACCTTTTGTATTGTATATATTATGAATAAAAAAATTATGAAAAAATATTTTCATGTACAAATGTATTTATTTATTAGAATGAAATGAGCATTTTTGCATTTATAAATTTTTGTAGACATGTAAGTAATTTTGGCTCAGTTGGCCCAGAGAACCTCCTGATTAATAGGTTGAGATTTCAGATCACGGTAAGGGAATGTCCATTTTATACATCAGTTTGGTTTGATGGGACCAACCTACAGTGAAGAGTTTACTCCCCTAAATAGGTGAGGATTGTCGTTGTTGTTACAGTAAAAAAAAAAAGAAGTAAATCCCTGACTTGGACTGAAGTTTGAAAAGGGATTTTTTAGCAAGTATCGAAAGTGTTGATAATAATTGCTCAAAACTGCAACAAGAGAGACGGATAACGAATGCGGAAAAATGATGAATACAAAAAAAAGGTAAGAAACTTTGTAAATGAAATCTTTACATGGAGAATATGAGAGGCAGATAGAAGCAGTAGTAGGTGAACAATTGTGGACAGGGTTATGCAGAGGATACCTAAAAAGAGAAACAAAATCCTTTATTGCAGTAGCTTAGTTTATCCTGATGCATTCATTCTTTTTCAAAGCAAAAATAAACATAATCCCCCAAAACAACAAATGCCACTTTTTAGGAGGAGAAAAAAAAAATATTGGCAAACATTATAAGTGATTTGAAGTAGCTGTCTCAAAAGGAATATAAAAACAGGCATGACAGAGTAGGGGGCAGTTATACACTGGGAATCGTGCAAACGACTTGGGTTTGACTGTATGAACAAATGGTATCACTCGATTCGTGCTATGTGTTCTTCAACATCTCTTTAGTCACTGCTGCTAAAGTATCCGTTGTCCTTTTTAATCTCAGGACAACTTCCCCTGGAACAATTTCCCCCATCGGACAGCAGCCCCCTGGATACCTCCCTGGTGAATAACTACTGACAATCACCCCCCTGAACCCCTTTACCCATGGGTGTGATCACTGACATAGCCAACTACTTTATTTTCACTAATTTTAACCTTGGCTTTACAGTTTCTATGCTGTTATCAGGGGACAGTTGTCCGAGAGCCATCAAGATCCTATAAACTGAACACTTCAGCCTTGGTAAAAGATTCAGTAGAGGAAATATCAAAATATGATTGTATATAATCAGGGAAGGACTTTATACTCACCTTGTAATGTTTGACTGAGAGCTTTTTAACTGAACTAGCAGGATCAGACATAAAATTAAAATATTAGCTAAGAAGCAGGAAAAGACAATTTTGCAAGACATAACTAAGATGGTATTCTTTTCATTTCTGCTTCGCACATGTTTTTCTTCCTTATTTTATTTATGATATGGTGTTTGTGAATCATGCTCTATATTCTATGAACACTGGTAAGAGAGAATAAACACCTAGAAATAACCGATTTCTTAAAAATGACTTCTCAATTAATGGATATGTTTTAGTATTCACGTTGATTTAAGGTGAATAATTTGAAATTTTCTTTTGGAGTTAACTCCCTTTAAATCAAAACGGAAAACATTATTTGTATCACAGAAAGAGATTTCGATCCGATGTCCTACCAATGAGCTATACATTCGATGGCTGAAAGAATTTTTAGTTGCTAAGTGATTGATAAATCTTATCTGACATTTTCTAACAGAACTGTTTGTACTGTACACTTATACTTGAGGAAAGCTGAGGTTTACGATGGCGTGTGTTTATAGAGTGATTAATAGGTAAAAAAATTGTCAAAACTGTTGGTATAGACTCAACTCCTTGTCTTTGGTAGTCATGGGTGCAAATAAATGCTATGTGTATAAAACAAAAAAAAAATAATAAGTAGATTTTATAAGATACGTTTGGAAACCATTACAACACAGCCATCTTGAATGAGTATTTTTACTTACCAGTTATGATATTTTTTCTGATGAAGACTACAGATGGTCGAATCAAAGTTTGGTAAAAAAAAAATAAATGAAATGAAGTTAATGATTCAAATCAACCACCAATTTAAAATAGATATTTTGTCCTTGGATGTGTTTTCAAGCAAATGTCTCTGTAGTCGCATTGAAAACAATTTCATTAAATATAGGCATCTCTGATTTTTCACGAATAAAACTGATGTTATTCTCGTAACAAAAAAGAAATTTATTTTTCACCTAATTCCATTGTCTCATTGTTTTCAAATTATTAAAAAACAGAAAAAAAAAGAGTTGTAGAAAATCGACAGAAAAAATAAATTTCATTTGACAGTATGTGTTTTTGTTTGTAATAAATAAATTTATACTAAAATAGATATTTGTATAATTCATCCATGTGTTAATGATCCCATGATTTTTGATGGGTACTAAGCTAGTAATGGTCGTGTCTTTGCTCACTTCATTGTGTGTTAATTTGTGTTGGTTAGAATGCATTTGGTCCTAACCATGTTATCAATAAAAAATGAATGAACGAAGACACAATTTAGTCACAATGACAACTCTCTAATGCAAACTCAGAACAATTTGGCCCACATAGTCCCGTTTCTGGAAAACAAACATCCTGCCATTTTGGTAAACAAACATGGCTGGCTATTTTCCCCTTTTCTCTTCCAGATCCATCAATAACGTCATATTTTTTTTGGTGCCAACTTAGAATCGTTCAAACCAAGGTAAATGTAGATAACTAATGCATACCACTCTCTCCGATAAAACTAAGGCAATAATTCTGCACTGGAGATATTACACACGTATGAGAAAAAATGCCTAAACAAACCTTGGACAGTAAGAAAACTCATATACTTCATTACGTGTATCATGTAAAACTCAATCTTATCCTTGTCGTCTGTTGTTATGACTTTGCATTCTTCATGATGTTCAAACTTCAAACATGTTCCAACTCGCATAAACTAACAAACAATGAAGTAAACAAACACATAAAAGTAATCTAAATAAACCAGAGAACTTGTTTGCTTGGGATTGTTTTTATGTCAAGTGAAAATATACAATGGTCTTGTTCATGAGACATTAGAAAATAAAAATGGTGAGAAAGTTATATTTATTGATCACTCATAACTGGCAACTATCATGGTTGACAATGTATGTAACAAACATTAATATATCCTAAGGGTTTCTTGTCACTAATTGTTATGTCAACAAATCTTGATCAAATATGATTGAGTTGGTTCCACTTGAATGTTGTTGTATGTCCAGATGTCACATCCTCATTATCAGATGTTATGTTTCCAGTACTGTTATACTTTTAGGTAGGTTAAGATAATTCCTTGTAGCCAAATTATATTTGTACTTGAGGATATTTTACAAATATGTTGTATTTGTTTCATAGTACGATTTGTTTGTGGTACATTGAACTGCTATATATATATATATATATATATATATATATATATATATATATATATATATATATATATATATATATATATAGTTTATGGAATTGTTGAGTTTTTTTTACTTGTTCTAAATACTGACAACGTCACAATGTTATGGGTGTCAATGATTCACTTGCAAATCTCATAGGTGATCTAATTTTATCTCAGATTTTAAGTGTGGCATACAATAAGGGTTACTAGATTTGGCCAGAAGGGGAGATAATCCAAGCTTTATCTCAGAGTCTCACTCAACACAGTCATTGAAATAGCATTAAATTTGGAAATTGGGCTAATCTATAGGCAGAGATTCAATACCAGCCTCAAGGAGAGCCTGCCTCAATAGGATGGTATTGAACCATTATAGTCACAATGTTATAGTTGACTTGCTAATCCCATAGATGATTTCATACTATCTTGTATTCCAAGTATGGCACTCAATACACAATACCCAGTCTGCAATACACTGTATTACTCCAGGTCTACATTTAAAAAAACTCTTGACTGTGTGATTGTAGGTTGTAGTAGACTGAGCAGTGGTTGCAATTGTAGGTGAATAACCCAACTATTCCACTAACAGCTTTTTTGTCAAACTCCCATTGTTGGAGTTGACTTCATCTTTCTATCTAACAACAATGACATTCAAATTTAGACCAAAAAGCTCCAGGCCAAAAACTCGAAAGGTCTAATTCAAGTAAATATAGAGAGATTCCATTTCTACATCTGCGATCAATGAAGGGAAGAAAGAGAGAGAGAAAGAAAGAAAATGGAAAGCTAATATATAAACCTTTTTTCAAAATTCAGCATAATGGTTGTAATAGTTGCATTTTTCTATTGATGTATATGTCACTTGTACAGCCCAAACTGTTTGTTGTAGAAATATGAAATTTTGCGTAAACACTTCATTCAATGAGAAGGGAAAACAGTTTTTCTAATCAATAATTTTTGGCTGTTATTTACATCCATCTAAATAGTTCTTGCAACAACAATTAAGATGAAGTCAAAAGTTGAAAATTGATAATAAAAATTAACAAAACTATATCTAGTAAAATAAAAATAAAAAAGGGATTTTTTTGGTTTTTAAAGATTCGGTCTAGTGGCTGAGATAGTTGCGTTTTTCTATCTATGTATGTTTTGCACAGAAATTTTGCACACACACACTCCCCTCAACAAATAGATAAAACAGATTTTTGTTTATTTTTGAAAAATTGAAGATAGTCACGCTTATTAACTATGTATGTGTCACTCGTATATTCCTGACCGATCATAGCGGAAAATTTTGCTCAACAAGTAGGTAAAACATTTTTTTATTTTTGAAAATTTGGCCTTGTGGCTGTGATAGTTGCATTGACCGATCATAGCAGATGATTTTGCGCATACACTCCCCTTAACAAATAGGAAAGACAGTTTTTCATTTTTTGAAAATTTGGCATGGTGGCAAAAATAGTTGTATTCCTAAATATAAAAGTTGAAGTATTTTAAAAACTTTTAAACTAAGTTATTTAAGTTTCAGTCAGAGTAGAGTTTGACCCTGAAGCATCCAGTCTCATTTCTTCCTATCATTATCAATATCTTAGAGATAAGATATTTATGAGAGAATAATTTGTGCATCTCTTTCTCTTCTCTGTGTGGCATGCAAGTGATGAGACATTTCCTGTCAGAATATCTCATGGGACAGAGCACAGAGATGTGGATTCAGGCCTTTTCTAAGGGTATTACTGCTAAGTGTACATGAACAGCCTTTTGAGTGGATGTAAAATATTGGATGGAACTTGTTATTTTGATCCTATCTGTCTGTAAAATCTAATTTTGTTATTTGATTTCTGGTCTTTGAAAAGTGAAGGTGATCACCAATCAGAGAATGTAATATTACAGCGCAAGCTCCTCTTGTTGAGACTAAAAAAGTAAGATTATTTAGTCTTATCCGCTTTTGATATTAAATGTATTTTTCACTGTTCCACAGGAGAGGATGAGAAAATCATCATTTTCAAAAAAATTCGTGGTGAGAAAAACTATTGGAAATCAGCAACATTTGAAATGTTTTTTCCAGCAATTTTGAAAATTCTCATGTAACTATTCTTATGAGATTTTTGGGGGGTTTTATTACTGCACAGTGAGTTAACACCATCAAAGTTGTCATTATGAATGTTTTCCAACCATTCAGCAATTGTGTGCACACTCCACACCCTCCAAGATTCCAGCGTTTCTAGATCAGAGGTTGTTCTTTCTAAGTATCTATTTGACCATCTTCCGTCATTTAGCAATCCATGTTATTTTTGGTTTTCCTGGTGGTCTCCTGGTTGGACAATCATATTTAGTGAGGGCTTACCTAGCAGGTTTTGATGGTGATAATCTTTGTAGGTGTCCCAGCCAACCGAGTCACAAATCTTTGGCTAGGTTCTGCATGAGTGCACAGAGCATTAAAACTCAGTGGTCCGTCATGATCCACTGAAAAAAAAACAAACAAACAAAAAAAACAACAACATATTCTTAAAATAATTTTGATAATCTTCAAACTGACAAGCATTTTTTGTTGATAGTTTCGACTGCATCCATAAAAAAAAACATTAATTTCTTTGAGTTTCAATAGTCAGTATCAAAATGACACACCCATCCAAAAATAATTTTGTACTCTGATAAACTGGTCTCAGATTCCATAACTAATATTATTACTACTAAAATCTATGATACCCAGGTTGTACATAAAATAGCAAGTTCAGTGCTTACCACAGCTCTTCTAACAGATTTTTTAACAGAAATATTTATAAGTTTAATGAGTTAAATCCTTACTGAGTCCTCTACTACTTGTGCCGAAGTAAGTTGAGCTGATTGACAGAGAGCAGGTTAAAGGGAGATAATTCAACACAACTCGTCGTGTTTTTTAAATACGCATGCGTAATAGAAACATTTCCGCCTTATTCATTTTTACCACGTGCAATTCGTGAAGATGGCGAGCCACGAAGAAAGTGATGAAAGCGGAATGGAAAGCGGAGGAGATGAAGAAGATCAAATGGAGACTGAAGGAGAAGAAGAAGGAGGTTCGGATAATGAAAACGGCAACGATTTGCCCCGAAATAAAGAAGGTGAAACTCTGGAGTACGATGAAACGGCCTACATCATGTATCATCAAGCCAGCATGGGTGAGATTTAGTTTTCTACTTGTTTTGTTGTAATTCGAGTTGAGTCCGGATCAGCCTTATATTTGTTGTATGATGGTGATTGAATCAGTGGATATTCACACACGATTTGATCCTTGGTTGTGGTACAAAATGGTCACTTAGATTGTGGCTAATCTTGGGTAAAATAAAAAACGAGCAAAACAAACCATGGCCAGAAATCTTGGGTTGCCCTTTTTGGTCAGATCGCTTGACCACGTGGAATTTTACTTTTTGAGAGATCAATTAATTTCAGTTAAACAGTGAAGTACTTCTTATTTAATGTTGATTCAAACCATTTACTTATCTTCGTACTCTGAATGGTTGTTTTTAGAATAATTTGATCACAAAAGATTTCTTTCTCCGTCTTTCTTCCGGATCGATAAATTGCGAAGAAAGGATGTTGGATTTCTGTTCAAAAAAGATAATAAGCGATGTCAATTTTCTGCCGATTTCCACTCTTTGTGTGTGAAATAACTTCAGTTTTTTGATGGCATGTACACCCTCCTTATTCCATCTAGGAATGTTGTGAAATAAAGCGCATTTTTACCTGTCGATTCCTCTCATTTATCATTAAATAAATATACTGCTTTTTTTTTCAATTCCCCTTTTAAGTTTCGGACTATGCTGGAATAATTGGACAATGAAGATAATGTTTACCTTTTGAGACATTAGGAAGAGCGGGTTGTCTTATATGCCGTCAAATACGATTATGATGAAGAAAGGCTGTAAGTAAATGGAAGTACGGTGAAAGGACACTTGAGTTTACAAAAATAAAATATCAAAATATATCTACAAGTTATAGTCTGTATATTTCCTTACGTGATATTATGCAGGTGAGAATCCGTCTAGCTTCATCACTTTCTCATGAATGAAAAAATTGTCTATTGTAGCCCCGAAGCAATAATTACCTTTTTCTACAGTTTATACTCTAATTCTCAACACTTGAAACAAACGATGATTTAAGAACCATTTCCATTGTATTTGTCAAATTGTAGGCGACCCTTGCTTGAGTTTTGATCTGCTACCTGACGAATTGGGAGACAACCGAGACACATTCCCCATAACGTTTTATATGGTGACTGGCACTCAGTCAGCTCAGAGCCGCCAGAATAATGTATCAGTTGTGAAGATGAGCAACTTACACCGGATCAAGCAGAAAGAAAATAAACCCGAAGATGACGATGATTCTTCAGATGAAAGCGAAGATGAAGACGAACAACCTGAATTGGAATCGGCGCCCATTAAACACAAAGGATGTATCAACAGGATCCGGGTAAGTCGGCAGATTATATTCCCTTCTCAGAAACTGTCAAAATCAACATAGATTTCTTCAGTTTTTAAGTTGGATGGCTTGCTTATGTATGTATCATGCATACAGATCTCACCAATGGTGCTAGTGGGCTGAAAATTCAAACGCTTACTTCTTCTTATGCCTAGAAATTGTTTTTTGAAAACCTTTCCCCACCAAATAAGTTTTTAGGTTCAATTCACAATTTAAGTTGCTGCTGGACATAAACTAGGGGATCGATTTAGCATTGTTTGCTTTTGTTTTATTTTTTATTGAATAGGGTTTCAGAAATTTCATTGATCAAGGCCCAACAAAAAGCAAATGAAGTAACTTATTCATTGATCACCTTTTTTTTATTTTATTGAATGACTAACCGGAATATGTTTCATTCACAAATTCTGGGACTAACTTGACTTGGTATTTCATATTGATGTCAGCACTTTTCATAGAAATGATGTGCAGTAATAATAGCAAAGTCTAATGATCTTGAATACACAATTGATTAATCGAAATTTTCACTCGGATGAGACATATTCACGTTGAGCTATTAATAGAATCAATGGGAATAATTACAAAAGATAGATCTTGCATCGTTGGATAATTACACATGAAAAACAGGAAATGGTCGCAGTTTTTCAAAGTCCTGGCAACTAAATTTCATGTTGATTAGAGCAGTATATTGCAGGACTAACTCTTAAAATGGTAATGACTCATCTTTAAGTTATGGAAGATATGGCTGGAATTTGTGACCAAATACAACTCCTGAATACATAAACGTATCAGAATGCTACCACTTTGAAAGAAAAAAACATATCTAATGGGGAAATAGAAAAGTCTGGTATAGCAGACTGTATCTTGTGAGAGGAGAGTTCACATTACTCTTTCTAGGATGATGTTCAAATAGTTAAGGAACATAGTTAGAAATTGGATGAAACTGCTTTCATGTGTATTGAAGACGGCCAAAAAAGGCATTGAAATAGCATCAGTTGGCCAGTGTAGTGCCTCCTATACTTTTAGTTAGGAATTAAGTACGAAACTCTTCTTTTAGCTAGATATCCAAAATGTCACTTCCTCCAATGACCCCTATAAAACCCCTGGACGCACATGGTCCAATGCTCATTAGCTCCACTAGCTGGTTACGCTTCTAGCCCCGGCCTCTGCGGTCGGCCATTCTCTCTCTCCTTCTCCCTACAACTCTGACGCCAGCACTATCAAGGTGGGAGCTTTTTTGTCTTGATAGTGCTGGCGTCAGAGTTGTAAGGAGAAGGAAAGAGAGAATGGCTGACCGCAGAGGCCGGGGCTAGAAGCGTAACCAGCTAGTGGAGCTAATGAGCATTGGACCATGTGCGTCCAGGGGTTTTATAGGGGTTGTCGGAGGAAGTGACGTTTTATATATCAAGCTAAAAGAGTTTCGTACTTTATTCCTCACTAAAAGTATAGGGTGCACTACACCAGTATTGAACCTTTGTCCCCAAACTAGCTTGATTTCTAAATTCTATACTATTCCAATGCCATTTTTGGTAAGTCTCTGTGCTATCTCCTCTTCTGACCAAATCTAGCATTGACAAAGAAACAGTTCTATAACTTATTGTGAGCAATCTTCTTTTTTTTTTTACTTATATATTAGACACAAAAAAGGGTCTGTCCCCGAAGTGCATCAGTAAATTAGAATCCAGTTGGAGTTAGTAATTTAGAGTTTAGTTATTTGTAAAACTATCATGAAGGGAGCCCTTGTCATTTTTTGTTTTCTTTAGCGTATGTAAAAAAAAAAAAAAAACAACGAACAAGTGTATAAAATTGAGTGAATCCTGCCATGATTTGAATGTCTGACCTGGAGATAAGCAAGCAGATGACATATCCATTGGGCCACCATATGGCTACTTGAACATAGAATAAAATCGATGTGCAAATGCCCAGTTCCGTTCTGCTCACCGCCCTCTGTACTTCACATTTTTGTCTGCGTGTTTGTCATACAATGTGTTGAAATTTATTTAAATTGATAAAAATTAAATTTAAAACTTCCTTTGAATTTTTATTACATTTCAACAAGACGGCTGTTGCTTCAAAGTCTAAAATCTGATGTTTAATTTTAAAACAACCCATTTTTCACAAAATATTCAATGAGTTTGTGTTAATTTTATTGAACTAACAATAATATTGATATTATAAACTAAATTCTGCACGGATTTGTTGATGGCGTATCCAATATCAAACAGAGGCTGATAAAAGATCTTTCACACTAAATCAGAAAGTGTCCCTCTTTACCATATGTCAGTCTCACAGACCCTACAAGTTCTTATGTATGTGTGCGTTATATAAAACTGAGAGATGAAGCTTAAATAATCTAATTTTTGTGTGGATTTCCTTTTTATAGGGTACTAAAATAGAAAATAAACATTTGGCTGCAACTTGGTCAGAAAATGGACACGTTTATATTTGGGACTTGAGCAAACCTTTTGAAGCTGTGGATAATATGCAGGCTCTCAGTGCTTATATCAGAACCGGTAATTCTCCAACACCTATATTCAGATTCAAGGGTCACCAAACAGAAGGATTTGCCATCGATTGGTCACCCAAGATACCAGGTGAGAAAAAAATTTCCAGTTATGGTATAAATCAAATTTCATTTATTATTTAGATATCATTAACAATATATTATTTATGAAATATGTTCAAAATATTTTTTATCATATATAGTTACAACTTTTTAATATGTTTGTTACCTGTATCATGTAATGTATATTATGATAAAATGATGTTATTTACAGTTATGTATTTTTTTTCATTGGGAACTAGGAGCTCAAGATGTTTCTTTGCTAATTGTCTATATTTCATCCCTGAATCCTTCAAGATATGAATTTTTCTTTGTCCAGATTCAATGGTTCCATGATAATGATGATAATAATAATAAAAAAGTTTTCCAACATTTTTTATCAGGTCTTCTTTATTATAAGAACCTTTTAGTGATAGTTCTCCACAGAAACAGATCAGAACTCGGAAATGATTTATTTGTAATCAACAACTTTTACATTAGCTCAGTACTTTTGGCATCTCAATGTCAGAGAAGAGAAATGGTGAATAAGTGAGAATATTCAAACTGACTGCAAATTAGCTGTAAAATAATAAAGCTGTACTCAGTGATTATTGCAACAAGTGTTTTGAATTATCAGGAATTTCTCTACGAATTATCTCTTAATGCTCTCTACCTTCTATTTACAGGTCAGCTTGCAACTGGAGATTGCAATAAAAACATCCACGTATGGAAAATGAAGTCGGGGGGTGAATGGCACGTAGATCAACGTCCCTACTGTAGTCACACGGCCTCTGTGGAGGATATCCAGTGGTCACCAAGTGAAGCTAATGTAAGTTAGACTTTTTCTATTATAATTTTGTGAAGGAAAACCAGATTTTTTCCCTGTAGTTTTTAAATCTTCTTCATATTTATATATGATGAGTTGTCACATTTATAGAGCCCGTAGCAGCCATCAGCCCCTTTCTCTCCTCCCACCCTTAATAACTTACTTATAACTGTCAGCAAAATAATGGGTTTTAGACAAGTAATTTTAATTCTTACAAAAATTCAAATTAGTATTTGTATGTAATCTTGGCTACAAATTGAAGCCTACCACACAACTACTGAAATGGCATTCAAGTGAGAAAAGCCTGAAATTGTTCACAGAATAAATTATCAAACAGAATTATAAGCAATTCACACTCTAGAAATTGCTAATTCTCCAGTTATCAGACTATCAAAACTTATCCTTGTTATCGATAGGTGGCTCTCCCTTTTTAAGATCAAAATGGGTAACTAAAAAATTTGGTTCATGTTAATGTTTATTTTTGTTGTTTTTTTTTTTTCTCTCCAACTGAATATACTTTTTGCCAAACCCAATACTGGCAAAATTCGTTATACCCATTGGCACAAATGGTTTTTTTCCGAGAGATTTTTGTTGGAATGAAGGGAAAACTATTCTGTAATAATTTTTTTTCCTGTCTTGTTTCTTTTTCAGGTTTTTGCTTCTTGCTCTGTGGATAAAAGTATTAAGATCTGGGATGCTCGAGTAGCTCCGACCAAAGCTTGTATGCTCACCTGTAGCGATGCCCACGAGGCGGATGTAAATGTTATCCATTGGAACAAGAATGATCCTTTCATTGTCTCAGGTGGAGATGATGGTGTCATCAAGATCTGGGACTTGCGACAATTTAAAGTAAGGACTTTTTTTAAAATTATTTTTTATAATCCTTCCTGCATCTTTGCTAAGAAGTGATATTCGTTATTTCATGCTAAGATAAATTTTCTTTTCTAATTTTAATCACAGAAGCTAACAGCGATTCAACAATTCATTTCATGATAAATTGAATAGTCAAAGAACTAACACTAAAACTAACTAACTACTAGTGATTGGTCGGAACCTGACCAATTGGAGAATAATGGAATTCTTTCTCTTATGATTAGTCAGGTTTTTACCTGTTGGAGCATAGTGGATGTAGATCATGATGAGAATTGGAGTATAGATATTGGCTTATTTATGCAATTTCTGATTTTTTATTTTATTTTTTAATACAGGAAGGCAAACCTTGTGCGACATTTAAACAGCACAAAGCCCCGATCACATCAGTGGAATGGCATCCAACGGACAGCAGCGTATTCGCAGCATCAGGATCTGACGACATGATCTCAATTTGGGATTTGGCCGTAGAGAGAGACACAGAAGCTGAAGGCAGCAGTGATGAGAATCCAGATGTCCCTCCCCAGTTGCTATTTCTTCATCAGGGTCAGACGGACATCAAAGAAATCCATTGGCATCCTCAGATGCCTGGAGTCATGATAAGTACAGCCCTGAATGGATTTAACATATTCCGGACAATAAGTGTTTGAAAGAGAATGAAACTTTTCATTGCTGCAGAAAGGAGAGACAATTGAATAAATGAGGAAAAAAAAAAAAAAAGTTTTTTTTTTATTTTTGTTTTATCATTAATTGCCATGGTAAATATTTTGAGTACCACTGTCCCTGCTGTGATGAATAGTTTATAAAGCTGTGCAGAGAACTTCAGTCTTTTAAAATACTGCTTGATCTTTTATTGTAAGTCCAAGCTCTGAGTAAAGCTTGAACTTGTCTTCTACTCCATGTCAATGGATGTGATTGGTTCAGGCTGAGAACATGCACCATTCTGAATTTCTTTTCTTTTAACTTCAGTTATAGAAGCAAGCATCTTCATTTTAGGCCCAATATACTTATATTATTACAACTTGGTGGGCCTGACTTTTGGGTGAATGGTTGCATATTTCCCCATTAATATTAGTGGTTAATATTTAGCAGGATTTTAAGCGCTGATTTTCAAAGCTCCCTCACTTGAAAGATTAGCCAACTATAATCTTTCTACCTCCTCAGTAAATATCTATTAAAGCTAGCTGATATTTGGTTTTCTCAAAAATGGAAAAGATTAATTCATATAGTAGTCTGATAAAAATTGCTTTGAGAGGATTAGAAATGGAGAAAATAGACTTGTGTACACACTAGTTGTATTATTAGTAGTAATATAATGATTGACAGTTTTTTGTTTATTAAAAAAATGAACCATTAACAATGCAATGAAAAACATCTAGAACTGAAATAAATACTTATATAAATTTATTTCAACCATTATCAATTTTTTTTACATGACCTTCAATCAATTGAACAAAGTCGGGATTATGTTGGTGATTCACATGCAAATAGGCTTTTGATTTCAAAGAAAACAAAATCTCTTCATTATTTATTGGAGAAATATCTTTATTGCACCAGATCACAGGAAGACAAAAGAAAGACAAACAAACCCAGCATTCTCCCTGTGAGAAAAGGGGGTTTACATCCATATAGGATCGAGAGTTCTGGTCTTGTGATAGTTAAGAACATCTGTAGGGGATGATATACAGTATTCTTTCAGGATAAAAAATACTTGGGTACTAGGGTTACACACTTTTAGAAAGAAAACATTTGCATTTATGGCACAAGGATAATGTGTGAATTCTTTAGTTTATATATTATTTTTTTTTTGTAATGGCAGCACCAGATTGAAATAGGCACAACTGTTTAAAACAAGAATTCATGTAAAACAGGAATTCCACAAAATTCATGGCGGGTTTGCTAGGCTTCTCCACACATTGAAACAATTTTGAAGTGTGGAATCTTAACTGCTGAAAGGTTTGGAATTTAAGCGAGACGTGATCTCTTTGCTTTGAAATCCTATACAGGAAACCCCTGACTAACGCAGCTCCAATAAATGCATTTTCAATTAAAATGCTAATGATTTTTTATCCTCATAATCAAATAGCAAGTAATGCAAAGTAATTTAGTTTGACAAAGAGTACAATAGAACATTCATTTCTTCAAAAAACGTTTTTTTTTTGTTCCACATTAGGGACCTCCAGTATATATATATATATATATATATATATATGCACTTGGGACACCATCGATTTTCAAAATGTAGCAAAAATTAAATGTTCCTCTCTTTTCAATAAATTTATTGTAATTTTTTAGAATTATTATCCTTTGCTAATATGCATTAAAAAGTTGTCTTGAATATTATTTTTTTAAAATTTTATGTTTGGGATTGATTTCATAATATCCCATAGGCTTTCAAGTTTTGATTAATGCGTCAGTTTTCAAGGACTCATGAAATCGGGGATTTCCTGTATTGATGACAAATGTAATTACAAGGAATTTTCAGAAACTGATATTGCATTTAGAATAATCTGTCCATAATTTTGTTTAATCATTCAGATTAAATTTTTTTCTTTTTTTTTTCTCCAAAAATGATGTACCAATGGTAGAGATGATGAATTCTGGGTTTTATGCTCAGTGTAGAGGGGGTACCCTCCAGAGATGAAGAAAAAAAAATTGTTCCTGAAAATAAAAACCACTTGGAGACTTGTAATTTGAGCAGTAGGAACCCTGAAGATACCTCAGGAATGACACAACCAAAAGACTGGTAAAATACAAAAAACAATACTCAGGTGTATATTTTCAAGAAAAAAGGGGGTGTGTTATGTTCAAACTAACTTCTGAATGATAATTTTCAGAAAGTTATTAATACATTTTTTATTTAGAAAAATTTTTTTTTATCAGATTAAGGATTAGAATTCATTATTATTCAAATATTTTATGACTACTTTTCAGCTTAATCTCTATTCATTTGTTGCATTTTATCACAAATTTCACTCAGACCAATTCCTCTCAGATAGAAAATAAATAGTGTTTGATTGGAAAATAAAGAATAAGCCTTACCAGAATTTAAACAAAGATGGCCGCCAATCAGAATAATGGGTTTGAGGGTACTATTTGATCTTTTGTCTTCTGGTGGAGCAGGTTGGTGTAAACAGTTCTTTCCGCAGAGGATGTGGGTTTGAATACCACCTAATCGTTGATCTTTAATCACCGATCTAACGCTATTTATTCACTGTCAAAGGGAAATTGATCCGAGTGAAAGTTGAAGTATGAAGCAATAAATAGTAGTCATAAGAATTTGAAATAAGTTATTAACCTCGCACATATCATGGCAACTGGATTATAGGAAGCCATTAATTACACAGAAAATAGAAAAAGATCAATCAGTAAAATATAACCATTTTTTTTTTTTTTTAATGAGACAATCAACAATTTTAAAAGAATTCATTGAGTAAACAAATGGTAAAATATTAAATGCATAAATATAACAAATTGTTAAAATTCATAAGGAAGCCAGAAAAGCAACAAAAAGTCAGGATTTTTTTTTTTAGTAAATTTCTCAAAAAGTAAATTTTCGTTTAGTTTACATTTCCACGGAGCTTAAAAAGAATTTATCTTCTTTGATGGCTCCTGACCAAAAACCTGATGTGTCGGAAGGGGTTTTCGTTTTTTTTTTCTTCTGCTTTGGGTAAGCAATGAGAAACAGTTTTTTCGGCTAGTGGCAAGCCCCATGACATGATTTGTATATAAACAACACTGGAAATCTTTAAACAAGGGCATTAACAATAAGAAATTAATCATGGCACTCGAGTGATTCAGGTATCTAAACTAGAAACTAATTACTTACAACAGGTCAAATCGAATATTAACAGACATTGTGTAGATCAGAATTGATTGAAGTTGATATTGAAAAACAATCTTGTGACTTGATAAAAGGTGAGCAAAAAAGAATCGTTATTTAAAAAGTTTTAAATTTGGTTTGTTGGGTAATTTACCATGCACGAGTACTTGATATTGGAATCTATACAATTTGAAGAGAATAAAGAATAACCACGGATATACCAAACAGATCAATTTGTTTCTACTGGAATTTATATTGAAAAAAGTTACTTACGAACAAACGTATTGATAAAAGGGCCAATATCAAATAATATATATGAATAGAATCAGATCAATTTTAGTAGTTTAAAAAGTCTGTACACTGAGTGAACCAACTTGATGTACAACAAGATCCATTGAATTACATTAATTATATACCGACATGGGAATGATTTTTGTGATAAAATTTCATTTTTTAATTATTTGTGGTACTAATCATATTCATCAACTCTCAGGAAAGGTGATTTTCATGTACCTAAGGGAGGTAATCTACAAATTCTGCTTGAAATATAATTTATTGTATTTCAATTAAAATTCTTAGTCGGTGTTTAGGATTATTTGTTCCAATAAAATGAATTACCAAGGGAGGTGATCTTAAGGTTTATTATAATTTCTATTATCTCCCTTGAAAGTTGATGAATAATCTATAAATATAAAGACCATAGCTACCAAGTTTGTTTTGTTCATTTGTCTGATTACATCATGGTGAAGATATGTTTAACTCTCCTCGACTCTTTAAAGCTGATTAAAGAGAGGAAGACTCATGTGGCCAGCAGCTCAAGGGTGACTGCTGCAGCTGACGGTTTGCTATGCCCTTGTGTAAATTTGTTTGGAAAACACAAGTTTTTCTCTCTTTAAAACTGATTAAAGAGAAGAGGTGTTTGAGACTTATGGGCCTGAAAATGACATTCAAAAATAGAAATATTCTAAAATACTTATCTATTCATAGATAACATAAAAAATCTTGTCATTTTTGATGGGTACTATGCTAGTAAGGATACAAGATGTTAGGAAAAATGATTACCCAGATTATCTTCCTCTTGGGTTTAGGATAGGCCTATGGAAAGAGGTAACCTTTGGCCCGTCAGGATGCAAGGTAAGTTTTTGAGACTTATTCCAGAGAAATAAAGCATTTGATGACTTTTAAATAGAGTCAGAAAACCTTGAATCTATCAATAATAATCATTTCTCGGAGGACTCACCTCTCAAGTCAAAGGTTTACGATTTTTTTTTTACAGTTTGATTGTATATATTTTCATTAATAAGGAAAGTCTATAATGATGGAGAAAGAAAATGAAGTGACAGTTTATCCTAGATTAAAACATCTCTCAACTCACAAAGGTTTACGATTTTTTTACAGTTAGAATGCATATATTTTCATTGATAAGGGACACCACAACGTGCATACATGGTAAACAATAGAAAGATATACTGGTGTCATCATCTTGACAGCCTGGTAGATAATTTAGAGGTTAGTACTGGTATTGTGAATGAAGTTATAAAATTCATAATTTATGCCACATATACAATCTTTGTTGTAAATTGTCTTCAAATCTGCAACTTGTTCTCTGCTGTTATTGGAAAGAGAAGTGTTATACGCCACTGGATTTTACATTTCTTTCAGTTTTGAATTATATTGAAGTCAATAGTCAATGGAGAAAAGAAAATGAAATAACATTTTTTCCTAGATTAAAGCAATTATTGAATTCAAATCCTAAGGAACTTGAAGGAAAAAAAAAGGGTATTGTTTCGATCCTTTATCAAGAAAAATACTAAAATCAAAAACTATTTTTGGAAGAAAATGATTTAACATTGAAAACTTGAATAAAAAGTTCAAAATTCGTAAAAAAAAAAAATAAAATACTCTAGATAAATTCACGATAAAAGATTTGCATATTCCTAATAAGAAGCATTCAAAAACGGTAAAATTTCTCTTTCCAATAACATCAAAAAAACAGAAAAACATCCTTTAAAAGGCCAGAATATATAAGTTTTTGAATATGAAATATCTTTTTTGGAAGCCCAGTATATGGAACCATTCATAGGTTTTATAGACACGCATTGAAATGTGAGAATAAGAGGAAAAGTCCAAGTTTCTTGGACTAGGTTTTATTATACAATGATTTTTTTCAAACCTGCTTCTTCATCTTTGTTTGTTTTTGTTTTTTTAATCGTAAAGCTTCAGCCGTTATACCCACTGACCTTTCTCAGGTGTCTCTTGTATTTGATAACCTGCAGGGGATTTGGATCAGAAGCCCACTGGGGGGGTACATTGTCTTCATTCCTTACCTGTCTTGTAAGGTGCTCTTCCTAGGCAATTTCAGAATTTGTATATTCAGGCAAGGATTGATCTGGGGGTTGAACTCATGACTTCAAGAGACCAGTTGAGCTTGAAGCTTCAACTCTTATGGCCTAATTTATTGATGGCAAACCTTTCTAGCATGGTGAAAATGTATGTATTTTAGATACAGTCTTATAGGTAAGTGGCCTGTTTTTCTAATTTATCTATAACACTAAGAGTTCGATAAAAATATAACTTGAAATTTTGAAACATACTGATGAAACTAGTTTAATAAAATGAAATTTTAAAAGTTTTTTTTTTCAAAGTTCATCACATCACCTAAAAACCTGTGATATGTCATTGCTGACAGGTTCAGAATCACTCACTGAATGGATGAAAGTACTGCTGAAATATACCTGGTTCTCTGAAAGTAGTTCAAGCTCTGGATAGAGGCAGAGAGTCATAGAAAATTTTATGAGTATGAGTAATGAAATTTCCAAGGAAGGGCAATGAATATGACAGGTAATAAATGAAAACATCATACCCCCGAGATCAAATAGAGGGTTCTGTTCAACATTCCCGGAAGGTGAATGAATGAAACAGATACCTGAGGAAGGTCTGAGAATGCTATGGCTGAAATGGGTAAAAAACAAGAGATGAGGAAATCATTGTACAAGAGAATTTTTATTTGAGGTCAAAGTATTTAAAACATCCAGGTCCTGATCACCGACAGCTAATTCTGTGAATTTTGAAATTCTATAATAGATGAATATCAATTGTTATTGACAAATTCATATTCAGAAATTTTTTAAAGGGTAGAATCTGCTTTTGTAGAGGACTGAATCTAGAAATTGTAATATTAATCTAGTAATTTATCTTGAAGCATTGTCATTTTGACTAGTATTTCTTTCACCCTAGTTTCAATTGCTTCACGTTACAACTCCTCGAACTGTTGGTCTATGACATTTAGTAAACAGGTCAGATTTGAAATAAAGAATAAGTTCTAGGCAAGAGCTTATTCTTTACGTCATTCTAATTTTGGTTGTTCTAAATCGCAACTACTCAGACAGTCAATGAGTGAACAATGCAATTGTAAATAAAGAATTAACTCGGACAGCTTTTTCTTTACCCATTATCAATGCAGTTTGAAAATGAATAAGCTCACTACCATAGACTAACGGCCTAAGTAATTGCGATGCAAAACACCAAAAGAAATACAAGTCAAAAGTTGGTAACGACTGAATCTAGAGTACAAATCTTGACAGAATGATTTTTATTTGATGAATATTCAGTCTGTAATCTTCAGTGGAACTGAAATTCACGTTCAATAGGTTATTTCCAATTTCATTTGTGTTGGAACCATGTTGGATTTTACTTCATACTGGGTTTTCTGATAGAAGTTGGTAGGTACGCTGAAAAGTAAGATGATGCTGAAAGAGTATTAGAAATTATAAAAATGATGATTTTGAACTTGGTTTTAAAACGTGCATTGTCCAGATTATCATCATATTCTCAAAAATATTATCACAAATATAAAACAAGCAGTCAATTTAAGGCTGTTCAAGCAATGTGTTATAAATAATTCTGTAAATATTTATAACCTGCTAATATATAACGATTACACTATTTTAGAAAGAATGAAAAACAACTCCATAATGTCTACTAAGGGAAATAATAAAAGCTGTGAATAGGTATCATTCAAAAACAATTATTTGGCATTCCGCTTCCTTAAGGCTAACAATTCTTTTAAGTTTTCGTTTTTGTTATATTAAATCCAGATTGGATTTTATAGGTTACTAACAAATAAAATCCCAAAATGTGCATAGAAATTAGAATAAAGTGAGCATAAGGTTTCAAAGGACAACCATTTATATAATGGTTATCTTCCTTGTCATCTTTTAAAAAGCCTGATTGCACCATTGTTATACAATCGAACTTGCTTCTTCCATTTTTTTTTTTTTAGCATAGCTAAAATTTAGAGAAATAAATTTTTGCAGACAAGTAACAGGTATTCGATTTCTGATAGATGAGAGCAAATCGTGATTTTTTTAATGATGTGTATAAAAAATGTAAAGCAGACTCTGGGCAAATTAAAAGGTTGGGTTAATTTAAACATAACAAGGCAAATTAGAATGGAATGTAAATGAAGTTAGATAAAATAGTGTTTATATAACAAGTGTTTAGCTTTCTTTCTTTCTTCAAAAATCTGAAATAAATAAGTCTTCTACCATTCATCAGCTTTTTTTTCGAACAGATTGGAAGATGTTGGGTTTCACAGGAGAAAGAAAACTTGCTAGCAGATTTTTAAGCTTTTTTTTTTTTTTTTTTTCCTCTCCAATAAATCTGTATATTTTGATGATATTTGTGTTTGCTAGAATTGTGCAAGTTTACCCTTGTTTCTTTCTTGGTGGAAAATTAGAACAAGATTTTTTTTTTGAAAAAAAATCAAATCTTTTCAGCCGGAAAATCTCCAGATATCCATTGAATTAATGCATATTAAGAGAGTGTGGGGTTGTGTGTAACAGTAATTGTATGATCATATACCGTATTTGATGGCGTATATGACTCCCCTCTTTCCAGTAGGGAATATAAAGAAAAAAAAATACATTTCCCTGAATTCTTCTCATTTATAACCCAGTTTTTTTTTTTTTAACTCTTCAAGTTCGGGCCGACATAGAGCTGGATAACAAAGGTTACATAAACCTTTCAATTTGTTTTTTGTTTTTTTTCCCCCAGGCAAAAGGGCGGCCTTATATGTCCTCAAATGCGGTCAGTTAGATTGGATACATGTTTATATAAGTTCATTGATACACACGTCTCTTGTGTGTATTTGAGTAAGACTTCAATTTCAATAAGAGGCAGGGAGCAACGATGGATACTGGTCAGATAATGACCAATCAAATCTTTGTTCAAAGATGATGGCAGTGATTTTGTTGACCACAGAAGATCATTGGACACTGGTGACCAAGTAGAAGCATCAGCAGCAGCAGTGACAATGGTGGTGGTGGTGGTGGTGGTGGTGGCAGCAATGTGCATCATTAGAGTAGCAATAGAATTTGTATCAACAGATTTTAAAGGAGGATTAGCGAATGTTATCCAGAAAGTCTGACTGTGAAATTTTCTGGGAAGACTCCTTTAATGCCATCTGATTGTTTGATTCCCATCAGCCAACCGTCATCCTTGAGAAAGAAAGAATATTTTCAAGAAATTGTTTTTTGAGAAAAGTAAAAAAAAAAAAAATGTTTTTAAAGAATTATTTGAAGGAAATGAAAATTTAAGAAAAGTAAAAAAAACGTTTAAATTTTTTTTTTAGATTAAACTCTGAATATAAAGAAAACTTTTTTTTAGAAAAAGTATATGTAAAAGGAAAGAAAAAAGAAGAAAAAAAGTAGTAGCCATTGATTTGAAGAAATCATAATTCCTTAAATCTTTTGCAAGTTAGTTTTAAGAAAAAAAAAAAAGACAATATATTGAAATTTAATCAATTGAAAAATGATCAAAAAATGTTCTGATTAACCAGAGGTAAGGGAAAAAAAAACAGAAATGATTTTGGGGACAAAGAAAAAAAAAATATTCGCTAATTTTTTTTAGACAAACAAAAATTTGATTTAACCTCTGAAGAATTTTTTTAAAAGTGAATGTAATTTTGAAAAAATTACTAGAAAAGAATTAAGAAAAATTTCAAGAAGAAATGTTTATAAAAAGGAAAACAGAAGCAAAATGTTTTCTTCAGTATTGTTGAAAACGTAAGCTTGAAAATCAACAAGATAAGCATTTAACATTTACCTCAAATAATCCATTTGACTGGAAAGAAGTAAAATCATGTTGAAACACTAAACATTTGAATATCAAGTCACTTGATAAGAGTGCGACAAATAAAACAAGTTTAAAATATCAGAAAATGAAATTATAAGGATGAAGATCTACCCGAACATCAATTCATCCTCAAAAAAATTCTGACTTTTTCAAACATTTAATTTTTTCAATATTGAAGGTAAAAAAACAAAAAAAAAACCAAACTCCAACTAAATTTCGGGGGACAGAAATCAGTACATCAAAAATATTTCCATAAAATAGAAAAGCAAAAAATTACCTCATCACTTCAACTACCAAGTTCTGCTTTGAGTGGCACAGGGACAAAATAGCTGGGCACCTAGTAAGTTTGATACTCACTATAATAGAGATGATTTACAAGATGAACTTGCTCACCACCATTGATATGCAGCAAGGGATACCTTTATAACATTATTAGTAATATCTTCTGAAAATATCACTAAGCAAGCATTGGTTTATAGCACATATGGGCAACCATAGTTGCTGTAAACCAGATTTGGTCCACGGCAACATTTTTGTAACCCTTGGCCTATCTAGGCATTCATTTGAAATCTTAAATAATCTTTCTCAAGAGAGTCAATCTTATGATTTATATTGTAAAATTATTATTGTTTTGAATTCCCAAATCAATGTGTCAATTCTAGTCCATTGTGCGACAAAGAAGGCCCAATCCAAATTTGATGAGTCATTCCCTGTGCTTGGAACAGAACTTTAAAACTGTACTAATGCTGATATCTCTTTGATATCAAAACTGGTTGGCTTCTAGACTTCTCTTGGAAAATTCTTTGAGCAGAGTATGGTCAACATTTGTGGGGAATGATGTTGAGGAGCCCATCTTTACTATATCAAAATCAAATTGTAATTCATTTTTTTTGTCTGAAATGGAGATTAAGTAAGCTTTCGGTAGTATGATCTACATTTTTCAAGTAAATATGTGGCCTGAATAAAGATGAAAAATGTCTTGCGTGACCAGTTTGATTAAAAAAGTTGCCTACGCCTGGTTTACAATATTGATAAGTTTTAGAGAAAAAGATATTGTTGGAATAGTTTTGAAGATTACTGTAGTTTACAACTATAGAGAAATAGAGTGGAATTTTACATCCCTTCAGAATAAATCTCAAAATTCCTACCATTTCTTCTGGATTCTCAGGTTCAACAACGTAGATTATTTCTCGTGCTTCGAATGTTAATTCATCTGTATCTCCTTGAGTGTAAGGGTGAGTTGTCTGAACCTGCAATGAGAGAAATCAATTGAAACTTTTTGTTTCTTGGAGGTATCAATTCAGAGGATTTAATCTCAACCTCAATTATAAAAAAAAAAAAAGAAAGATGTCAGTCTCTTATTTCAGATTAGCTGTTCAATGTCTGTAGGGCATATTTTGAGATTTTGAGATTTTAAAAAAATATACCAAAAAATATATACGACCGAATTACAAGTGTTAAAGGTTTGAATGGAGACAGAGTTGTTTTTCTGCGATTGTTCTTGGAGGAATATGTATCGTCTGGTGATATCACCTTGATATCAGCAAATTAGAAGCATTATAAGTGTGGCATAAAATGGGATTTTTTGTGCTGTTATTGAAGAAATATATATCAACAAATTATGAACATTGAAAGTTTGCAACAAAGGTTGTTTTTTTTTCAACTGAAGAAATCATCTACTTGAATTGTTGAATGACTGCAGGGGAACAGCGATTTTGTTATGAGTCTGTAAGACTAACAATGGTGGAAAAAATTCAAATTTTCCATTGAACTACAATCACTGAAATTTCAGTGATTTGCCAACAATGGATCAAGTGCTTCATTTGGAAGATATTTGACAGATTTTATTGATTTAATTGAAAAAAAAAAAATAACTTGAAAAATCACGTGACCATAACTCAAAACACTTGACTGTTATAAGAAGAAAAAAATGTGTAAAATTTTGCACGATTTGGCGACAATTCTAAGGGAAGTAATCCTTCGTAGATTTTTACCTTCCATTTTAAATGCCAGTTTTTAATAATGACCAATTTCGCTTACTTAATACTAATGATATAAATAAACTATTTAGGAGATTTGTAGTGGATTTGAAAGCTTAAATTTCACTCTTTCCTAATCTTGCTAAGAACAAATAATTCCTTAATTCTATCCTCAGTCCCTTCTTTCTTATAAAATTTCAAAAGGTTTCCATTTATGATAAATTCATTTAAGCCACAAGTCAAATATTTCAACAGATTTTGGTATAATTAGAAATAAGGGGTAAATAAAAGTATATCAGCATGGTAATGCAAATTTATCTATAAAAAAACTGAAAGCATGTATCTTATCTTTTGAGACAATATCCTGTTGAGTGTTCATTTGTAATTTGATCCACTTCCTTTCAGAGGTATATTTTCTATGGCAATTTTTAAAAATTGAATTAGATATAGGCCTATAAGCATAAACGGGCTAACAAACAAGAAATTGTAGAGAGAGAGACATAACTAACCGAGTATAAGACTCCATCTGGAGGCTTTTTAATTGGTTGATTACTTGGTGGGACTTGATAAAGGTTGTCATCTTCAAAACCTGCTGGGCTGTCCTCCTCCTCCTTCTCCACCTCTCCTTCGTCTTCCTCTTCATTTTCAGGTGTTTCAACATCATTGGCGGGGGAAGAATCCGCAGGTGAGCTTATCGTGATTCGAGGTCTAGGAGAAGGCAAGGGATAGGAAGCACGACTGGAGCCATTGTGGGTTTCCTGGAGAAGAATGGGTTATGGCGGAAATTATTTACGATATTCAAACATAGATAGCAATGTTTACCTTGGGACTAATTTAGAGAAAAAGGAAAAGAAAAAAAATCAATATGTATGGCAGAGATTTCTTAACTGTGTGTGTCATGATATAAAGTATGATTCTGTATATCTTTCAAAAAATAAATCTCCTGAGTCAGTTGAACTGTTGGGATGACATATTTGGCTTGGCTAACAAAACTGGGAAAAAAATTGATTATCAAAGTGTTGCCAATGCAAGAAGTCTCGAAAGCTCTGATGTATGGGATTTATTTGCCTCCCCATGAGGGTGGAATGTGACATGAAGTCAAGTTCACAGTTGGAACCCTAACATATACGTGTGGGTTGAGACAAAAAATATCCAGTTCTCTGGACATTTGCCTTTTGACAGGCATCAGGAATTAGCCCTGAACCTACCCCTCTTCGTGGGGAGTGGGGAGGAGCAGCATTGGGGAGCGGGGCCCCAGGAACTAGACAGTATACTTTTCAGAGCGACAGGGTAAGCATCAAGTATGACATTATTAATGAAGATCTGAATGGGTTTTGGATTTTGTTCCGATTATATATATATATATATATATATATATATATATATATATTTCTCTCAAGTAAATCTCATTGACACATGTCAAAAGAATTTTATTTCTGTGAGTTGAAAATACAACTTTGAATTCAAACCTTTTAATGATGAGTTATTGAATACAAATTTATTTCCAACCATTGTGGCTATTTCTTACTTCTTATCTTTTTCACTTATTGGACCCCTCTTGTAGAATACTACTACACAACATCTAGAAGGCAAAATACTGGCATTTGAAAGCGGTGTAACCCAGGAAGAAACATTGTGCGTATAGTTCTGAGAAAATTAGTGATGTTTTTGCAAGTTCTGGAATTGAAAAATTGGTACAAGATAATTCATAGATGTTGATAAATACAGTGACAGTAATAATAGTCCTGGAGTGGCTGACAAGATATTCTAATATGATGTCACAAATTGAAACTGATCTGAAGGGAAAGTAACATTTTTTGCTAAAATTAGAAAAAACACAAAAAACAAACTCGCCTTGAGGCAAAAAGAGTAAAATATATTCCAGTCTCAAGTGGTTGGAAGTTCATGCCAAAAAAAATCCATTTACAAAAATTATAAACTAAAATTAAAATATACAAAACTTGTACTTTTGAAATCAATTGGATATTTGTGAAGCAAAACTTGACTGGTCCTCACCTGAACAGACATTACGTTTTCATAAACATCAGATTCAGATTTTCGGAAATTTGAGTTAGTTGGGCTGCTTTCCTCTGGAAAAAATTGAATAGAGATTTGATAGAATGACAAGAAAAAAGACGAGAACTAGAACCAAAATGGTACAACATCAGCTGTCCCTGTCCGAACTTCACATATCACAAGTTTCTCTGTCTTGGCTAGTTCTTCAAGGTCGTAAATGTGAAATAGAGTCAGAGGCAACCAGCACCCAAAATGGCACTCACCATACACTATTTTATCCATAACTGGGGGGGGGGGGAAAGGAGATAGATTCATGCCTTTTCCATTACTGCCAGTCCCAGTCAGAGTTTGAACCTGGCTCACCAAGTACATTTTCCGAGCTGATAACTGACTGACTATTTGCATTTCTTAATCAAAATTACTTCTGCAATCAAATAAAGTTTCCTAACATAATCATTAAGACAGAAAATTTGCCAAATACTAGTTATCTCCCTTATCAAATAATTTTGTTGAAAGATTTTGTAAACCATTTATTTCATTTTTATTAGACAAAATATTGAAAACCATTATTAGAAATCGTCAGCATTGGTTTTTTCAGTTTTCAAGGGAGTCTGGCTAGCTATGTATGTAAGTATGGTATGCATGTATCACCAATGGAGCTAGAGGGTTGAAAATTCAAACACTTACTCCTTATGTCTACTCTCGGTTACTTTCTATCAAAACCCAAATCAGACGGTCGACCTATGGCAGTGAATAAACAGCACAGATTTGAAATAAAGATTAAGCTCCCATAAAACGATGGCAGGCAAGGTATGCACCCAGCTGCTCTGATCCATCTGAGCTATGAGAACTCCGTTTGGCTCTCCATTCCGATCTCTCCACTACCATGCTTGTTTTTGTTTCTGTACTGGTAGTATCCATAAAGCAATACCTTATATTACCTTATTTTTATTAGATGAAGTATTGTAAACCATTATTATCAATTTTGATAACTATTTTCCTCTATCTGAATTTTTATAGTTGCTCTCTATTACAACTCAACTCAGGCTGTTGACCTATGTCCTTTTCAAAGAAATCCCTTTGGGTGTATTTTGAAGAGACTAAGGCACCATTGCCCTCGATGAATTATTGTTTCTACAAAATATGAAATGGCTCGATACTTTCTAGAAAGTCCACATAATAGATGTTTCAAGAGTCAGATTAAAGAATAACAAGTGCCAATAATGTGCCAATCAAATTTGAATCAGTTACATTGAAACAAACTTACCAGAATCAGCTGGAGAACTTTGATTGGTTTCTGGGTCATCAAAGCTGATATGGTTGCTGTAAGAAACAATTTGAACAAAATTATATAACAATCAAAATACATGTAAAAAATCTTGAAAGAAGAAAGGTCCTCAGCAGAAAATGGTTGAATTAGAGAGAGAAAAAAGGTAATTAATAGTTCATTGGGACTTAACTTTGAGATACCCAATTTTTTTCCTCTATTCATACCATGAAATAATAAAGCATTTAGAAATGAATGCATTCTGTTCAAATTAATAGAATAAATTGATTCCTATCTTTTCAGGTTTCCTTGACTTTCCCAAAATTATGATTGTTTACAATTAAACAACTTCCCCTTGGGTGACGATAAAGGTTCCCCAGCAGAAAACAGTTGAAATAGGGAGAGAAAGAGGTAGTTATTTCTATTGATATTCGGACCATCCCCATCTTGGTTGTTTTTCATACAACATTTCGGCTGTTGCACTCTACGGCCTTCGTCAGGTATCATCTGGTAGATTTGGGGAAGTAACGAACTAAACCCTTTATTTACAGCATCAGACAAATTACTGTAAAGTAATCTGGTGGGTCTAGGTTCGATCCTAGTGTGAGACAATATAACAATACTACTAATGCTATGAGGGGAGTGCGGTCAATATACCCCTGTCGGATAAATAAAGGGTTCGGTTCGTTACTTCCCCAAATCTACCAGATGATACCTGACGAAGGCCGTAGAGTGCAACGGCCGAAACGTTGTATGAAAAACAACCAAGATGAGGATGGTCTGAATATCAATAGAAATAATAATAATACCTAATCTCAAAAATTCCGAGATATACTAAAGAGGTAGTTGTTCATTGGGACCATTAACTTGGAGAAACCCGATTTTTTTTTCTATTCGTACCATAAAATGATACTTACTTTACTTGTGCAGGTCGCTTCCTCTCCAAAGGTACATGATTTGCTGATAACCTTTGACACACATCAATCAAATTTGTTGACAACTGTAAGAAGAAATAAGGATTAATGTAGCAAAGGGTAAACAAGAATTTTTTATTCGACAGTCAGATATGGATTAACATATATTGTTCTAAATTGCAGATCTATACATAAATAAAGGAGAATAAAAACAGGCAGGTAAAATAATGAGACCATCTTTTCGACTTCCATGACACCTTGAGTACTTGAAGATTTAAAGATTTATGCAAAATAATAGACACAAACAAAAAGACATTTGAGTGGTTAGTTTTGTGTTCGGAGTGCAGTGTGAAAATCCTTCATTTTTTCTGGCAAAGATCGAACAAAAATATCAATTCTTCTTAGACATTTTTGGGGGTTTTAGATGAAAATGTAAGCACACGAATACAAAAATTGTTAATGTGTGAATATTCAATCAATTCTCTGTACATTTAGAATTGCTTTCCCTCATTCTATTCTCTTCGTGAATTTCAAGACACTTCAATATGAAAAAAAAACCTGTAATGTTAGAATAAAAAGACAGTTTATCCTCAAAATTAGTACTGACTATCAATTTATATACTAATTAAGTTGCACTGTATATGTATTTAACAGATATATTTTTAATTGGAAAGAAAAAAAAAAAAAAAAGAGACTATTACACTGCATCCCATGCACTGGTATTATGACTAGGGAGTCATGTACCAAAGCTTGACATGGATGGTTAAGGGGCTTGGATGAGTTGCTGATAGTGATAGTCCCCCAAATACCCTCGTAAATCATTTGTCTTAAATATATTTGTCTTTCATCCACTGTAAGAGTATGTGCCACTAAATCACAAACAAATGAAAAAGTTCAACCAAATTTTGTAGATACTCTATTCACATCTACAATATAAGAAAAAAACAAAGACAAAAAATTCAGAATAAATTTGGGGCCTGATATATTTTTTTTTCAAAAAAGTGAAAATTTTTCTTTTGTAAATATTGATGTGATGAAATGACTTTTATAGCTGAATGGATCCTATTGAAAAATTACTTGGGGGGGGGGGGGGATCTGAGCTTTTATTGAAATGAAAGAGAAGACGTGAAAGTGAGGTCGAAGGCTGAATACACACCTTTCCCATTTCAGAGTGGAACACACTTTCAGCAGCAAAGAGACTTTGGAATGTGGTGGAATAAAATCTAATCCGACTGCAAAGAGAAAACAAAAGCTATGATTGATTCTTTCACAGCTGGTTTTTAAGGGTTAAATACAAGGAAGAAAATAAATTACTTGAAAAAAAAAAACAAAAAAAACAGGTCTGGTTAGTTATGCAAGATTGGGATAAAGGGGATGATCAATTAATAAGTTACTTCTCTCACATTTTGTTTTTGGGCAGTGATTACTAAAAAGTCTTAATTTTGGGGGGAAAAAAAGGCAAATGTGAATGTGGCTGTTTGCTGGTTCAAAGAAAGTACATCTTAATGAGAATAATGGTGACATGTGGTGTCTTTTTAAGTCTCAGTGTTTAGGTATTCTACTGAAACACCCAGTGTACAATACCAAGCAGAAAAGTAGAACTCAGGCGTTGATTATAGTTAGAAAAGAAATGTTCACTTTTAATCTAACTCTTTCATCCAGTGTAAGTTTATTTGCTCTCTCTATTTCTCTCCACTAGATGAATGTTTCAATGGCTGCTTATACACTGTTTGATACGAGACAGAGATCATAAGTATAAGATGAAAAATTGAGGATAACATAGGATAATATGAATAAAAGTCTTGCAATGGGTAAATCTCGTGGGGCAGTATGAGAGAAACGTACCCAACAAAATTATGATACCGACTCTTGACTACTGATTTTAGAATGCACGACAAAGAGAGACTACTCGGTATTGAAAATATCAGTTACTTCCCCTGTTACATCAAGTCTTTTCGATCTTAACTATAAAAATGAATTGGAGGCAATTATTTTATTATAATCATTATTGACGATCTTATTAGTGATGAAAACGACTGAATAATAAAATTGAAGTAGTCAAAAATTAATAATAAATTAGATGCACTTTTTAAAACTACAGTATGAATTGCAATAAGCATTTTTTGTGCTTAATTTTTATGATAGTCATAATTTAGAATAAAAACTTGTGATCTAATTCCCTCAAGTAAACCTGATTTTGTTGATATTTATCATTGTGCCTTTGATCAATTAGGATTGTTTTATATCTCTCAGTAATGAACGCTTGTAGGAAATAGGATTTGATTAACGTCAGCAATTTACACTTCATCTATACTAAAATCCTTAATTTTCTATGACATTTTAGGTAACTTTTGTCTGTTTTCATAGTTTTGCATCTGAACTAAATTCATCCATGCGGTTATAATAGCACTAGCTGAAGTATCTATCTACAAAGGGCAGAATATTTAAAGAAAAAAAAAACAAACTAGTTGCTGGAATATATATGTTTGGTAAATCTCTTTTAGATGTCTACTAACACATTTTTATTCAGGCATTGAGCACCTTAGTAGGTTAGTTTTGAAAAGGTTAAATTGCACTGAACATTCAAGATGGCTGAATACTGAGAGAAGAGGAAATGTTTCACTGCATTTTTCAACGTCAAAGATGCTATTTTGGTCTCAAAAATGTACCCGGCATCCTACAGGCTGAACATGACTTTTTTTTCATCGGCCCATCCTTTCTTTAGGCTTTTTTTTTTTTTTCAAAATTTTGTGAGTAAAAATTGAAGGCAGGGCATCCAAGACGCCAGGAAATACTGTATGTTGCAATTAAATTAGTGAGGTTACACAACGTTCTTGATTTAATTAAGATTTTAGAAAACGGTCTTACTCATCATAAAATTCTGGAAGATCCAAGTGCAAATTCTCATTAATTTCATCAAATACTCTTTGAGATTCTGTGAATTCTTCTTGTGCCTGGGAAGAAAAAAAGAAAGAAAAAAAAAAAAATGAATAGAACAGTCTAAGACTAGTCACTCAATAGAAACCGTCACATGACCAACGTCTTTTGGCAGTATGTTGTGTTAGGGGTGATCAATTAAAGTTTGAAAAAAGGAGGGGGAATCTATGAATAGGTTATTTCTTGCTTCTTTTGTTGGACAGTGATCACTTGAATCTAAATTTTGAAAAAAAAATAAGCATGAATGCTGCAGGACCCAAACTGGGGATCAGGTAGGTATGAACTTACATTGAAAATTGAACCCCCACTAAAACCCCATTTATGGGAGAAAAAAAAAAGAAGTTTTTTATCAGACATAATAAGGAGATTATGCTTAAATTTTCAGCCCTCTAGCTCCATTGGTGTAACCACAATGCATGATACATACATATAAATATAGCCAGCCAAACCAACTTGAAAACTGAACAAAACCTATGATGACAGCTTTAGTTGACGATTACTAACAATCATCGTATCTACCGTTTACCTTCCTAGTTTTACTTTTAAAACTATGTTGATGCAAAAGTTCACAGCGTTGTCTTCTGCACAATGTTAGGGAAATCTTAGATACGAGTTCATTTGTTCACAAATAGCATCTGCAGACCTTTTATTAACCCCATAAGAACCCAGACCGATCTCTGACGGCTTCTCACAGCTAGTTAGTCTTCCCAAATTTTCACCCAATCAGTTTGGCCTTAATATGATTCGATACGTTCTCTATGGTATCAAGATCTTTTACATGATGGGAAGTGCTTGGCTCATTTTTTTTTTCTCAGGAATGAATATCATATCAATGTAATCCTGACTGACTGACTGACTGGCTGGTTACATTACATAGCGTCGATAGTTTTGAGAAGTCTCAATGAGTTTTTCAGATGACTATCTTTTTCTTTGTAAAAGTGGGAAGATCTACACTGGAGAAACAAACAAGCAAGCCATTCATAAGCATAAAAAAGGCAAATCAAAAGCGAAAGAGAATGATCTGGGATGGTTGACCATATGTTAAAAGAGGAAGGCAAATATTATCTTCTCTGGGAAGAAATCCGCATCATAGACGGGGAACGTTGTCGGAATCTGAGAAAAATGAAAGAGGCAACGCACATCAACACGTCAACCAAATGTACTTTAGTCAAGTGCAGAATTCAACCTGATGTGCCTTCTGCCACTAAACAGGTACAAGATACGGAAATCTAGCCTTAAGAAGCAGAGAAAAAAATATCACCAGCATCCAATGTTATAGCATTTGTACCATTGAAAAAAAATTCTGTTTCCACCATCACATTCCGAGAGTACACCTGGAGAAGGCCATAGAATAGAAACGTCAAAGTTTTCTGAAAGGAAGTGTGACGCTACTATGTTGCCAGACACAAACTATGAAGGGGCCAAATTGAGAATCAAAAACATTTTTCCAGACATAATAGGCAGGGATTATTCAAGATTTAATTCCTCCAGCTTCATTAGTGCAGCCTGTATGCATCATACATACAAATATAGTCAGCCAGACCAACTTAAAAACTGGAAAAACTCATGTTGACAATTTCTTATAATCTGAATGATATTTGGAATTCATCCAGCCTCTGCCTTGATCGGTGTTGCAATTGAATTAGTGAAGTTACATAACTTCAACATTTCGTATCACTTTCCTTTCAGTGAAAATTGTTGAAATCCTTCAAGTAGAAGGTCAAATCCAGGGTTATAAAAACAATGGGGGTGTCAGGTTGACAAACGGGAATTTATTAAGAGAGTTTCTGGTAGTGTTACCCTTCTCGGAATTGAAGATGTAAAAACGTGAACGGATCACAAGAAAGGTTGTTTGAGTTCGAGCGATTTAGTTGCTCGGAATGAAAGAGGAACTGCAAGAGTGTGGGAGCGTATGCTACAGAGAAATGGATACATAATGCGACAAATGATTATAAATTGCATTATATCATAACTGAAATTCTATTTCAAATGATCTCACATTATTACACAGCGAACGTATCATTTGGCCTAAGCAGCATGAATAGAATAAATAATTAAAAGAAAAAAAAAAAAAGTTTTTGGGGCGATCGCATTACTGGTGGTTGTTCAGTAACGCTACATCGAAATGGCTATCCTAAAGGTTGCAGGTTCAATTCCTGCAGCAGCCCCGACCTCTTTAATTGTTTATTCTATTTATGTTGTCTAGGCCAAGTGATATACTAACTGTGTAATGACGGCGGACCATTTCAAATAAGAGTTTCAATATAATATAATATAACGCAATTTATAATCATTTCTGTCGGATCGTACATCCATTTCTTAGTATATAACTGTCACTTTGAAAGAAACAAATACAGCAGATATATGTACAAATGATCTAGTTTTTACATAGCGTCTGTTTTCAATAGATAACATTGTCTGTCCCTGCCCTCAGAATGTGTTACCACAGATATTTTATTTTCAATTTTTATAAGTGACACTTATATAATTTTATTTACTTTTTAAAAGAAAAATGGATGTATGTATTTTATTTTATGTATAATACAATCCTTCTTATGATTATATGAAAGGATTGTTCTTCAGTGTGTGCAATCATTTTACTGTTAAGATAGTTCTTTGGCAATTCAAGATGGTGGAAACATGAAGATTTTTGTGGTAAAAAGTATTTGGTGATTGTACATGCAAGAAGCAAAGAAACAAAATTTCTAAACAAGTACACTTTATATATATATATATATATATATATATATATATATATATATATATGTGTGTGTGTATATATATATTGTAACATAATAACAAAGTATAAGGGGAGACAGGGAAAAAACACTGAAGAAAATTACATAAATTGCATTGACAGATGTTGGGAAATAAGTAACTGAAGTGACACGAAAAAATTTATTGAAAAAGTTTTTTTTAATGCTTAGTGTTTAAAGATGTAAAGCATTCTAAACTATACATATATATATATATATATATATATATATATATATATATATATATATATAGTGAAATGCCAATCCAGATCGTGTTGCATACAAATGAGATTTCTTACCCTAAAACGGATAAACAGTCAAAGAAAATAAGGTTGCTGCAGGAATCAAACCTGCAACAGACAGGGTAGCAGCATTCTCTCGGATCATTATCAATTCTTAACATAATAGTCCATGTTGAAAGAAACAAACAGAGCAGATATAGACCACAAGTAAACAAAACGAGAATTAGGAATTAAAACAGTTATTTGAGCCTTTACATTACCAACGGCTGTTTAGCTCAATGGTAAGAGCAACATTACATTGAAGCAGCTACCCTATCAGTCGTAGGTTCGATTCCAGCAACAGCTCCATTTTCTTTAATTGTTTAGTTTATTTGTCTAGGCTAAATGATAAATGATACATTCACTGTATAGTAACGGGAAATTATTTCAGATAGAGTTTCAATATAATATAAGACAATTCATATATATAATTAAGAAATGGACACATAATCCAACAGATGATTATAAATGCGCTATATAAAAAGTGGGGTTACCTAGGCCAAATGAAAAATTCACCATGTAATAGTAGGAGATCATTTTAAGTAGAGTTATGATATATATATATAATATGAGCAAAGATTATTTCAATGGTTCATTACAGATTGATTCATTCAGTTTCATTTGAAAAAGATAATCAAATAGTGTACGTATTTACAAATAACGCTACTCAAAAGTCTTCGGAATTTGAACACTGACCACAAAGCGAATGAAGGGCTGACTTAATGCTAATCTTCGTGAGCAGTACTCTTCATAAACCAGTGCACAAACATCAGGCAAGAGACAAATTTGAACGAGAGTGGAAACTAAGAATCAAAGTAATTTTTTTTCCAAGGCTAAATTCCTCGACATTTTGTATAATGTGAAACCCCAATTTTGAATTTTGATTCAGATTAAAAATTTCTTGTATTGTATATAAATAAATATGGCAGATTCTTATATTGTTAGAATGATTTTTAGAGTACCACTCAGCATACTAAAGAGAAAAATATTTTGCCCATGAGGTGTAGTTGCATTCCCACAGGGATTTACCAATCATCTATAGTTAAATTAGTTAATTAGTAATTATACAATGAATTGGTCCAAGAGATTGAACAATAGGATTCAGTCTCCAGTTGATTTTCAAACTAATTGAGTTATTTTCAAGGTCACATTCTGAGGGTAGCAGCATTCTTTAACAACAGTAATAGAAATCCAAACTAAACAGAAGTAATTGTCTGTAATTTTGAGAAGAGTGATTATCATTCCAAGAATTGCTCAGACAATTGAACATAGTTGATGAGACTTTAGCATTTTGGCTGATCCATTTTACAAACCCTTCCAGATGTATGACCCCTAAGGGAAGAAAAGAAGGCAGGGGTGTCTGCTACCATTTTTCAATGGCAACAGTGTATATTTGCCAGGGGAAGGCAACGGGGGTGTATTTTCTCGAGGAAGGCAATGGGAGTATATTTTCTGGGGGAAGGCAATGGGAGTATATTTTCTGGGGGAAGGCAATGGGAGTATATTTTCTGGGGGAAGGCAATGGGAGTATATTTTCTGGGGGAAGGCAATGGGAGTATATTTTCTGGGGGAAGGCAATGGGAGTATATTTTCTGGGGGAAGGCAATGGGAGTATATTTTCTGGGGGAAGGCAATGGGAGTATATTTTCTGGGGAAAGGCAATGGGAGTATATTTTCTGGGGAAAGGCAATGGGGAGGTATATTTTCTGGGGGAAGGCAATGGGGAGGTATATTTTCTGGGGGAAGGCAACGTGAGTATATTTTCTGGAGGAAGGCAATGGGGAGGTATATTTTCTGGGGGGAAGGCAATGGAGGGTAGGCAATGGGGGGTATATTTTCTGGGGGGAAGGCAATGGGGGGTATATTTTCTGGGGGGAAGGCAATGGGGGGTATATTTTCTGGGGGGAAGGCAATGGGGGGTATATTTTCTGGGGGGAAGGCAATGGGGGGTATATTTTCTGGGGGGAAGGCAATGGGGGGTATATTTTCTGGGGGGAAGGCAATGGGGGGTATATTTTCTGGGGGGAAGACAACGGGGGGGTATATTTTCTCGAGGATGGCAACGGGTATATATTTTCTTGAGGAAGGCAACGGGTATATATTTTCCCGAGGAAGGCAACGGGTATATATTTTCTCGAGGATGGCAACGGGTATATATTTTCTCGAGGAAGGCAACGGGTATATATTTTCTCGAAGAAGGCAACGGGTATATATTTTCTCGAGGAAGGCAACGGGTATATATTTTCTCGAGGAAGGCAACGGGTATATATTTTCTCGAGGAAGGCAACGGATATATGTTTTTTCGAGGAAGGGCAACAGGGGTATATTTGCTGGAGGAAGGCAACGGGTATATATTTTCTCGAGGAAGGCAACAGGGTGGAGTATATCTGGAATATATCTCTTCTTAGTCAACCAGTGTGCAAACATTAGGCAGAGCACACAGATACTACACTCTGATCCTATGCTAGTAACATATATTTGACCCTCTTCTTCTAGGGGTTTCTCAAAATGTATCTCCTGCTTTTTGAAAGTTTGCTTTACATCACTTGAGACGAAAAATGAAATTAGTATTCAGCATTTGATTTGCCGCGAACCTTTACTGAAGCAGCGAGTACCCTCTCCCTCTCTTTCTTACACTCCAGTCTCCTGTATCTACAAGTAGCTCAACCTAAGATACCATCATCACTATTTTTGAGATCTGGGAATGCCCATACAAATTAATAGTGTTTGCTTCATTACTCTACACCACCATTTTGGCTTATGAAATGGTTTTCCTGGAAATGCTTCACTTCCAAACAGTGTGACTCAGAGCCAGGTTTATAAGAAAGCAAAAGAGGCCATTGCCCTGGGCTGCCCCTCTATACAAAAATATAATAATTAAAAGAATTAGTTTCTTTAATAAGAAAGAAATTAATTATTATTGCTTGGAATTCATTTCATTATAAAACCTTCAATCGTTTTAAATACATGAGTAAAACTACTGCTCGTAATTGGGGTCTACAGTAATTGGGATATGCAAGGGTGCCCAAATATTTTGATACGAAGAGCCACATAGAGTTATTTTATGTTCAAGAGCCACAACATATACTTTCTAAATCATTTTTATGAATAAGAATATATATAGCTACATAGTTCTGAGTAGATTGAATAATCTCTGCTCATTGGAGGCTTTTATGGAGTCTTCTCTTTTGGAGTTGAGGCTTTAAAATCCTGTTGGTAGAATATTAAAGCTTTACTAAGAAGCTTAGTGAGGTGGATGTCACAGAGGATCGCACAATGTTTTGACTTGACAAAGTTTATCATAGAGTTTTTTTCACAGCAGTAAGTTGTCCCCAAAACAGAGAGGTGTCGAAAGCCTGTTTTCTGGATATTAGGGATTTGATTCCAAAAGTCAAAGATGAGCTTTTATGAACTAGCTTCAAACTCACATCCCACTGCAGCTCAATAAGTTTGGTTTCTATTGAAGAAACATCTGAAGTGTCAAGTATGTTTTTATTTAAATATATTTTGTATTTAACTTTAAGCTTATCAGGTCCAAGAATTTTGTTACATTTCCATCGTTTGCAACAAAGCAAACAAACATAGCTAGTATCTTGAATGTCTGTAGATTCATCAAATGTTATGGTGAAAGCAACGTACTCTCTGATCGTACCCAAGTTGACTTCTAGCTATATTATAAGCTATAACAAAGCTAGCTTATAATTTTGTCAAGTGACCAAGTCAGATATTGACATTTTCATCTTATTTCAGATGTGATCTTTTATAGTTAGATACATTGAGACACTTTGAATTATTGACTTCAAAATGGCTAATCCTCAGTCAACAGATAAGACACACCACCTTTTCACCATTCATAGTAAAGGCGACATTGTCCTCTCATTGTTGGTTGAAAACTATATTCTTAAAATAGAGAAAAACTCATTTAAACTCAACATTAGTGACAACACAAGCGTTAAGGTTGTATCATACCTATTTAAAATAATCTATACTAATTTGCTGATATTATGTTTCCTGTGTTGCTGCCTCTGAATATATTGTTTTAGGAAAAATAGCACTGAAACCCAATATTATCTTGAGAGCCACACGTAATTCGTGAGCTGCCGTTTGGTCACTGTTGGAATATGGGTTATGAAAATATAAAATGAATTTGTCTTACTTAAAAAAAATCAACCTGGAGTCTTGCTGACACATGTTTACATATATATGTACATTTTTACTTCAGGTAAGTAACTCGGTTAACCTTTCTATGCATAACTTGTCAGTTTGAATCATATGCAATAAACGGACTGCGGTGAGTAAATATTTGCAAGTATTTGTAAATATTTGCTAGTATTTGTAAATATTTGTCGTATTGAGGGTGATCAATTGAAAAATCGGAAAAGAGGAGTGTTCAATGAATTAGTTACCCCTTTCACTTTTTGATGGGCAGTCATGACTAAAAAGTCCAAATTTTCAACAAAAAACAAAACCCCCAAAAAACAAGCTTGTGCAAAATGGGAACTAATTTTCCGTAAATCTATGTTACAAATTGAACCCCCACTAAAAACCAACTTAGTGGGGGTGAATTAAAAAAAACAAAACAAAACACAAGCATGAACACGTCTAAACATAAACTAAAGGACTTATCAAGCATATATATACATCACAAATTGACCCCCCCCCCCCAATAAAAACCCCTTTAAAGGGCGAGGGAAAATTTGATAAAAAAAAAAAATTTTTTTAATTTTTGTGGACATGTTTGAATTTTCAGCAGTTAACCTCCATTGGTGTGACCCTTACATACGATAAATACATAGCCAGCCAGCTAGCCAGCCAGAGCAATTTGAAAACTAAAGAGACATATGTTGGTCGACAGTTTCTAATATCAAAAGATCAATTTAATATTGGAGGTGCCGAAGGGCATAACATTACCAGCACGAAAAATGGAATATCAGCCGAGGTTGTTCCCGTTCATTTTGCACTTATGCCTTTTGGAAAGACCTGAATCTATTCCTCTCCACAAGTTATGGGTAAATAGCACGGCAGTTGGAGCTCTTTAACCCTATAAGGCAATCCATTCATGAGAAAGTTACTCAGACAAAAAAATCTACCACTTAGCTGAAGAAGGGTTGGGCGTGTAATATGAAAGTGGAACAAGAAATATAAAAACCACTTGCCATCAAAGTCAATAATTAAACAACCATAGCGTCAAAATTTGAAGTCATGTAAAAAAAATTTGATCAAAGAATAAAGACAGTCTGAATGAATTCTATTAATAACATCACTGGCATTTCCCCACCAGTTAACATCTAAAATAGCATTAAAAAAAATCTAGAAACATCTAGATTCTGTAGAACCTAGATGTTATTAATAAACCAGTCAAATAAGGCCCCCAAAAAGTCGAAAATTTTTTTTCTTAAAATAAATAAATGAAAAAAAAATGTTTCAAAAGAGGTCTAAGGGAGTACTGATGCCAATTTTCAAGTCTATAGACAAAATAGTATGGCCAGGAGTGCTGGAGCACACAACCAAACGCATAAACATATGCACACATAAAATAGGTAGAACCTTTTGCTATTTTTAATGGCTACGGTCGTTCAATTAATAAACAGAAAAACATATACAAAACAATTTGAGAAAGGAATAAAAAAGGCCAAGAAGATCATTTGTTGGGAACAAGTAATGAAAACGGTGTCCTTTTAAATTGTGTCTCTTTTGAATGTTCTGAGAAATTGCTAGTTATTCAAATAATTCATAAAAGTTTATGGGAGATGAAAACGGTGTCCTTTTAAATTGTGTCTCTTTCGAATGTTCTGAGATATTGCTAGTTATTCAAATAATTCATAAAAGTTTATGGGAGAAACAAACAATTCTGTTTCATGTTCAACAATTTGGATTTTAGAGTAAATGCATGCGTGTGTTGGCGTGTGTGTATGGGGGTGGATAACAACAACAAAAATATATATTTGATTCAATAAAAAGCAGATGACTAACAAATGTAAAAAAACAGGTTTGATGATGAAGGTTTCCAAAATTAAACTTTATAGTACGATCAAAAAATTCAGGATTCTCTCCTGTGCACGTAACATGGGTCTCAGTTTGCGGGTCAGGTTAGGTTCCATGTTTCAGCTCCATAAGTGACTATCAAGAGGTTGCATTGGCTGTATACCCTTCTTTTTGAAACCGAAAGTGATTCTTCATTTGATCTCTTCTCCTTTTGAGGATGTCATGGACACTCGTTGATTGTAATGAAAAATTAATAACAAACCTTTGAAATTTTGGCTTCATCTTTCTTTTTCTGATTGGAGAGATTTTCTAGTACGTGCCGACTATTGTCAAGGTCCACAAGTTTCCGTCCTCTCTTGTTTATCTTGCACTACAAAAGAATAAATAAAACAGGTCACTCAATAGGATTAGTCATGTGACTTTTGACAGTCTGCTATGTTGGGGGTGATCAATTAGAAATTTTTTTAAAAAAAGAAGCAATCAATGAATTAGTTACTTATCTTGTTTTTTTGTCATGACTAAAAAACTTTGAATGCTGCTGGACTCAAACTAAGGCACTAATTTACCATAAACTCATATTGCAAATTGAATCCCCCACTAAAAACCAATTTGGAGGGGGGGGGTTAAAAAAAGAAATGCTTTTTGTTGAAAAGTGATCACTAAAACAAAAAGCATGAATGATGCTGGACACAAACTAAAAGACTAATTTAGCATAAACTTACATTGCAAATTGAACCCCAATCAAAAACCTATCTAGTGGGGACATTTTCAAAAAATCAAGGAAACCTTTTTTCCCAGACATAATAAAGAAGTAAATGATAGAAATTTCAGCCCTATAGCTCCACTAGTGTGGCCTGTATGCATGATACGTACATAGCTAGTCAGCCAAACCAACTTGAAAACAGAAGAAACCAATGTTGACAGTTTTGGTTGATGGTTTCTGATAGTTAATTTTCCTTCCGGTTTTTCTTGTGATGAATAGAATTAAACAATAGTAGAAATAAAGGAATGTCATGTACACACAAAGAAATAAGCTTGTACACAACGGCTCAGTGTTGAAAAGCTGTCAATCCCACTGCTCTAAGTATATCTGGTGTAATTTAAATAGGTTTTTTTTAGTCAAACTCCAAAACAGGACAGGTGGTACAGGACCAAGGACAGAGTGTTCAAAAGTCTGACCATAAAAGTCTCATTACATTTTTTTGGCTCAATTAGATAGCACTTTTGAACACTAGGTCTGAAAACCCAGGAATAAATACTTGTTGATGCCCATGAAAAAAAATTAATGGCTATATGTGAATTTCCATAAAATGATTAAGATTTTTTCAGTGGGTGGTTTGATAAGGATTGAAGCCATTGACAATGACCAACAAGATTAGCCTGTATATTTTTCAGCAAAATTTTAACACTTGATCCAGTGGAAGAGTCCAGCAGTAAACCAAGAAAATCACACAGTTCAGCAAGAGTTGGAATCAGACATCCTGTTTTCAGCAAAATTTCAACTTCCCAGATGAAGAGTCCAGTGTCATAGACAGCAAACCCAGAAAACTTCATCCTTCATTATTAGAGTAGTTGTGTGTATATGTACTATATATTCATAGATTTTCACACCTAGTGCTTAAATGTGCTGATTGGACAAAAAAAATGGACCACACATTTATAATGAAAACTTATGCAACTGTCTTTCTGAAAGTTTCCTCATGTTCTTCAAGATGGCTTCATTAAAACAAAAAGCATGAATGATGCTGGACACAAACTAAAAGACTAATTTAGCATAAACTTACATTGCAAATTGAACCCCACACAAAAACCCATCTAGTGGGGACATTTTCAAAAAATCAAGGAAACCTTTTTTTCCTAGACATAATAAAGAAGTAAATGACAGAAATTTCAGCCCAATAACTTTCTGAAAGTTTCCTCATGTTCTTCAAGATGGCTTTAACAAGAGTTATTTTTTTTATACCATCAAAAGAGGAAAAAGAATAAGAAGGACTTACCCTTAATTCTGGAAATCTGTTGAGATGTTTTTGGATTGGGTCTTGAACTCTTCCATTTAATGAGGCGGCATAATCACCCCAAAGAAGCTCAAATGACTGCAAGAAAGAACCATTAAGAAAGAATATAATAAATATATCAGTAAATCAGGGTACAATTAAACAGAAATCAAAAACATTTACAGGAGTACCTCAATTAACAGGACTTTATCCAAAGAGTTTTTTTTGATGTCCGAACTCTTGTTTATGTTATCAACACAATGTATCAGGCGATCCATTCAATGGCTTTCTCCAGGTGTAAAATCTGAATGTGATGGTGGTAACAGAATTTTTCCAATGGTAACAATACTTCAATGTTGGATTCAGGTGGTATATTTTTCTTTCCTTGTTAGGGATAGATTTCCAGATCTTGTCTCTGTTTAGTTGCAGAATCCATATTGGGTTAGGCTCTGCCCTTGCCTGACTTGTACACTCAGTTGACATGTTGATGTGTGCTGCCTCCTTGATCTTTTTTCAGTTTCCAATAGCATTCATGATCTATAATACGGACTTCTTCCCAGAGAGGATAGTGTTCACCTTTCTCTCCAGATATGGTGAGCCATCCCAGAATTTTTTATTTTGCCCAACAGGAACAATAAGAAGGAATTCAATCATCCAAAAAACTCTGAACATTAATGGCCCTTCTCAAAGCTATAGACAGAAACATTATTTCATTGTAATGTTGTTGAGAGAAAAAGATTTAAATATACAATATAAGAGATAGAAGATGGATCTGCAAATTAAGGGATTTTTCTGACAACACATAAGTTAGTCACAAAATCCCTACACTACAATAAATTTATCATAATTGTGTCTATTGTAAAATCAGTTTCACTTAACATCGTTTCAGTTAAAGTCATGGTTTTCGGGAACCTAACCATGATCTTAATTATTCCCGTGTGTATATATTCATACATAAACAGGGTAATTAATTCTATTAAAAGAGTAGTCCTTCAATATTACATAAACACATACAAGATACTCGTAAGAAATGTTAGAAAGGGACACTTCGTGTCCATAGCTACCCACAAGTAACCAGTCTAATCACTGTTGCTGGGTTTAGGTCATTCATGTGTTCTGACATTTATATGTATATATCCAAACTTTGCCCAGCCCAAACTTTCATAGTAGAAACTTGATATTGTGCACACACACACACACATACATACAAACATCCTAGTTAATTGGGAAAATGTTTTTTTGGTTGTTGAAAATCCCCCCTCCAGGGTTTGATAGGGGGGTTCATTTTACAATGAAAGTTAATGCCAAATTACTTTGTGTCTACGTTTTTTTTTGTTTTTTTTTTCAATATGTAAATTTACTGGTAGTAACTTACTTTCTCTCAGTGATGACGATAAATCATCATATATAGGAAGCAGTGATTCCTAATTTTTCTTGGAAAGCTAGTTAGAATTTAGTCCTCAAATGTTATGATTAAAAGCAGTTACATGTAATCTTAAATTTTAATACTTCAATACCTAATGTATAAAACTTGAGTTTTAATTTTTTTTAATTTGGAACGTTTCTTGGAGTCGGTGACGAATAGTCCTATCGACAAATTTGACCTTGCAACCAATTGACCTTACAACAAATTGACTTGCAACCAATTGACCGGATGCCAGTTAAAAGACCACTTAAGCAATTGCAATTTACTAATCAGTTGTTGTAAGTTCAAACAAACAGGTAGCTCTAAATGAGGACCAAGATAACTTTCCTTACCTTGAGAACGCAGCATATCCTGCTAATTTAACCTGTCAGTCACTCAAGCTAACGGATGATTCAGACTCTTTCATGTTAAATTCCCAACAACCACCTTTAAATTTCTTCTAAACAAGTTAATAAGGTTACTACTCTGTTTATATCACTATTTTCGAAAACGTTTCTAAAAGCAAATAAAAAAGTTTGAACTTAATAGCAAGTCTTTTTTTATGTACTGAGAGCATCTTTTAACCCTCTCAAGACTTAAGGTGCCTAATGCCTGAATTTTCCAAGGTTATGAAAAAAACTAAAAATGAATGAATTTTTATTTAATGGTTAAACAGAACAAAAATCAGAGGAACATTTATTTCGTAAGACATTTACCCCGGGACAGAAGAAAAACCTGGAATTAGCAGATCATTTTACCGACATGTCTTTCTTGTTCTGTTATAAAATATGAACTAATTTCTGCACAAGTTTTATGCTATGACAACATCATTGTTAGCAGTTGTAGAAGCCAAGAGAACTTTATCATTATTTTTTCTTTCATGACAGATACATCTCATCAGTCGTATAAACCTTTGGATATATATGTGTCAGAGGAGTCTCAAAAGGGTTAATGCTGAACTCTTCTCAAAGGTTATTTGATTCCTGAACTAAATTCAAATATCTTTGCATAGCAGGAAAGGAACCGGAAAACATCCTCATGTATAAATATGGAATCACTTGTGTTACTTGGGTAGCTGAGAATTGAATTGTCTGTGTGGCTTGTGTTGCTTGGAATGAGTTGAACCGGTTGGTATAATAGCAACCATTTCTTTTCTGCTTGTCACCTATTTTAGTAGAAAAGAGACACCTCCTTTTCCTTATGTTTTCCCCAAGTTTTTGTCAATTGGACATCCTTTCCCCTAAAGCAGTTGAAGAGGGAGGATATCTAATTGTAAACCATTGTAATTTAGGGAAAGTTAAAGAAACTAGCAAAGACATAAGAATTAATTCATTTTATAAATTAAGTTATAGATATTTTTCACTCATATTTTTACTCTATTTTTAAAGGCCTTATCACCGAAAGTTATGCCACATAAATTCTACGTAGGTATTCCTCTAAAAACTCAAATCCACATATGAAAGGAATCACTTCAACTTCTTCCTCTTTAAACCTATCTAGAAAGGATGACGTTAAAGTGATTCTCTTTTTGCTGCAGATAACTTGACAAGTTGATTTCATTTTTAAATTATCATTATCATTACCATTATATTTATTCTCATTTTACTTTAAAATCTTATAACTTTTAAATAGAAGCTTATATAAATTGACAAAAAGTCTTCATATATAAATACACATTTTTATGAAAGGAAGAATACAAGAAATGTCCACCAAGTGTCCGGCCATAAGCATTGCTTCTTAAACTGGTGAATGATTTACTCAAGGGCAAATGAAATTATTTTGGAGGTGAAATAAATGAAGAATGAATGACTTGATTTACTGATAGATTTACATTTTTTTCTATACTTGAAAAAAGGCATTACCTTTGAAGTGTTTACTAAGGTCTTATTGCCTTTTAATATCAGTGAAGCTGGAAATTCGATACGTTTTTTTGTTTTTTTTCTCTCTATTCATGGTTTTCTAATTTCTAAGTAATAGGTTATTTCCCAAATTTAGTGAAATATAACCTTTTAGGAGATATCAGACAAGCTTTTGATGCAAAATTAAGTATGTATAGAATTATGCACAAGAGAGAACAAGATGAAAATGATAAAAAAAAAAAGGAAATTTAATTGTGGGTGAATGAAATTTGGGGATAAAAAATGACACTGAAATAGTTGAAAAAGTCCTGGTTTGAGGAACAGTAGTGGCTCGTAGTTTCATGATAAACGTCCACCCACATAAGAATGAATCAGAATAGAACAGACTCCACCCTAAATCTAACCAGTCCAGGAATAAATAATGGGGTTTACAACAGATTTTATAATCATTATCGCCCCTTTTTTTTTTTTGTCAAGTGTACTTATTTATATCGACATCTCAAATTCAGTACTACAATTGAAAACTTCTGTGCGTTTCCAGAAATGCTATTTATTTCAGAAGTAGCAGTTTTCTGTGCCTGGGTGTATTTTTTCTGCATCAAATAAAGTCAAGAATTTAAATCTTTTGTTCAGGGTATCATATACAGGGTGATTTGAAAAAAGCGTAACAACTTGAAACGCATGTTATTTCTTTATTATCTAACCCACATGCGTTTTTCTTTTCAGGCTGTGATTTTGAGCGAAATGGTATTTACGACTGAACAAATGAAAAAAAATTATCAAATTTTGATAGGAGACCAAATCATACATTATGGCCTGTCGGTCAGGAGAACTTGGAAAATTTGAATTACAAGAAGTTTGCATAAATGCCGATTTACTAAAAGTACAAAAGTAGTAATATCAGAAACTGTCAACATAGGTTTCGTCAGTTTTTAAGAAGGTCTGGCAGGCTACATATATATACATATATAGAGAGATATACACACATATATACTGTCTAGAAAGCTTTACAACTTTAAACACTAAACACTAAAAACACTTTCAAAATTTTTTTGTGTCACTTCAATCGCTTATTTCCCAATATTTGTTAATGAAATTTATGGAATTATCTTCAGCGTTTTTTTTTCCCTGTTTTACATAAACACTTTGTTACGGTGCAGTGTTTAAATTTTCTCTTGTTGGGATAATCAGATGTTTACCATGTAACTATTTCAGGGATTTTACAAACAAAACAGTCACATCAACTTGGCACTCTAGCAGTTTTGATCAAACACCACCTCCCTTTCAGAAGTGTTTACAACCAATGCATCCTCCCAATAATCATTTATGGAGCTGAAACATGGAACCTTACCGAGAGACAGATCTGCAAATTGAGAGTCATGCATCATGAACATGAAAGAATTATGCCTCACATGGAAAAACCACAAGACAGGAGTCAGGGACATCATAGAATCAATCAAAAATCTCTGATGGCAATGGGCTGGCCATGTTGCAAGAATGGCAGACAACCAATGGATATCCCAACTCACAACACGGATCCCCAGAGATCACATGCGCAACCGAGGCCGGCAGAGTATTAGATGGAGAGATGAGCTCGACGAATTCGGAAAGTACTGGCTCCGCATCGCCCATAATAAAGAAGTGTGGCGAATCCTGGGGAAGGTCTACATCCAGCAATGAATGTTGAAAGTCTGATGATGATGATGATGATGATTACTACATGTACTTTGTTATTTTATATAGGATATTATATATATGTATGTATCGCACGTATAAGTTGCTCTAATGAAAATTTAAACATTTACTTGAGTTGATAAGAAACTTTCAAATAAAATTCCTACCCTAAAGAGGTTGGGGGGGGGGGCACTTTACAATATAGGTTTCTGCTAAATTGGTTCCTTAGAAAAGATTAGGAAAAAGGGGTGATCAATGAATAAGTTCCTTCTCTCACCTTTCATTAGATCACTTTAATGTCTGAATTAGAAAAACAAAAAAAACAAGAGTGAACGCAGTTGGGCACCAACTAGTAACCAATTTAGCATTCACTTACATTGCAAATTGAATCCCCCAACTAAAAACATTGAGGGGGGGGGTCAAAGAACAAGAAGTATGTTTTTTTTTCTAGACTTGATAAGGAGTAAATGTTATAATTTTCAGCCCTCTAACTATTTCTGTGGCCTGTACGCATCATACATACATAGTTAGCCAGACCAGCTTGAAAACTGAGGAAACCTATAGTGATAGTTTTAGTTGATGAATTCTGAAAAAAAAACTAAAAAAACCCAAACCAAGTCAAAGCTCCTGACCCTCATTTAAGTGCAAAGGGAAGGTACACACCAGGGAAGATGGGATCCCCAGGAACTAAACATTATAATTTCATGGCATAAGAGCCAATGTTATATGCACACCGAATAACTTTCAGTTCTGAATACTGAATCCTTATGTAAACAGAAACAAATACATAACTAAATAGGTCTGGTTAGTCACCCAATAGAAATCGTCATGTGACCAATGTCTTTTGACAGCATGACATGTTGGGAGTGATCAATGAATGAGTTACCTCACCTTTTGTTGGCTGGCAATTATTAAAATAAGTTCTTAGTGTGTGTAGGAGGAGGTTAATTTATAACGTAAGTTTATGCTAAATTATTCCCTTTGAAAAAAATAGGAATAAAGGGTGATCAATGGCTAAGTGACTTCTCTTACTTTTCATTGTATCATTGAAAAAGTCTGAATTTAAAAAAAACAAGTTTGAACGCTGCTATACACAAACTAAAGGACCAATTTAGCATAAACTCAAATTGTAAATCACCCCCGTCCCCATTAAAAACCTATTTTGGGGGAAAATTTAAAAAAAGAAACAAAGAAATAAAATGTTTTTTTTTCTAGACATAAGGATGAAAGTTTGAATTTTCAGTCCTCTGACTTCATCAGTCTGATCTGTATGCAATGCAAATACATAACCAACCAGCCAGACTCACTTAAAAACTGGAGAAAACCATGTTGACTGTTTTGGCTGATGGTTCGTCAATGTCATTTCCCATGAGTATTGTGAGTTTGTATTCTTATTACAAATTATTATTATAGGCTGTTTAAGTGCCCTGATAAATGTTCAGGTCAATTTTGCCAGAGAACAAGGAACATAATTGGAATAGCCAGTATTGACAAATATACTTCAGTTGATAAATTAATCATTGCTACCCACATCAGAATGGTCTAATCACAGTTGCAGGGTTAAAGGTAAACATGACATCTATATGTATCTATGTATCCGGACGTCACCTAGTTCTGACTATTCATAGTAAAAGCTTTGAATTTTGCACACACCCATCCATCTATCAATGAGTAAAGAAAATGGTTTCTTTTTTGGAAAATTTCCCCAAAAATATGTTTTTATTGGAGGGTTCAATTTACAATGAAAGTTTTCTACGAATTGGTCCTTTACTTTATGTTTCATGTTTTGGGTTTATTTTTAAAAAAATCGTAAATCCAAAGCTCAAACCATGCTTTTGGTATTTTCATCAAAGTAACTTAATTCTACTACTCTTTAATTTACAAGGTAAAAAGCAGCATACATGGGTATATGCTAGAATGCTAGTTCTGTTTACATTTCAAACTCAAATGGAGGAATCACTTTCTAAAAAAGAACGTTCATGGTTTCTTTAACTAAGAGAATGTTCAGACATTTCCTGTTGGTGAGTATTACGGGAGGATATGAATATTTATGAAGCATTTAACATTAAACAAAATCAAATAAAGAAAAGACAGCAGGAGTTCATGAGATGGTTGAGAATAAAACTGCCTTGAGCTAATTTTAATCAAAGAAATGTAAAAGCAAGATCTACCGTATTTGACACCCCAAAATGGCTGAAAAGATAAACATAACTTCCCTTGTCCAGCTTCATATTGACAAGAACTTGAAGAGGTGTTAAAAATAGGGTGATAAAAGAGATGAATTCAAGTAGGGTGCAATTTTTTTTATTATTCCCTACTGAAATGAGGGAAATCTAATATGTTATCCGCTTGTGTTGGACATAATTAGGGTAAGACCCGACGTAAAATCAGATATCATAATAGAGAGATGAAATCCATGTAAAGAAAGAAGTTTTATTCGTAAGTAGTTTCTATATACACAGAACTAACAACTGAGAACAAAAAGGAACTAGGAATGCTGGTGACAAACTAACTATTGTCCCAGCTTTTTAAACAATCCATAAACACAATCAAATATGATAATTGTAACTCAAGAGAGTAATTTTTTAAAAATGATTCCGGATATTGTTTCAACAATGTACAATTTTTCAACTCACTGTTTTCATCTTCAAATATTGTTAGACTAAGGTTCCACTTTAATTATGAGGAGAGGTCTCCTATACCTTGAACATTGGAAAGCTAAATACTTTTGAGGGAATTAGTAAACAATGTGAAAGAGTTGATTTGAAGATGTGTGAATACAAGTTAATACAAGTAAAACATTTGTTTGAATCATTCTTTTCTGTACATAAAAAGTTGATACAAGCTCTTCTAAAGCAATTTATATCAACATACAGGCAGTTGTTTATTGATATAATCATTGACACCTTGGAGACGTTCAATCTGTTCAGCCAAATTGGAGCGGACCACAAACCCATTGTTGCTTTCTCTTCCAGGAAACAGTAAAATCAATTGTTCTCCACTCGTCAAGCGAGTTTCACACTGGGTAGCTTCATCAGTTTTGTATCCATCAATAACGAATGCAGTTCTTCACTCGGGTTTATTAGAATGTATAGACTGTATAAAAGCAATGCAAAGTTGTATTCTGTATTGCATGACACACAGGAGCATCCACGGGGGGGGGGGGATTCACAACCCCCATGCCCCGGATCAGGCCTTTTCACTGGGGGCGAATGGGTTTGAAAGTCGGATTCTTATATTCAGTAAAGTATAATGGTACAGTACGATTGGTTTATGTAAGTCCAACTTTATAACATAATGTAACCATATAAAGAGATGGTATTATTATTCACTTGTAACAGGGTGGATACCTTCTTCAATCCCGACCCTACCCAGAAATATATCCCTCCCCCCTCAGAAAATCAGATGCTATAATGATACTAGATGTATTGATTTTCGTTTCTGTTTCTTGAACGATTTATGGAGACCCGATCCTTTTTAGAACAATTGCGGGATTTCACAAGGCCAGGCACAACATAAAACTGCCTTACTAAAGGGCTTGAACTGCCCAGCTATTCACCCATAGCTGATGGAGGAAGTGGAATTATGCCTTTCCAAAGGGCATTCGTGTAAAGTGAATGCAATCTGTCCCAGCAGGAGATTGAACCCAGTTTGCTGATTCCATTCTCCACACTTCTCTTAGAACAGCAAACCGAGAGGGAAAAAAAAAAAAGAAAAAGAAGTTCTTTACACAAATGTTTTCTCTTAGCTTGAATGAACTGCTGTCAGTTGGAAACCAGCTTTGGAAGAATGCAGATAATGTTTAAAACTGCTTTTCCTAGTCTTTTCTCAAGCGCAGTGATCTACTTTACAAAGGCTACCCAAACACAAAAGGCTCGAACCAATTCAGCCCCAACCATAGAAATGCTAAATAAGGTATTCAAAGAAACCTTTTTTCACTTGTAGTTCTAAATGCATGCACTCACAAGTCTTCCTCTCTCTCTCTCTTTATATATATATATATATATATATATCACTACTTCCCTCTTGCCATGGAACTTTACAATGAAAAAAAATACAGGAGAGACAAAAATAAAAAAAATTAAAGATGCAGGAAAAGAAATCATAATGATAGATGTTTGTACAACACGAAGGCCGGTCGTCTGATCTCCATAATTACGGCTTGGTGGCTAACATTTACACAATGACTACAGGTTGTTTTTGACTACAGATAGTGCATAGCAAGGCTTTTATGATCCAAATAAATACAACTTTGCCTTCATCCAGAGTCATGTTTTTGCTATTTGGGGGGAATTGATCCCTTGTTTAATTCATAGTTATGCGTAAATACTTTATTATAGGATTTGGGGTGCAGTCCATTACAACATGGCAGCCATTAAGAATACTGAATCAGTTCTGAGCACAAACAGTATCAAGCCAAAAATAAAATGCATGTTTTGCTATTTGAGGTATTGATTCCTTGTTTACTTCTCAATAATGAATAAATTCTTCTTTTTTTTCTTTCAAATCAATAATATAGGATTTGGATGCAATCTGCTACAGTATGGTAGCCATTAGAAATATTGAGACTGTTCTGAACTCAATGAATGGTATAAAACTACAGTTTAGATCAAAATAAGAGAACAATTTATTCAAATGTAGTTTTTACAAGGTATAACTGCCACGGGATCTTCGTAGAATTTCATAGAAATCATAGTTCATGGTATAAACTTTATGTGCAGAAAAGCTTTTATCGAAAGTGTTTATGGAAAAAAAAGATATTCAGGAAAATGCAGAGACGGTGAGGACAGGTTTGTATCGCTGAACACCAGAAACGCTATGGAAAGAAAAGAAAAAAAAAAAGAAAAAAGGAAAGAGTAGTAATCCAATGCTGGCTACCAAAAATGACTCATCTCTCCTTGTAAGCTTTTTTACCTTCTTTTTTCATCATTACTTCACACAGGAAAGGATAACTCAAAAAGCGAGTCTGTGAGACAACGTCATATATTATGTTTATGTTCACATATACATTTATCTATCATCAGGCGATTTCATGATTCAACATGATTTCATGAACTAATATCATTAATTATTGAGTCTGGGATATTTTTGTGCAACATCATATCCATAAAATATCTTGTCAGCCGCACAAGGGCAATGATTGATTTTACTGACTTCACGAGCATCCAGGGTGTGATAAAGTGATTTTGCGTCTTGTAATGCAGGATTCTGACCAAACGTGCCTCCCAAATCTTTACGCTAAAATTTTGTTGATGGCGCAGATTTTGCACAAGGTTTTTTTCAACTGAAATCTCAAATCATTCAACCAATAAAGAACTAAATGTGACTCTTTTTAAGATAATGAACAAAAGCAGAAGAGAATGGAATAATTGAAGGCATATAATAGTGTACTTATAAGTGTAAAGAAACATTGCAACGGTGAAAGGCGTCGCTTATATTCAAGTACACAAGACCGTAAGGAAGCAGGCCCTTTGTTAGCAACTTTAGAGTTGGAATTAGGTGTGATTTTAAATGGGTGCAACCTTAACCCAGGCAGTATCCACTCAGTCCCAGCACCACTCCACCAACGGATTAAATGTATTAAAAAGACAATTGTAGAGACAAAGGTATTTAGTTACAGACATGTCAACTGCTAAAAGCCATAACTGACACTGCATTAATTACGAGGTGTGGCTATTGAATAACAAAGACTGGAGTTAATCAAGTTGAACTACAGCACTCGTGTGCGAACAACATAGTATACACTGACTGATAAGCAAGCATAAACAAAAGTTTCAATCCACTTGTGCCTTCAGTTCACAGTTACACATCTTGAAATGAATGTGTTTTTCTGGCATGTAGTAAGAATGTCCAGTTCAAAAATCATGAATAAACAAAATGGCCACCGAATGTTTTTGCATGCCAACTGAAATTCATAGGGAAAAATGTTTATTTAATAGTTGTAGAGTGATAATTTGAGAGTTTCACTAGAGAGTGACAAAAATAAAGACGAAAGAGTGACAAAAATAAAGACGAAAGAGTGACAAAAATAAAGATCAAAGAGTGACAAAAATAAAGACCAAAGAGTGACAAAAATAAAGACCAAAGAGTGACAAAAATAAAGACGAAAGAGTGACAAAAATAAAGACCAAAGAGTGACAAAAATAAAGACGAAAGAGTGACAAAAATAAAGACGAAAGAGTGACAAAAATAAAGACGAAAGAGTGACAAAAATAAAGACGAAAGAGTGACAAAAATAAAGATGAAAGAGTGACAAAAATAAAGACGAAAGAGTGACAAAAATTAAGATGAAAGAGTGACAAAAATAAAGACCAAAGAGTGACAAAAATAAAGATGAAAGAGTGACAAAAATAAAGACGAAAGAGTGACAAAAATTAAGATGAAAGAGTGACAAAAAATTCACAATCCAGTGGCATTAGAATATACTGAATATAGCTATATAGCTCATTTGAGCAATCCCTGCTATTAAAGCCTTGTGGTAACAACTGGTGTCATAGAAAGATGGTTTCCAAGGATGGAAGGCGTAAGTTTATATATTGCCAAAGGCTTATCCTTCATTTCTGATCCATACTGCTTGTTGTAGAACAAAATCATTTGAATCGCAACTGAATTAAGATGAAAGAAAGACCAGTTCAAAAATCTTATGATACAAAAGGTTTTGTCACTCTCTTTGTTTGCTTTTTGGTTTTCTGTCATGCTAAAGCAAAGAGAAAGAAAGGAGGGGAGGTATTGCAAACACAAATACAATACAAAATGAACAACAGCTAGTAAAACATGGCTCTTCTGTGTCTATGTGTTTGCTGGAAGTAGGCGGGCAACTGATGCTGGTAATATCACTACTACTACTAATACTACTGATGTCTCGGTTTTGTTTTTTTTCATACAATTTTATTACCATATTTTCTCAGATTATTGACACACAAAAAAATGAAGAGCCGTAGAAATATTTGACAGAAAAAAAAATTCTGTTTAAGGTTGGTGTTTTTTTGTTCGCGATAAATATCTACACGAAAGTATATATTTGTATGATTTATCTAACCTTAACAAACAAGTCATTTTTTACAAGTCCTATGCGAGTTGATAATAACTTATGATGATCCATGTGAGTAATTCATAGATTATTTCAACAAAATGATACGTTACTTACCTCAACTGTTTGCAGAAAAGTCAATTGGTCAGTCCAACCATCTTCATAGACCTCCAACATTGTATCACATAAGATCTTGTTAGCATGACACAGAGCTGAAAGATTAGAAAAATTCCATAATAAGTTCAAATTGAAAAAAAATGCACAAAATGTAAATTTTGGACTGGTTATAAATATTGTAAAAAAAAAAAAAAAAAAAAAAAAAAAAAGCAAGCCTGAAAGTCAGACCAAAGATGTGCTAATTTCTAGTTTCGATCTTTAGTGCCTTTAAAAGCTCCTTCCTTTAGAAGTCTATTCTTTTCAAATCTCCTACCATTTCCTCCGAAAGCGCCTTCATTTAACGCTATCATTGTAGTAAAATAGAATTTCATAGAAGCAATTGACGCATGTTTGTCTTCTGACCTTATAAAATAGAATTCCATGTTTTGATGACATAATAATATGTCACTTAAGTGAAATCAGATCCATTGGAATGAGAGGGAACGCTTCATGCAGATGGTGTGAGGTGTTTGCACAGTTGATTTCTCAGATTATCAGTCAGTGATGGCGATTGCATCTAAAAAATACCCCAAATCTGTATCATAATTGTATAATAAACTTCTTTTCACATAGATACCATATATATGCAAGTATAAAATAAGGATATTTAATTTGAAAAAAAAAAAATGCAAATATTACACTAATGCACTGATAATATGATAATGAATAGGATATCTAAGAGAGCTTGAAATGAAGTTATAAGGATTTGAGTGGCAGTAAGTAAGTAGTTCTTTAAATATCCTGGTTAACCATTCATCTTATAGTCTATAGTACAGGATAGTTCATAGATAACTGAAATCATCTGCCATTTTTATCTGAGTAGACCTTCCCAGGATTCATCACACCTCTCTATTGCAAGTGTCATGGAGCCAATACTTTCTGAATATCTCTAGTTTGTTTCTCCATCTTTTATTCTGCCAGCCTTGGTTACGCATGTGATCTCTAAGGATCTATGTTAGGAATTATGATGTCCATCAGTTGTCTGCCATTCTTGCGACATGACCAGCCCATTGCCATTTGAGTTCATTTTACAAATTCATTTAGAAAACTACTGATCACTGCAATTCAAAGTACCAAAATTGTTCTTAAATTTCGTTGGACTGCCCCTAAGTCATAACACTAATGCACTGGATGCAATGTAATATTTACATAGTTTTTAAAATTAAAGAAATTAGATGTCTGTCTTATAATTACAGGATATGCCAGTATATGATAGAGGAAAAGCCAGACTTTGCAGTGTTATAATAGATCAGGAATTCATTTGTACCATATTTGTGCAGTATCATACGGTGCAGAATGTTTAAGGGTGTGGAGTGTAAGCTGAGAAGTTTATTGGCCGTTTTTGTCTCCTATTCGAATAGCTGTCACCATGCTGTTTTGGGGACATAATGTTATGAAATGCAAGAGAAGTTGATGAATCGGACTTTTTCTATAGCTCATTTTTATTCAAGTACAACCAAATCCTGCTTTCAGAAAAAAAAAAAAAAAAAAAGATTGGATTTTGAAATTTTTATTAAACCAGGTCATTTCATATAGGTTAAACTGCCGTCTAAAAATTCAACCCATATAACAGATGACTCTGCTTTGTTGAATAGTACGCATAATCCCACTGTTGAAGCAATAAGGAGTGTACAAGTGTTTAGTTTGGTGCAGGGAAGGGAATACAGCAGTTCACTGAATAACTCTTGAGAAATTCCTTTGTTCTGTTGTTTCTTTAACTGGACGTGAATCTGATGGTGATTCAAAACAATTCATAGATAGTAACAGGGTGTGAAAAAAAAACATGGTAATGCAAATGACACTGCTTTGAGTCACACCTTTTCATAGAGAGGCAGAAATCACCATCTTTTATGGATCAATCAATATTGAATGCAAAAGGTCTCGTTTTAGTTTTTTTATTGGTCGAATGATTTAAAAATTCAGTGGGAAACGAAATTTGTGCCAGTAACAAAATTTTAGCATAAAGATTCGCAAGACACTTTTGGTCAGAATTCTGCATTATGAAACACAAAAATCAGACCCTGGATAGTCAGGAAGACTGTGAAAGAAATCATTGTCCTGAACAGACTGACAAGATACTTCATGGATATGATGACACACTAAAGCATCCCAGTCCCCATTATTAATACTATCAGTTAATAAAATCATGTTGAATCATAAAATTGCCCTACAGTGGACCTACAAGATTAGACACCTCTTGAAACAGGCAAGTACATTTCTCTATGTAAAAATGTATATACAATTTTTTTCAACTACTTGAGATTAACTGATCTTATGAGAAATTTGTCTTTGGTTTTGTTACTTTGGCAGTGAATTTAACGGTGATTTAAGACGATTCATGGCTGGTAATAAAAGTACTGAAAGCAATGAGTGTCCTGGAACAGCTGATGAGATAACTTTTCTTCTAGGCTTTTTTTATTCTGGCAGTGAATTGGCTGGTGATTCAAGTCAATTCATAGATCGTGATGAAGGCACTGAAAGCAATGGTTATCCTCTAGCAATTGAGGAGTTATTTTACAAATATGACATGACACAAAACTATCCCAGTTCTCAGTGGTTAAAGTGAAGTAAGTCAAGAGGAAATACATTGTATTAATCCAAAGAGAGAAGAAAAAAGTTTGCTTAAACTAAAGAAATTTTACTGTTATGAGTAATTCCATCATTTCTATAAATCTACTTCTTTGCACTAAGATTTTTCCCATCATTATTTGAATGTCAGACGGTGAATTAATAGTTACTGACCTTTTTTTTTTTTTTTGTTTATTCCTTATGGAGCATAGTGCCACAACAACTCTGCTCCAGTTTCAATACAAAGTAGGTTTTACAGGGTGGGGTCATTAGCAAAACACCTAACCCTCCCCATTCTACCTAGGCTTGGGACCAGCGATGGCAGTTGCCTAGCTGTAAGTTTTTCCCTGTTAGAGCACTGGTCTTCAAACTATTATTAAGAATTATTAAGTATATTGCGGAGACATCAGTGTTTCCTGGAACAAGGTTTGAACACTGATGCGTCAAAGTAACCATAACACACTGCTTTTCACTGTCAGGCTGATTACCTAAAGCTGGGGGAAGAATTGGATTCATACCTTTCCCAAAGGAATTAATGTTAAGTGAACATAAACTACCATGGCTGAAACTCAAACTGAATTCCATTTTCTGTGCAGATAACTGTTATGCCAGCTAGTACCCCAAATAGACCTATTTAGTACAGATCAGTATAATCTTTGGCTTCAATTGAAAAATGTTCAATAAAAATTTAATGTTTGGTCATGAAGGAAAAAAAAAAAATCATTCATAATTTAAAAAAATTAAATTGCTGAAGCGATATTCAAGTGGGAAGATGTAGATAATTACCTTTGACACTTTGAGTATAATTCCGCAGGTCTTTGTGCAACTTTGTTAATATTGCCTGGAGAGGAGAAAAAAAAGAAAAAACAATTTAATGGTTTGGATTTTTCTATTCAGCTTGGAAGACTGATGGTCAGTATCGATTGAAGTTTGACGATTGCAGTATTTTTAAGCTTGAAATCACGAAAACTATGAGAAAATGATCTCCAAAGATGCAAACGTTTTTTTTCAGGAGAGTCAGATAAATATCACAAATATAAGTCATAGCAGACAAGTATTAATTAGCATCATTTTTCATTTTCTGAATTAGAAAAATGCTTATAAGCTTACTGAGATGGAAAATATTTTTTTAAATTTTCAATTGACACAAGACCATATCTTGTCACAAGTTATCAGCTGCTATAATATATTACAGCCTATTTTATATCATACATGCAAAAAAGATATAGATCCATTTACCTAAGGTTGTATATATATATATATATATATATATATATATATATATATATATATATAAAATTGGGTGTATGTGATCCAACAAAATGATTATGAATTGCGTTATATTACGTAGAAATTTATTAGCTCAATAGTCAGAGCATCACTACGTTGAAATGGCTAGCCTATCAGTAACAGGTCGGATTCCTGTAACAGACCCATTTCTTTAATTGTTTATTTTATTTACGTTGTCAAGGGTGAGTGATACATTAACCGTGTAATGACAGATCATTTCAAATAAGTGTTTATATAATAAAACGCAATTTATAATTTTATATTTATGTGTGTAAATGTATATATATATATATATATATATATAACACTCACAAACTAGTAGGGATACCTGGCATTGCCCAAAGGGAAATAACTTCAAATATAATAATGCAGGAAAACAACTTGTGTTTTCATAAATTTAAATATTCATTTTAGTTGATTATTTGTGCACGCTCTCATGTTAAGTTAAATTGTAAATAGAAGCCTTCTTCTAAGAAGATTATTTTTTCTTATTAGTGACAAAATCTGCTGGAGGAAACAAAGGTCCTTGAAAGCGAAAAAATTATTAGCAAACACTATTTCAATTTTTTCAAATGTTCGAATGAACAAATATTTGCTTATGGGTCCGTTTGAGAGGGAGTATAGGCCTCCCCAGAGTGCACAACGCTTGATACGAGAAAAAAAATATACAAAATAAAATTCTTCTCTACCGAGTCAAATCGCTGGGAATGATAAAGTAAAAAAATATCTTCAAATATTTGTAAAAGAATGAATATAGAAATAAATCATCAGAAAATTTTGAAATGATATTTTCAAAAAGTCAATATTAAAACAAAAATTTATCAAATGAATATGTTAAAAATCATCAAAATCTTATTTGGCACTATACATGTATATATATTTAGATACTTTTTAAAAAAATGTGCCCCTATGCAAAATAGCTTCCTAGATGCAAAATTGTGTCTCACAATTTCTGATTGGCTATATATTATGATGAATGACCCCTGGTGACCTTGAATGACATCTGAGTTGAACTTCAAATAGCTCATGTCCTCTGCTGTAAAAGGACGTGCCCCTGTACCAAATTTCAGCTTCCAATGGCTAACAATAGCTTCAATTGGCTAGAAATGATCACAAATGACCTTTGTTGACCTTGAATAACCTCTAAGGTCAACCTCATATAGCCCATATCCTCCACTGTGAAAGGATGTTCCCTTATGCCAAATTTCAGCTGCCTAGATAGATCCAAACTTGACCTTAAATATCAGGGTCCAGTGTAGCATTATAATTACATTGTAAATAAAGCCCAGATGTTAAACTTTTGAAACATCATTTGTTTCATGTCATCTGCCATGAAAAGATGTACTGGTATACTAAAATTCAGCTTCCTGCATGCAAAATTGTGGCCTACAAAGCGGAACAGACAGACAAATTACAATTATTTTGTATGTATATGTATATATCTTCTTTTTTTTTCTCCCAACTGTTAAAATCACTCCTGTATTCAAAATAAGATAAAAACATCTAAAAACAACAACACTTGACTCCCGAATTTGAAAATATAAAAATAAAAAAATATTTGAATAGGCAACCCTGAAATACAAAAGGTACCCCCCCCCAAATTTCAAAGAATGCAAACAACACGTAAAGCGGATGTAGCATGAACTTTTGCTGCTGCCCTTTACTTTTTTGATTGTTGTATAAATTCAGAATACTTTGAAGATGGTGAAAATTAGGGTATAGTGTAGGTACATTTTTTCTTATGGTCAGATTGTCTGACCTTGGAGTAGAGTAAGTGTGTGTGTGTAAAAGATGAAGAGAGGGGGAAAAAGAGAGAGAAAAGAAACAAAAAGAGGGGAAAAAAGAGAAAGTAAAGAAACAAAGAGAGGGAAAAAAAGAGAAAGTAAAGAAACAAAGAGAGGGAAAAAAAGAGAAAGTAAAGAAACAAAGAGAGGGAAAAAAAGAGAAAGTAAAGAAACAAAGAGAGGGAAAAAAAGAGAAAGTAAAGAAACAAAGAGAGGGAAAAAAAGAGAAAGTAAAGAAACAAAGAGAGGGAAAAAAAGAGAAAGTAAAGAAACAAAGAGAGGGAAAAAAAGAGAAAGTAAAGAAACAAAGAGAGGGAAAAAAAGAGAAAGTAAAGAAACAAAGAGAGGGAAAAAAAGAGAAAGTAAAGAAACAAAGAGAGGGAAAAAAAGAGAAAGTAAAGAAACAAAGAGAGGGAAAAAAGAGAAAGTAAAGAAACAAAGAGAGGGAAAAAAAGAGAAAGTAAAGAAACAAAGAGAGGGAAAAAAAGAGAAAGTAAAGAAACAGAGAGAGGGAAAAAAAGAGAAAGTAAAGAAACAGAGAGAGGGAAAAAAAGAGAAAGTAAAGAAACAGAGAGAGGGAAAAAAGAGAAAGTAAAGAAACAGAGAGAGGGAAAAAAAGAGAAAGTAAAGAAACAAAGAGAGGGAAAAAAAGAGAAAGTAAAGAAACAAAGAGAGGGAAAAAAAGAGAAAGTAAAGAAACAAAGAGAGGGAAAAAAGAGAGAGAAAAGAAAGAGGACATACAAAAGAGAGAGAAAGAAAGAGGACATACAAAAGAGAGAGAAAGAAAGAGGACATACAAAAGAGAGAGAAAGAAAGAGGACATACAAAAGAGAGAGAAAGAAAGAGGACATACAAAAGAGAGAGAAAGAAAGAGGACATACAAAAGAGAGAGAAAGAAAGAGGACATACAAAAGAGAGAGAAAGAAAGAGGACATACAAAAGAGAGAGAAAGAAAGAGGACATACAAAAGAGAGAGAAAGAAAGAGGACATACAAAAGAGAGAGAAAGAAAGAGGACATACAAAAGAGAGAGAAAGAAAGAGGACATACAAAAGAGAGAGAAAGAAAGAGGACATACAAAAGAGAGAGAAAGAAAGAGGACATACAAAAGAGAGAGAAAGAAAGAGGACATACAAAAGAGAGAGAAAGAAAGAGGACATACAAAAGAGAGAGAAAGAAAGAGGACATACAAAAGAGAGAGAAAGAAAGAGGACATACAAAAGAGAGAAAAGAAAGAAAATAAGAAAGAGAGATAGAGAGAGAAAATAAGAAAGAGGGATAGAGAGAGAAAATAAGAAAGAGGGATAGAAAGAGGAAATACGAAAGAGGGATAGAAAGAGGAAATACGAAAGAGAGATAGAAAGAGGAAATACGAAAGAGAGATAGAAAGAGGAAATACGAAAGAGAGAAAGACAGAGGAGATAAGTAAGGAAATAAGAAAGAAAAAAAGAGGAAATAAAAAAAAATAGGAAAAACAAGACTGAAATAATGTCAGAGCGGGAGGGGGAATCAAGACAATGAAAATAATAAAAATTCCTAAATTGACAGAATGACAAGAGATGAGAATGAAATTTAGCAGACTACTAATTAAAAAAATCAAGATTGTTGGAATCCAGGTGAGTGAGTATAACACAGTGTTCATAGTTAACAAAAATGTTATCTCATCAAAATGACTGATAGTTTAACATTCAAACCACTGACCATATAAAGAATGATTAATGTTTGCTAATGTAAGGTTTGTGGGGATGAAGTGAACATAAATTCTGATGAAATGACACCTTGAAATAATATGTAAAACAACAGAATTCTTAATGAAGTTATCTATTCTCTTAGATTTAGATACCAATATGTAACTTCTGGAAAAAAAAAAAGAAAAAGAAAAAGTACTTTAAGAGTGCATAGTTACCTCTGACCAGGATATACTTTAAAAAACCAAAAGTTGATCAATAGCTATGATGTACGTTTCTCTGGAACAGTGTATTTTACCAAACGATGGTCTGCCCAATCTACTCTTCCCATGGAAAGGTTCTATATTGTCGACTTTTGGGTTTTTTTTTTCCTTGGTTCCTTTCCAGGTATTTATCTCCCCTTGTTCTGCATCATGAATAGTGGAAAAGAGTATATCTTTTTTATCAATCATTGTTTTCCATTTACAAAAAGCTGCAATACCTCTTTTCATCGAATTATTCTGCAGTCGGGAAGCCATATTCTTCCTGTTTAGTTTTACAGAGCCATACAGATCAGTGCATTGAGCACAAAGGGACCTCAAAAAACACAAGGAGACATTCCTCAGATTAGTGTATTCAGGATCAAATTGGATTCCTTTACCAACATTTATAATAGAGAACCATACATAACCTGTACTAGATTCACAATGCATTGGATATTTTATGCCAGACCGTGAGCACTTCAAAAGAATGTATTGAATCTATCCGAGCCTTCATTTATAAGGCATAAAGCTATCATCAATTGTTATGACCCTTTTTTTGGAACATACAAAAAATGAAATTTCTCATTCAATCTATAATAAACTTGGTGTATTTTGTTGAATTGATGATTTGAGCGTGTAGTTTCATCAGGTCTCATTATTTGAGAAATGAGGGCATTATCTTATCTATTTACAGCATGCAAGAAGCAAAACATTCCTATAAATTGGCATCTCAAACAAGGGATCCTTGGATCAACATATAACTTCCTTTGCCATTTGCACAATTCCCCAATGAATAGTCAATGCAAAATATTTGTAATGATATGTCTTTCCAATTTGTAAAACCAATTTTAAGTGGAAAATGTATTGGTTTCTTCACAAATACAATCTATCAGTTCTTCATCTGAATAGAATGAGTCATTTCATCACTGAATCAGTTTTCAGACCCAGAGTTCAGCTGAAAAAGAAATGCTTGGAAAGGCAGGATTGTAATTAATGGGTCCACAATTCATTAGATACTGTTGTCAAACAAGTTGCCGTCATCATCTGATTAAGAATCGTCATCACTATGGCATACTAAGTTACTATCTGACTCAGAGTCACCTGAGGTCTCTCCATCATGGAAGAAAACTTCTCATTCACTATCTGACAAGTCATTCTCATTTTCTTTAGCCATAACTGATTAGCAATATTTCACTCTCAACAAATTTCGATAAACCAAAAAAAATAGTCTTTCAATGGTAACAAACTCTGACGAATGAAAAAACCAATAACCTATGGGAAAAGCCCCCAGGGGGGCACTAAATTACCATGTAGTTGTTGACTGTTTTGAGAGCAAAAAACAAAGGGAAACTTTTACCAAATCCTCAAAGTGGATGATTTTCTTCATTTATGGCTCAAAACAAAGATACAAGAATTCATGTCCAGCCATGGACTTGAGCCGCTGATACTTTTCCAGGGGATGGTGGTGTTTAAAAGCAGGGGGTAGCAAAAAGGGTATATTCAGAATATATTGTAATGGCATCTCTATTACACAATAGACATTCCACTTGCCATCCGTAGTGTAAGATAGTATGACCCACTGTATGATCCAGATGTCAGATGGTGCACTTGACAGTTAACGGAGACATATGACCCGACCCGGGTTGACACAATGGAGCATCAGCAAATAATAATGATTGTTTTTTCATACAGGGAACATTCAGTTGGGGCTACATAAAAAGATCATACTACCCACCCAGCCCGGTGGACCCCCAAGTGTCCAACATCTTATTCTTGCACCTGAAAAAAAGCTTTTAGATGAAAATTCTCAGCACAATCTGTAATCCCTATACACTGGGAAAATTCTGGTAAAAACAAATAATCAATATAATTGGTTGAGGGCTTGATAGTCATTGTTATTTCTGCACATGAAAGAGATATAAACCAGTAGTTAGTGAGCTGGCCTTACAAACCAGGTAGTGAGTTTGGGTCTCCCTAAAGGCTCAATGAAAAGAGCCTTATGCTTAAAGTTAACATACTCCAAACAAATATTGATCCACACAAGAATATATACTGGGACACGGAGCAAGATGACTGTATATCACTAACAAGCAACAAACCCTGAACACCATTTTTACATATATATATATACACTGTCTTGAATTCTCACACACACACACACACACACACACACACACACACACACTCATGTGGGTATGAAAGTGCTAAGTTGGCCTAATGGTTAACAGTACGGAAATACCAAACAGAAGGACAGAGAAATAACATTCGTTAATCACCCCTTTTTCCAATTTTGTAATTGATTACAGCCAATGGGGCACGCAGCCAAAAAAAATTGGTTGCATGATAGTTTCTATTGAGTGACTAACCAGACTTTTTTCTTGGAAAAAAAAAAAAAAAACCAAACTAATGACAAAAATGCAATTTCATTCTTTCACAAAATTTTCACTTGATTCTTCACAATAATTTTAATTCTTGATGTCTAATTTTTTAAAAAGCAATAGTTTTAACTGTTCTTTTCAAATGATCTGCAGTGAGAGGAGGTACTGACTAATGTGGTTGATATCAGAAATTACAAACAAGTTTTTTCTTACATTCTGTATCAACATATATAAAAGGCAATGTGCTTCCATATTGTGCACAACACTTTCCAATGAGTGTCCAGTTACTACACTCTGATTCTAAGCGGGAATACCAGGAGAAACACTTGGATTTTAGACAGTGCACAGACACACCACTGTTTCCAAGCAGAGTACACAAATACTACACTGATCTTAAGCAGAAGAGCCAATCCATATATAAATAATTGTGATTTTTGATGGGTACTCTGCTAGTAATCAAATAATAGTAGGATATTCATTTGTAAACTGTAAGTGTTTTTTTCTTTTCAAGACTTGCTACTTATTGATTAGCAGCTCTTTTCTAAGTGACAAAAAAATTTGGTAATCCATGATTATCTGGTTCTAAAATTCAATAGCATAAAGATTGCCATAAGTTATCACCCTTGATGGCTAGAAATAGCTAGATTGTTTAATTTCCAGGAAACATTATAGCTTTATATATAGTTCTCAAAATCCTAACCCATTGTATGAATTTTTGAGCATACATAAGATTTTTAGCTACAAGATGGAATGGAAATAGGGAAAAAAAACAAAACTTTACCCATCAACTTGGGCAATCTTTATACTATCGTATTTCAAGACCAGACTAGTAAGGCTTACCAGGAAATATATTTAACGGAATATTATGCTCGTGAAAGGAAAATATTAACCTTTATATGGCCCTATTTTTCGGACTTAGTCTCTCCAGTAGTTATGTTTTCAGGTTGGTAGAACATAGCAACTGGTTTGAGAGGTATTCAGAAAACAAAAATAGGGCTTTTACCTATAATAGATTCATGGGAAGAATATAGTTTTGTGTTGAAAACCAACAAAAATACAAAAAAAAATAAAAAAGGAAAAGGAAAAGAAAAGAAAAGGACTTTTGACAATTCAGCTGTAACCCTGCAAAGAAATATAAAGAAAAATCCATGAAATATTGTGAATAAGATTCACAAAATTCAATAGTTGTTGTTATTGAGTCAAATATGCAGTTTCCCGTGAAGGAAAGGAATTTGTCACATATCAGTTGACAGCAATAGAAAAATCATTCATTAAAATATTTAAAAGGCACAAAGAAATTCTTCCTTCCTTTCATTGAAAAAAATACATAAGTAAAAGTACGTAGGCTTCTTTTCCTCCTTTATTTCCCTACAAAAATCTGTGTAATTAAATACCTACATTTATTATTTGTGTCAAGCAGAATGTTAGAAGGCCATTGTGTCCACCCCCATCCCACTGAAAAAAAATCTGGGAGTTTTTTTTTTGGGGGGGGTGCATACTTATTAACCTGTGCCATTGTCCACACAATATTTCTGAAAGTTCTCAATGAATTTCAATGAAAATTTTTTTAGAAAGGTAGACCATGGGGTAAGAAGGAATTGCTTGAATTTCGGGGTGGGTCCAGGAATATTTTTTCATACATTGATGTATTTACTCATGTTTGTTCACACAATATCTCCAAAAGTTCTCATTGAATTTTAATGAGATTTTGTGAAAGGATGGGCTATGGACTGAGAAAAAAATTGATCATTTTTTTCGGCAGGTCCAGGAATTTTACAGAGTGAGCCCCACTCAGCATTGTAGCTATATATGAATTGATTTTCATTCAGCTTTTTGTCACAATGATATGGGCAGTGGTATGTGCTCTCAGCATTTTCTTGGTTGATAAAGGATAAACAGAATGAGAAATAGTCACTAAATAGAAACAGTCACACAACCAACATTGTGTTAGGATGATCAATTAAAAAATTAGAAAATGGGTAATCAATGAATAAGTTATTTCTCTTGCCTTTTGTTGGGCAGGTATCACTAAAAGTCTGAACTTCCAATAAACAAGAGGGAATACTGTTGGACACAAACTAAGGTACTAATTTAGCAAAAACTTACATTTTAAATTTAACCCACCACTAAAAACCTCCCAAGGGGTGGAGAAATTGGAAAAAAACAACAAAAAAACAAAACAAAAAAAACAAACTTTTTTTGTAGATATAAAAAAAATGTTTGAATCAATCAGTGTGGCCTGCATGCATAATACATACAGGGCTAGCCAAACTTAGAAATGGAAGAAACCTGCAGTGACAGTTTTTGATATTTTCATGTTTATACATAATTAGACATAAGGAAAAAATATTAGAATTTTTAGCCCCCTAGCTCAATAGGTGTGGCCTGTGTGCAGGATACATACAAAGCTAGCCAAACTTGAAAACTGAAGACACCTACAGTGACAGTTTTTTTGAATATTTTCATGCTTCTACATAATAATTAGACATAATAAAGAAAAAAAATCTTTGGAATTTCAGCCCTCTAGCTCAACTGATGTGACCTGTACGCATGATACATACAGAGCCAACCATGTTTTGGTTGACAGCTTTTAAAATATTTTCATGTTTCTACATAATAATTAGACATGATAAAGAAAAAAAATCTTTGGAATTTCAGCCCTCTAGCTCAATTGATGGGGCCTGCATGCATGATACATACAGAGCCAACCAAACTTAAAAACTGATGAAACCTAGCGTGAGAGTTTTTGTTGACGGTTTTTTAAATATTTTCATGCTTATACACATACTTTCCAGACAGCATTTCATCATATTTTTTATAACATTAAACCCCTTAATGGATTATCTCCAGTATAGGCCATTTTTATATTTTATCATTTTTAGGACATCACAATCTAACTCCTTTACAAAACTTGAACTATTACTGAACCAAAAATATTTGGGCATAGCCTTTCATTTTAGAGCAAGAAGGAATCTATCCTCTCATGCCCGGCAGCATATTTTATGAGATCAGTTGCAGTAAACAGGCTTACAAGTTTAGCTATTTCTGAGCTAAATGCTGAGTTTTATGGCAGTTATGAAGTGGAAAAATGTATTCTTCACTTGCTCACAAGGAATCTAGTTATGCAAATAAACATCTATTGTATATACATATAAGTTTTCATGCAACAGTATTCTAGCTTAAGGGATGAAATCTGGCATTTTATGGTGTCTGCCCTGTGTATTCAGATATTTTTTATGTATTTTGTGCACCTGCTATCTCATTTCAATCGGGAAGGGGGTTTGATGTTATTTAAGCAGAAAAATTGAGTGAAAGGGAAAAAAAAAACCCAACATTTTTATGATTACTATACTACATACACTTTATAAAGTAAAAAATATACCCCAAAATGGAAAACCGGGTGGAAAAAAATTGATCTGGGGAAAGGTTAATATTTCAGTGTTTATTTACATCATCATCGGATAAAGTTCTGCGAATGAGCATTAAAACATTAATAATATCAACCAAGTTTTCGTTCGTAAAATATTATCTATCAACAAATATACTTCCAGAATTACTTCCAGCCTTTATCTTTTAACAGATTGATGGACTAGTTCTCTTTTTTCAATGAACAAGTTACCTCTTTCACCTTTTGTTTGAGAGTGATCACTAAAAAAAAGTCTTAATTTTCGAAAACAAGTGCAAACACTGCCATACAAGACAAGGTATCAATTTAGTATAAACTGACATAGCATACTGAGAGTTCCCCCTTCTCACCAATATTAACAAAATAACATTTTTTCTAGAAATAATGAGGAGAGTATATTTAAATTTTCAGCCCTTCTGCACCATTAGCGTGGACATTGGATTTCATACATACATACATACATACATAGCCAGCCAGACCTACTTAAAAGCTGAAGAAACCTATGAGGACAGTTTTGGTTGCTGGTTTTTTTAAAGATTGAAGAAGTACACAACAAGAATTAATAATGATTAACTTGTTTTCTATCATGCTCAAAAAATACCACCAATTATTATCCTTGCAAGATGCCCAGAGCAACATTTGTAATTGTTTCACAAATAGATATTCACAGTGTCTTTAAAATGTTGATTTTTGCTGGACACTATAACATTTAAAAAAAAGATATCTTATCCATCTTACAAGTCAGGATGAAAAGATATTTATTCAAATTCTCAAAATACATAAGAATAATTAAATTGATCAAATGTGGATAGAATGAAGACAACTCTGGTAAAAGAAAAAACAGACAAAAAATGTTTGTATTGGGTTGTCACAGATAAAACATCTTTTTACATCATTCAAAATAATGCAAAAAATAAAAGATGTGATTGTATTTTCTCACAGATTCAATGCAAATAGAGATATAATTCTTTATTATTGGAGGGTTTTGGAACTTTTGGCAGCAATCATGTTTAGTTTAATGTTCAAGTATGATTTTAGATTAGAATATAATGCTGTGGAAGCCAAGAATAATATCAACAAAGCATTTGGAGTGGACAATCCCAGAGTGCAAACTGTTCAGTGTTGGTTCAATAGGCTTAGGTTTAGAAACATGGATACCAACAAACTTTGGGGGAAGCCCAAATCAGCGGTGGTTAACAACCCATAACAAATAAACAAATAGTTTGAGCACTTTCTAGAGACTTCAACAGTGACCATATCATGCCATCTCAAGGCAATAGGAGAGGATAAAAAGTTGGAAAAATGGGTCCCATATGAACTGAGTGAAATGCACCATGACATTACCCGATCCTCCACCGCTCAGCCGATGGTGTCTAAACTCAGAGAATTGGGATATAAAGACTTGCAGCATATTCACCAGAGACTTCTCTGACAGATTATCATCTTTTCAAGCATTTCGAACTTCATAACCAAAAGATGGTTGGAAAAAACTTATTGTTTCAAATGGGTCATATTTAGATTAAGTATTAGAAATTGCCAACAATAACACGGCTTTCTTCAGTTTTTGAGTTGGTCTGGCTAACTAGCTGCCTTGTCAACTTGCCGAATGTATCCCGCCTACAGACTGCATTAATGAAGCTAGAGGGCTGAGATTTTAAGCATTCACTCCTCACCATGGCTAGAAAAAAAGTTTTTGTTTTTTTTCAAAATCTCCCCCAGTATCAGTCTCTTAACATATGTCGTTGGGCATAGACCGTTCCCAGGATTCGACACACTTCTCTATCGTGGGCGTTGCATAGCCAGTATCTTCTGAATCTGTCAAGGTCGTTTCTCCATCTAGCGCTCTGCAGACCTTGGCTGCACATTTGATCTCTGGGTATCCATGTCATGAGTCATGATGTCCATCGGCCGTCTACCATTCTTGCAACATGGCCAACCCATTGCTATTTGAGATTTTTAACAATCCTCAAAAATTAAGACACACCTTCAGAAGATTTCATTGAAGCACACTATGACCATACAATGCTCACTTGAAATTTCTTGGTCTTCACAATTTGTTTAAATCTACTTCCTTATTTCATTACCAGTTGGAGGAACAAAAAATACGATTTGTGCACATATAACTACACACATATAATTATATAACATCATAAGTTTTTTATGGCATTGAACATAGGCTTTCCCCAAGATTTGTCAGACCACTCTATCATGGGCATTGTGGAACCAATACATTCTGAACTATACTTTTCTCTCAATCTGTGCCAGCAATGTTTCCAAGAACAACTTTTTTCAGCTTAGGGAGGGGGGCATTGTCCAGCAGCAATCACAGTTGCTTTTTGAAAATTCAGACTTATTTTTGAGACCATAGTTACCCCAGATGATAGAGAGGTAACATGCACTAATCACCCACTTTTTTTCAATTTTTCCTAATGAGTAACAAACCAGACCAGTGCATTCTGAACTTGTATAAACATTGTATTTCAGGTGAAAATTTGTATGCTATTCCAAGAATATTTAGGGGTTATTTGTAAGGCAGTAATGCTGCTTGCTGTGAAAGTCAATTTGCAAAAGTTACTAACTGACCTGGGAAGACTTCATTTTGTCGTTGGTGCATATGGTTGGTTACTTTGTAAGGTAAAGGAGTAACTTAATAACTGACAAGACCTGAAAAGGTTCTTTTCATAGATTTGATTAATGGGTTTCTGGGAATTGATACTAGAAATAAAAGTGGGGACAAAAGGTTTTGGTAGGAAGCTATAATGTGAGAAAGTGGGGGAAAAGATTAGGGTTATCTTTAGTAGTCAGTCTTTGAAAAGTTCAACAAAAGAGAAATTGTTTAAGAAAAAGAAAAAATATAAAAAGAAAAGAAAAGATGAAAGGGGGGTCGGAAAAAGAGAGAGAGAGAGAGAGAGAGAGAGAGAGAGAGAGAGAGAGAGAGACCGTGTGTGTGCATCAAGAATGAATCAATAAAAGGTATTTTTTGCAAAAAAAAACCCCGAAAAAATCAATTATGTATAAACATATTTCAGCATACAAATACCCTACTTAAAAATAATTATACGACACGAATATAATAAAATCTATACTAATTCATATTCATACAAAATGTATATGAACTAACTACACACACACAATTATATAACATCATTAGTCTTTTATAGCATTGAACATAGGCTTTCCCCAAGATTTGTCAGACCACTCTATCATGGGCGTTGTGGAACCAATACATTCTGAACTAGTCAAGTTTGTCACACCATCTAATACTTATTCGGTCATGGTTTGGCACATGACTTCTGACTCCTGGTTTTTCTCTAACATGCTGTGCAGTTTTGTGATTGATCCAGGAGATGTTGAGCTTGATTCTCTCATGTGCACGTTGCATGGTTCTGAGTTTGAGGGTCAATATTTTGGTTAGATTCCATGTTTTAGCTCCACAAGTGCCTATCGGAGGATGCATCGCTTGTAGACCCTTAGTCTTGGAGATATATCGTATTAATTGAAAAAGGAAAAAAAAAAAAGAAAAAAAAATTCCACAAGAAGGATTTATTAAACTGATACTCAAAAACTTTCATTCCTTCAAATGATTGCATACACACAGTGATGAAAAAGAGTTTTAGGGACTAAGTGTACGGCAGCAGTTCCAAACTTGATGGTCTGTAGTCCCTGGGGGTCCACGGTTACCGATATGAGGAAGTATGAATTACTGGGAGTCTGTGAACTTGTTGAGTTAGCAGAATTTCAAAAGCCTGCAGTCGGTGGGAAAATTCATTTAGATAAAAGAGTTCCTTCTTGGTAGTGAAATAGTTGGGAACCTCTGGTATACGGTGAGGCTGTATCTAGAGAGTATGCTTGAGGATTATAGTGGGAAGTCATCAGAGATGAGCAAAGTGACTGGTGACTGCCCGTGCTGCCATTACCTTAGAGTCAGCCATGAGGATAAATTTCTCCATTAAAACACTGGAAAATTGAGAAGTTGGCATATGTTCGAAAATGAGAAGAACTCATAGACTATGCACCCACCATTTCCCTCCCTGAATCCATCGTGACACAACAAATTCTGGCAGTAGAGGAGAACAAAAATGAAACACTATTCGTGGTTGTATTTGAATGCACGGTTTCAGCTTTTCTTATCGGTCTCTTATTCTACTACTTTTTCACCGTTCCCGAGCTTAGGTTTAGTCATTCTGCACAAAGTAAACATTTCAGATGATAGAGAAATAAAAAAACAAAAATAGATGATAAAATGGCCGATTTTTACAGTTTTTGACCCAAAGTTTGTTTGTGCAAGTTTTGGCATTTAATCTGTGTCCTGAACATAGAAAAGCAGGCAGGAAGGAAGGGGGTTGTCAGTGGTCAGGAAATAATACAATTACTGACAGAAAGGAGCTATTATGTGTATAATAACCATTAAGTATTAGAGTGTATTGAAAATCAGGGGTCAGAAATTGATGCAAATATTTCAGACTGAAACAATAGGACTATTGTACAAGTATTTTGTAGCAATGCTTTACAATAAAAAAGCATTTTAAATTATTCTAACATAGATATGGACAGCAAACAAGAAGAAAATGGATTGTCATTAGTCAGAAATTTATGCAAGAGTTTCTGACAGAATAGGGCTATTATATGTATGATAATGTTCCTATACATAATAAATATTTCGTTTGATAACTATCAGAATACCTGGAGCAATGATGTTTTTATCCTTTTTACAAATAACTTTTTAGGACTACCTGACCCAGGTATTGAACTCAGGACTGTCAGGTAGGTTACTTGATGTACTTAACCAATGCTTTTACCTACTAGGCAAGGTGTCCCTTAGGACCATTAGATCAGATAAAAAGTTCGGTTTGAAATCCTCAGAAGGTTACTATGATAGACCCCTGAAGAAAGCTAGAAGGTAGGACGGAAATGTTATGACTATAGCAACCAATATGAGAACGCAAGTCCAATTGAATCCGTGTATAACATTGATGATTCATATCAGATATTCAGACGAAGAGAAAAAAAAAAATGAATCTAGCTCTTTTCCTTCATTTTTAATGAAAAATTTCATAGAAGAAATTTTAATAATAAAGTACAGAACTACTAAAGGCTCACCATCGCGGTCAATAATTAAACAACCATAGAGTAAAAATTTGAAATTATGTAAAATAATTCTGTCGAAGAACAAATTGTATTCATGAAATCACTGACATTTTTCACTGGAAAACATCTAAAATGGAATAAAGAAGAATCTAGATGTAATTAATAAACTATACCTGTTAACGTAAGGCTTCCAAATTGAAATAAAAAAAAAAATTCAGAAGGGGTCTAGTGGAGTACTCAAACTAATTTTCATTTCTGCAGACGAAACAGTATGCTAGAACACACAAACATATGCACATATAAAAAAATATAGACCCCTTCACCACCTTCTGCGGCATTCGTTATTCGATGGTATAGTTATCGAGAACAGTGCTAGATTTTCAGAAATTGGTGACATTTCGCCTGAGCAGTCAGATATTCCAGGAAAGAGGAGGAAAAGCAATAGCAACCAATCCAAGCGATTCGATTGGTTAGAAATACGAGACTGAATGGAAGATAAAGAAAATGAGTACATCGATACATATAGATTTCGGCATGAAATACAGGGGTTTTTATGTACTTATCGCTAGCAATGACCCAGAAATGCATGAATAACTTTAGGTGGAGAAAATTGGATGAGAAAAGGACGTATGAAAAGGTAACGTAATAAGTTATGAGAAAACACTGCTGGACTATTGTGAAGAGAAAACATACAGGGATCCCTTGATATGACACATACACAGCCATAAGAGGCAAATTTTATAATAATGACAGGTCTGGTTAGTCACACAGTAGAAATCATCATGTGACCTTTTGGTAGCATGCTGTTTTGGAGGTGATCCATGAATAAGTTACTTCTCTCACCTTTTGTTGGGCTGTGATCACAAAAAAGTCCAAATTGAGAAAAACAAAAGTGAACACTGCTGGGCATAAACTGATAGAATAAACTTATATTATGGACTAACCCACCTACCTCTACTGGTGGAGGTGGGGGATGAAAAACAAACATTTTTTTTCTAGACTTAATAAGGAATAGATGTTTAAATTTTCAGCCCTTTAGTACATTGGTGTGACCTGTACACAAGATCAATGATACCTACATAGCCAGCCAAACCAACTCAAAAACTGTGGAACCCCCCCCCCCAAAAAAAAAACAAAACTATATTGATAGTATTGGTGGATGGTTTCTGATAAATCTTTCTTCTATTCCACCCTCATACTTTCTCACACCAAGTTATGAGCATCTTCTCTTTTCTCACTATCAACAATGACGATAATTGGCATTCACCTAGCCAATCTGATGAAACAAAAATAAAATTATATATATATATATATATATATATATATATATATATATATATATATATATATATATCTCTTTTTATAAATATATATATATCTTTTTATTAAAAACTGTCAACATAGGTTTCTTCAGTTTTCAAGTTGGTCTGGCTGGCTGTCTATTCAATTATGTAAGCATCATGTGCACAGGCTACACCAGTGAAGCTAGAGAGCTAAAAGTTTAAACAATTTTTTTTTTTTCTTTTCAATCACCCGCACCTAAATAGGTTTTTAGTATGGAAATTCAATTTGAAATCTAAGTTTATGTTAAATTGGTCCATCAGTTTGGATCTGTCGGCATTCGGGCTCACTTTTTGAAAATTAGGACTTTTTTTCAACAATCATTATCCAACAAAGAGTGATTTATTGATTGATCATCCTTTTTTACAATTTTTCAATTGATCACCCCGGACATGGTATGCTGCCAAAAGTTATAGGTCATGTGACAGTTTCTATTGAGTGACTAACCAGCCCTGTTTCTCTCCCTTTTTCACCCTCTATTACCATATGTTGAGTCGTGCATTTCCATGCCTTTTCTCTCCATTGGAAAACTATTCCATCACTCCATAATGCACACGAGCAAGCTTTACAGCTATTTTTTTTTTCAGCTCATGCATTAGATTGTTATACATAAAATGTTGTTTTTTGACATCACAGAGAATAATGCTAAAAGTGGAAATTTTACTAATGGAAGAGCATGTTTTTTCAGATTCAATGCAAATAGAAATGAAATTTGCTATTATTAGAGGTTTTTGAGCCCTCAAAAGAAACGGTGTCAACCCAACAATATTTTCAAGTACGATTTTCAAATTAGGACATGAAGCTGCAGAGGCTCCTGATACCATCAACGAAGCAAGGTGGACGATGCAAGTTGTTCAGCGTTGGGTCTTAATGTTTACGTCTTGAAACATAGATAACAATAATTAACCTCGAGGAAGACCCAAACCTGTTCTCAATGATGAAAAATGATGAACAGCAGAGTCCAATGACCCACAAACAGTTTGAGCACTTTCTGAAGACACTGGGGCTTCAACATCTACTCTATCACATCATCTCAAGGCAATAAAATTTGGAATAATGAGTTCCACTTGAACTGAATCAAATGTTCTATGTCAGTGCAAGGTCCCCCAACCCCACTCCGTACCACTCAGTTGATTGTATCTAAGCTTAGAGAATTGGGATATGAAGTGTTGTAGCATTCTCCGTACTCATCTGACATTTCTCCAAAAGATTATCATCTTTTCAAGCATTTTGAACTTTGTATCAGTGATAAAAGTTTCAATGATAGGGAAGCTGTAATTTGTACTTTCACTGAATTCGTGACCACTTAACCCAAAGAATTTTATAGAGATGGCATCTTATAATTACAGGATCATTGAAATAAGATTATTGCTTCATATGGATTAAATTTTGATTAAAAATTTACCCTTTTTATTGTTAATGTCATTCTTAATCTTACTATTCAGAAAAAAACAAAAAAAAACTTTTCATACATAACAACCTAATACATGTTAATACATAGCTAATTTTATAGCACACAAGCAGGATACCCAGCTTTGCCTGGAGACTGATACAATCAGTTTGGAGACCACTCAAGAGGAAAATAATTAAAAAAGCTTTATAGCAATTGAGTCCAAATTATAATTCTGAGACAAATGATTTATTTTCTTTGTAAGAAGTATGCTATTCAAAGAAATTTGTCTTTTGTCAAAAACAAACAGAGGGTTTCAGAATGGACAATATTCCTAATTTTTCCACATGGAACATTTGTATGAAGATTTCTTTTGGTTTCCAGAACCTCAGCATCAAACAGAGCAGTTCATGAGAGAAACAAGGCTCTTCTAACTTCAAACCAGCTACATTCAGTGTCTAGCCTCACAATTTGTTGGTGAACATGGAAAAGCTTCAGCTAATGGGGAAACTGATCTCTAAACTAAAATGATATACCATACAATTTATACAATGAACAAATAGACCAATGGATAGATCTTTATTCATAAATATAACATTTTTGTCTTATCGATTCCCTGCAACCTCAGATGGCCTCAAAAGTGAAAATCCAATGAGTTCGTGACATTCTGGACAAAAAGTTAGTCCCAATGAACCTATGTTGACATTTGCAGAGTGTTCCACAGGGATTTGTATTGGGAATAAGTGAACAAAGAGACACACATTCACAAATATCTAACAGAAGACACTGGCATTGACTTACAATACCTTGTATAGATCATAAAGTAAATAAATAGTCAATTGCAAACCGAGCCACTACTCTTATGATAAATATTATTAAATACATAACTGGCTGTTACAGAGTTAAACTCCTCTCCAATTTCTATTCCAACTGAAGGGAATTACTGAAACTTCCATATTGTATATATAATGAATTGAATACTATAAATGTATATTTTTTTGTATAGATGTATTTATTTATTTATTAGAATGAAATAAGCCCTTGCGCATCAGCATAAAAGTTTTTTTTATGAATATCCAAGACTTGGCAGTTTAGTTCAGTCAGGAAGACTACAGGTAATCAGCTGTTCGTGAGTTCTAATCACAGTAGAAATTGTGAGTTTTACGTATTGGTTTACACCTTTTTGGTGAGGATTGTTCTTGTTCTTGTAACAGTAGAAAAATAAACTCAAGTTTGGAGATTTGACAATATCATTCTGTACTAAACAGTAATACTATTTAGCAGAAAATAATAAATATTTTAATATGCGAACAATAAGATCTCAACTCAAGAATACAAAAATAATACTCACTTGTTGTTTGTTGAAGTTACTGACATATTCATCAAAGATTTGATCTGTAGTTCTTGTTGCTTTGCCAAAATTCTGTAACATCTGAAAGCAAAAAGACAAAAAATTGAAATAAACCTGATTCAGAAAACCTTATATAATATGGATTGCGACTGTTTTAAGCTTGATTAACTCAGCCAACAAAGTTAGAGGGGTTTGTGTATTTGATAGAGTCTTTCTACTTGTCTCTTCTTCCATAAGATATCTCCAAAAGTGCCCTCTGAATTTCAGCTAGATTTTGTGGAGGAACGGGAAATGGGTTTGAGAAAAGTTGATTGAATTTTGGTGCAGATCCAGGGAACTTTTTTGATTGAGAGATATTTTTTGTTTCTTTTTCTTTACATTTTATATATATGCTCATCAGTGTCCACATGTTATCTCCAAAAGTTCGCAATGAATTTAAATGTAATTATGTGGAGGGGTGAATAATAGGCTACAGAAGAAGTGACTGAATTCCAGAGCAGATCAATGTACAATCACCTCCCCTACATAGTAGTTATACATCCATGTCACATGATATCGCCAAAATGTCTGACCATAAAATATCCCCCAAAATTCTCAATGAATTTAAATATTATCATGTAGAGGGGTGAATAATAGGCTACAGAAGAAGTGACTGAATTTTGGAGCAGATCCATATACAATCAACTCCCCTACATTGTAGTTATACACCCACATCACATAATATTACCAAAATGTCTGTCCATAAAATATCTCCAGAAGTTCTCAATGAATTTCAGAGACATTTGGTGGAGTAGGCAACAGGCCATTCTAAGGTGGATCAATGTACAATCACCTCCCCTGACAGTGGCATTAGAGGTATACGTTCTTGGAGTGCTTTTTAGTTTACCGAGTATTTTTATAACTTTACAACAGAATAACTTGTTACTTATGTTATTGATTCAACATCATAGAAGTTCAAAGTGATTGATAACTGACTTGAACAACTAAACAATGGAAGTGTTAAGTGGTGTAGCAACGATACTAAAAAACAAACCGAAGAAAGTAGAATTTTGCAGAATAAAATCTATAAATACAATACATAATCCTGATTCTTTACATACGTGGAGCTACCCAAAAGTTTGTGGAATTTGAACAGACTGATCAAGCGATTCATCTGTCAAGATATCCAATATTTCCTCATGTTTCACCAGGTTTTTCACATATCTCTCAAAATCACTCGACCAAGAAATACGGAACCTCATTCAAAATCAATTTCTTCTAGAGAAAGCTATTTAATGCCAAACTTTTGGGCGGCACTTTGAATTGAATTCAATTCAATTTCATAAATGAAACAATGAACGTGTCACTGTGACTTTATTCAAATCAATCTACGAAATTGAAATATCAGGCATTTATTGTAGCAGAAAAAGAAAAAAAGAAATTGTAAAATCCAACCGATAGAGATTGATTTTCCTCAGTATGATTTTTGTGACAATCAGGAATGGAAAATTAGAATTAGTTGATTTTTTTTGGGGTCGTTTATCAAATGAAAATATTTATTATTTGTAATAAATCCAAATAAAAAATATTTTTTGCAAGAAGGAGATGAATAATAATAATAATAATAATAGCAGTTAAGTTTAATAACAACTGGCTTGAAGGATTTCTGCTGCTTGGGTTGTGTGACGAAAACACATATATCTTGAATCACTTGATATCAACCAGGTTCCTTGAAGGAAGGAAAAAAAAGTCCTCCTTGCTTGAGAGTCAGTTCGGAATTGTTCCTCAAGAGAAATTTATTTCTCGTTTCTGGAACACGTTGTCGTTAATTTTTACCCTGGTAACGGTACATTAGTTCATTTCTGCAGACTCTTTGTGGAGCATAAATCCGCAATCACTTTGCTCCAGTTACAGTTGCAAGTAGGGTTTTTTCGGGGTGGAGTTGTTAGCCCCAGGCCTGGTGATCCTCCTTTAATTGATCTTGAGCCACCAAAGGCAACTGAAGAGCTGTAGGGAGAAATGGATTCATGCCTTTCCCAAAGACACGAGGTGTGAAATGAATGGTTATGTTACACCACTGCACTTCTCCATAACAGTACCTAGATGCCTGTTATTCGGAGTCTCTTTGAGTAAACAATGTGCATTGCAAGCACTTTCATCATAATGCAACAAAAAAAATCAATGAGAATCGGTGGCGCTGTAGATTTAACAACAGAAATTGAAACTAAGAATCCCCCTCTCTCCCCAAATCTCCTTATCTCTAAAGAGAGATAAAGAGAGATAAGATAAGAGCCACCCTCCAGATCACTTTCATATATCATAGTTTTTGTTGCAGGAGGTAAATCAATAACTTCTTTGAGCCATCATTCTAGCATCGATCAATTACTCTCAGTAAATTTACCACTTTTCAGAGTTTTTGTAATTCTCATTTATTTCTTGGAGTTACTGTCTAGATGGAAGTTCAATAAATTTTTCTTAGATTTTTCACATCATTTAGTTGAGCTAATGATTATATATATATATATATATAATACAAATCAGGTTTGCAATATATCATAATATAATTTATAAAACAAAATAAAAAGACTCCTCCCACAAGACTCTCACCAAATTCTCCAAACAAGAATCTAAAAACACATAATCATTTGCCTAAAGAGGCCCAAAGAGGGCAGAAACATAAACTTGTTTGTGTAGCAAATCCACTTCCTATTTTATACATATATATATATTATATATATATATATATATATATATATACTCACAAAGCAAAGCTCCAGATGGTGGACTCAGGTTCCACATCAAACCTATAACCCCTAAAAGCGCACACACACACACACTACTGAAGATCGGAATATCTCCCGAAACATGTCTACACCATTAACAAAAAACATTTATGGATAAATAAACCTAACTTCAAAACACTTTACTCCCAAGTCTGACTCACTCTCTACAGTTCATATTATATATATATATATATATATATATATCTGGTGGATGAGAAATTACCTTTGAGTGAATATATTACTTAAGTTCAACCTTACTGACAGTCCAATTTTGCGTAGGGCAGAGACAAGATGCCAGCCTCTGGGTCTGAAGTAATGGTTTTGATCCTACCTCGTGATACTGGATGGGATAATGGATAGTCTATAGCCACACTGAAGAGTTGTAATACAATGAAACAGCTGTCTGTGGATGACACAACTATTTAATCATTATATATATATATATATATATATATATATATATATATATATATATATTATAAAATTATTTTTATACAATAATCTAATTTTTTTAAAACTATTCACCCTCTCTCAGATCAATATAGACTGTTACTTAACATTTCATCACCACTGATATTTGAAATATCTTCAAGAAGCTTCTGTAGTAGTTGCACATGAATGACATTTTCTGGAAGGGAAAAAAAAAAAAATTTTTTTGAATTTAAAAAAAAAGAAAAAAGTCGCTCAAAATTGAGCGATCAACTTGCAATAACTCATTCCTCCTATTCAAGTTAGAGTACAAGAGAGGATCAAACTCTGATACAGGATCAAATCAAGGTTAATTTAACCATAAAAATTTGGGTCACTGTTCAAAACGGAAATCTAGGTTATCTGGTATTGAAGGTTCCCTGGAAAGCATAGGTCAGATCAAGCATTAATACGAATAAATATATAGGTGAAAGAAGAAAAAAAAAAAAAAAAAAGACATTCAAGAACTGTTACCTTCATTTGGGGAGGGGGACTTTGACGTGATACCTTCCAAAGAATGTTGATAACTGATATGTGTGGGAGAATAGACAAGAAAAAAAGAAAAAGAAAAAAAAGAATTCCTTACATTCTCAACTCAGCTGATAGAAATTACAATTCCATCTCTTAATTTTTGTTGTTAGAAAACCTTTTTTTTACACATAGATTCTACCAGCACAGGTATACCTTGATTAGTACACATAATTCATTCCCAAGTTTTCCATATTGTTCAAAGTCTTGAAATAATTTAATGTATTTTTCCCAGTTTTCTTAGTTATATCAATTTGCACAGCAATACACTAACTGAACTACATCAAAACCACACCATTCAGGGTATTTATGTACCTTTTAACTCTTCATGAAAAGAGGGTGAAAATGGTATGATTTTCAACAGGATTTTGAGAAATTGAGGAAAAGCATCTTTTTTGCCCTGTTCTATAGAAAGTAAGCGTTATGGGTAAACAGGAGTTGATAATTGGAGTTTGGTGCAACATGTGTTGCATGAAGTTCATCATTTTAACAAGGAATGGTTGAAATAAGATACCATAAACTTTTTTACCCCTGGATTGCCTTGAAGGAGAAAAAAATCACTCACATGTTTGTGAGTGTGTGTGTGTATGTTAAATAGACAAAAGTGAAATTATGTAGAAATTAAAGTAAACAAAACTGTCTTGGTGATTATTTCCAAAGGAGCATCCAGCAATTTGATATTAATGAAAAAATATCCTACCATGGGCAATGGCATCTCAGAACCCTTCAAAGAGTTGGAAGAGCATTGTGTGTATATATATATATATATATATATATATATATATATATATATATATATATATACACACACAAATATGTATCTATTGGATTTTTGCCTTGTTTATGGTATAATCTGAATGGTATAGAGACTGACGCATGAGAACCATGCAACGTGCACATGAATCATGCTCAGCATCACATAGAGAGACCACAAGACAACACAATATAATATGTAAAAAAAAAAGGAGTTCAATAAATAGAATTCATCAGATAAGTCAAATGGCAATGGGCTGGACATGTTGCAAGAATGACAGATAATCGATGGACATCACAAGTCAAGTGGATCCCCAGAAATCACATGCGAAACATTGGGTGGCAGATATATAAGATGGCGAGATAAACTAGATAAGTTCAGAGAGTACAGGCTCTGTAACGCCCGTGATAGGTCTGTGAATCCTGTGGAAGGTCTATGTCCAACAACGAATGCTATGATGATGTATAAACACAAATGTAAAAGTTGCAAAGGAATTATTTTTGTAACGTAGAATTATTTATCAAGTATATTGTGAAAATTTCACTGTTTCTCAGAAGCCTGAGAGTGTGAATACCACTTCTTCAGAGTTAGTTACAATGAAAAAGCAACTAAAAAACTCAAGATGAAAGAAAATATTCGTAAAAAAAAATATTAATGGTTGACAATGCTTCATCTAATAGTAAATAAATCAGGATAGATTAAAACACAAGATTATCTTGTATCATCCACATTCATTTGTACAAGTGAGTTTTTCTGTCTTACTGGGCCTCTTAGCCCTTGAGGCACGACTGTCTCTGAATTACAACCACACTTCCCCACTCAGTAAGTAGATGAGATAATATATATATATATATATATATATATATATATATACACACACCAAAAAAAGGTTAGAAATCTGTGCATATGATCAATAGGTGGCACCCATATATTGGTATAATTCTGAAGTAAAATACTGCAGCGTTCTATCAAAGTAAAAAGGTTGGAGTTTTTGCATGAAATGGTAAGAAAGTGGTACTAAAAATTCTAAAATTCAAAATGGCTACCACCTGATGATATATTCAAATTAAATGATATTTTTTCTAACATAAACCTAGTGCCATTCTGATCATTTCATTTCTCTTAAGCAACCTATCATCATGAACCATTCTCTCCCTATATAGCCCTTCAAAAACACAAAGTCAAGTTTATGGAATTCTTCTCAAAAACTTGGTTCCTTTTGGGTAAAGATTCCTGTTGCTTTTAAGGGATGCATCCACCAAATGAGGTGAGGTTGAAAAGGGAAGAAAAAAATGTGAAAACTAGGTCTTGTGTTAAAATGTGGGTTTTTCTGAAGATAATTTAAGAAACAGGCATCTTGGAAAAAAAAGGAAGGGGAAGACGAAAGAGGAAAAAAGACAAAAGAAAGATGAAAGAGGAAAAAAGACAAAAGAAAGACGAAAGAGGAAAAAAGACAAAAGAAAGACGAAAGAGGAAAAAAGACAAAAGAAAAAGACGAAAGAGGAAAAAAAGACAAAAGAGGAAAAAAGACGAAAGAGGAAGACGAAAGAAGAAAAAAGGCGAAAGAAGAAAAAGATGAAAGAGGAGACGAAAGAAGAAAAAGACAAAAAAGAAGATGAAAGATGAAAAAGACAAAAAGGAAGAAGAAAGAGGCAAAAACGAAGACGAAAGAAGAAAAAACCAAGAAAGAAGAAAAAGAAGATAAAAAAAAGGAGAAAAAAGAAGAAAAAGACCATACAGACCTATTGTATATGCATAAACCAGATTCTGTTTTGGAGAGTGAAAAACATAATATCCTCTGGGACTTTGAGAAATAAGCGGATCACCCAATTCAGGTCAGGAGACTGGACCTAATTACCGTGAACAAGTAGAAAAATGTCAGACTGTATTTTGCTGTTCCAGCAGACCACTGAATGAAATTGAAAGAAAGCTAAACATATCTGGACCCAGCCTGAGAATTGAAAAAAAAACACTATTGAACATGAAAAGATCATCTAGAATACTGAGGAGACTTGTTATCACTTGACCCCCAGTGAAAGTCACCAGATACTACTGGTATGAAAACTCAACATAATAATCAAACCAAATATACAATTTTTTCATTCACCATCTATCATTTTTTTTTTTTTTCATACAAGAAATGTTTGACGTCAACAAGTTTATTGCTTACAACATTTATCTATGAGAAAATTTATCTATGCTTACAACTAACACACAGTTCTGGATTCACTGTTTGAAGCTAAATCTTGTACACATGTTATATCACTGATTTTTCATCTGCAGGCGGTAGTCGGCAATTTTTCATCGACTGTGTTATTACCAGAATAATCCTGACTGGCCAGTGCTTATTTTGTTGAATTCAGGTCCCTGTCAGAGGCTGGAGTGGACTTAGTTTCTCAACCATACCAACAAGAACAACAATCCTCACCTAATTTGAGGGAGTAGACTCTACAATTTCTGTCTTTCCAGTCAATTTAAACCAAATTTATATAAAAAAAATTGACATTTCCCTACAGTGATTTGAAATCATTGGGAGATGAAGAATCTGAAAGACTTGTATTCTTTTAGCTTTCAGGAAGCTGCCTTAGTATAGCAAAGCTCTACCAACTGAGCAAAACTGACAAGTTCACGTCCACGAAAATAAGAAGATCCCATTAATCCTAAAAAGAAAGGTGTATAACCGATACATCCTCCCAAAAGTCACTTATGGAGCTGAAACATGGAACCTAACCAAGAGACAGATCCGCAAATTGAGAACCATGCAAGGAGCACATGAAAGAATTATGGTGGGCCTCACATGGAAAGACCACAAGAGAGCACAGTACATCCAAGAAAAGACAAGAGTCAGGGACATCATAGAATCCATCAGAAAGCTCAAATGGCAGTGGGCTGGCCATGTTGCAAGAATGGCAGACAAACGATGGACATCGCGACTCACAACATGGATCCCCCGAGATCACATACGGAACTGAGGCCAGCAGAATATTAGATGGAGAGACGAGCTAGACAAATTCAGAAAGTACTGGCTCCGTGACGCCCATGATCGAGAAGTGTGGCAAATCCTGGGGAAGGTCTATGTCCAACGACGGACGTTGAAAGACTCATGATGATGATGATATATACAATACAAAGTTGAAGCATCATCTTCAGTCAGAATGTAAGAAGGAGTCATTTGACCACACGGCAACCAGGCTTATTTGTTTATTTGTTTTCTCTAGTCACACATGATAATGAAATAATCGAAGATAACACATTATGTACTTCTGACCTCTATAGAAAACAATCACACCCAAATCATTTCTTCTTCTCCCTATATTGAATTCCATTGATACCTAAAAGAGCACCAGAATGATTCCAATCAGTCCAGAGATTTCCAAAGTTGGCTGTCAGGATGCAGACAAATACTATTTGGTATCTACATATAAACTAAAATAGATTGATACTTAGCAATGCAAAAACCATCCAGTTTTGATCCATTTTCTTCCATTCCATTTTCAAAATGAGAGCAGACAAAAAAATTATTCAACAACAATTAGTGTTACTGTAATATGCTGTCTACCGTCAAGTTTTTTACGGTGGTATGCAACCTACAGTTTGTTAGCATATATAATGTTCTACTTGGGGTCACCAGCTTAAGAAACGAGTCAAGTTGGGTCTGAAGGACTTTTTCACATAGAAATACAGACGCAGAAATTGAAAGAAGATAAATACTGGAATTATAAAGAATTTATTTTGAGAAAGAACAAAATAAGATTAAGTAATGCCCATAAGCTGTTCGGAGAGTTCTAAGGTTGATTGAAAATGTATTAACAGAAGAAAATATAGTAAAGACGAGTCCAGACCAGACCATGCATACCAAATGCTAAGCACAATTATGAATAAAACATTAACAATTACTGGCTGGATTAGTGTTTAAACAACGAAGATGAAGAAAATAGTCTGAAAAATATATAATGATAAAAATACTTTGTCTCAGAGCTTCAAAAAATAAGATTGATAGTTGCTAGAATTTTGCCCCAGTAGGACTTGAGCAAGTGAATTTGACTACTTAAAACATATCATATACTTTTCTTGCCAGTGAACATTAGCTTGGATAAAATTTTTCAAGACACATAAGAAGAAGAGAGTACAATTAAAAGTTGTATATTTATTACAAGTTACTCTCTATACAGATACATGTATAGATGTTGGATTTTTTCTTCACTCAAAAAAGGACTTGAGCATAGTAATCGTATATGACATAGGTATCATTATATAGTGTCATCTATGTCTGTCTAAACCTCTCTACTCCTGTTTGTTAGCAAACGTGATATTCCACTCAGGGTCACAAGTTTAAGAAACAAGTTCAGTTGGGTTTGAAGGGCTGATTCACTGAGAAATAGAGATGTAGAAATTGAAGGAGGATTAGGTATAACATAACAATGGACTGATTTCAACAAGGAACAATACAATATCAAGTAATGCATGTAAGTTATTGGTAATGTTCAAAGTTTGATTGAAAATCCTGTTGTATTAACAGAAGACCGAATAGTACAGACAATACTAGACTGGACCATGCACGGTGAGAAATGATTACTTATCTATAATAGTGTGTATAGTAGCATCTGAGATTTCATACATGACTAAGACTATAAGAAAAAATTGTTTCCTTACCTCAAAAACAATCTTATTAACAATGACAACAAGAAATAAGAACCATAAGTTCAGTGATGTGTCCATGATCCATGACAATAGTGGGAGGAAGCAAAGGATGAGGATGGTTCACCCAAAGGTCTGAACCAAATTTCATGTTAATCCAATATCGTAAGGATGAGAAAATTGGTTGTAGCGAATAAGAATGAAATCTTTGTAATAAACAACAGCTTTATTCAACTTGAGAAAAGGACTTGGAAAATTACAATAATCAGTGTTAGTGCTCTTATAGTCATACCGGATTATTCCATAATTTCCTCCAAAATATCAACAAGGGAACTTCTATTAGAGCAAGCCAATTCTATTGGCTGTTGTTAGTGGGTTCGATTCTCATTGGATCTCCCAATACAGGTATTAGATAAATATAACAACATATACCACATTGATGTTTAGGATTACTAGACGTAAGTATCAGCAGCACACAGCGGAAGTGAAGGATGGTGCGTTCGAAGGTCTGGGCCAAGTTTCATATCAATCCAACATGAAAATTGATATTTAGCATAAATAGTTGTGGTAGTAGTAGCAGGTGAAAGAGGAAGAAGAAAACAACATTAAAAAAAAAAAAAAAAAAAATGGGGACATTTTTTTCTCAACTTGAAAACCAGATAGTAAATAGGTAGACCAAATGAATTTTCATTACACAAGAAACTTAAGAGAAAATAACATAAGATCTTACATTCAACAACTAAGCTTGTCAGGAAAGAGATTGACGGAGTCAATTTACTAAGCCTTGTTCTAGACTGATTAATAACATCGGGCAACGCAAGGGACTTGTGCCTTGTGATGGAAATGGGTTTTGGGAACTATATACATGGTAAGGCTGTAGCTAGGATTTATACACAGCAATAATAGTTCGACCCCAATGGAGCCTTCTACGTGAACCCTTGCAGCTGGAACTGGGGTGATTATTTAAAAATCTGGTTGATTTTGGAGCTATTTTGAGCCAGGATCAAAGTAGAGGGGGGGGCAGAGATATAGCATATACCTACTTCTCGGGTTTTCTGTATGTTCACAGTCTACCAATAGAGATACCATCAAATACCAAATTCTCAAAACCAAGCCTCACTGTCACCCAGTTCCCGAAACCCATTTCTATCACTCTTTTGAGACATACAAAAAGACCTGGAAATCGAGAAGTGGGAATACGTTGCATCACCAAGTACCCCGAATCCATTTCCACCACTGCCCATGGCCTTGTATCAAACTAAGCAAAGCTTGGGAAAAAAAATAAATAAATAAAAAATGTGCCTCCATTTTTTTTTTCTGGAAAGAGTTCATAAAAACAAGGAAATGTTTAGCATCTTCGGGTAAATTGATTTTGGGGAATGTTCTTTCTTATTCTCAACATATTCTCTTAACGCCACCTTACTTTTGGGAAAAACCTTTATTGGTTCAGGTTTCCGCCACTAGATGGTGTAAAGTGAAGAAGCACTTACCATCAATTTGAACGGTAGAAGTTCAGGAGCATCACCACCAAACAAAAAAACACTCGCCCCAAAGCTGAAGGTCAAGGTTCAGTGTCTGCATTGCAAAGCTTGAAATATAACAGTATGATTGACTGCTTCGCCCCACCCATCTTTCTATCATACAGTTCTTACACTCTCATCCACACAAAACATCCTACAACTAGCACTAAATCTAAATGCTTTTTCAAACTGAGAGTCATACTTGTTTACAATCATTGCAGCACCGTCAAGGTTATCATGGAACCTAGTAACAATCAAATATTTTCCCTTATAAATTAATGGTCACGGCACCTCTGACAATAAATTTTTCAAAAGATTTTTTTTTGCAATTAATTCATTATGCTTTCTTTCGAGAAAGAGGAAAATGAAAGAAAAAAAAAAAAAAATGGTAATGGACTCATTCCAAGAATTGTCCGGATGATTAAACCGATTCTCCTTGTTGCTTTTGTAGTTACGAAATAAGTTCAATTGTTCAAACAATTCTTGGAGAGATAAAGACTAATTTTGAAAAAATAATACCTGGTATAGGATTGTATACAGAGTAATGAGGCGGGGAGTACAAGTTGGCGGAGGTTAGCGAAAGAAAAGGTCGAAATAGGTCAAAAGACTGAGCCAGGAAGTTTTAAAAAGACAATTGATAAAAGGTTTGTGGGGGGGGAAAAAACAACAATAAACAATCAAAACCACATAATTACAGCCGTAAATAAGGAGAGAGTAATTCTTTTATTGAAACATCCTCGTAAAACTAAACACGAAGCAGAAAATTTGACAAGATTCAAATATAATTGCTAAATCCTCTATTTAGCTACCAACACCTTCATTTAACTTCACAGCAGCAAAATGTGAAAATTTGAAATAAAAACCCAAGCATGGAAGAAAATAAGCTTGAAAAATAGAATTTCACACACGGATTATAATTTGCCATGCAGTAGAAAAAACGATATTGGTATTTTTATATTTCATCATCAGTCTTTTAACGTCAGTCATTGGACACAGACCTTCTCCAGGATTTATCATACTTCTTCTCTATCATGGGCCTCGCGGAGCCAGTACTTTCTGAATCTGTCCAGTTCATCTCTCCATCTAATATTCTGCCGGCTTTGGTTGCGCATGTGATCTCGGGGGATCCATGTCGTGAGTTGTGATGTCCATCAGTTGTCCGCCATTCTTGCAACATGGCCGGCCCACTGCTATTTGAGATTTTTAATGGATTCAATGATGTCCCTGACTCTTGTCTTTTTGCAGATGTACTGTGCTGTCTTGTGGTCTTTCCATGTGAGGCCCGGCATAATTCTTTCATGTGCACGTTGCATGGTTCTCAATTTACGGATCTGTCTCTTGGTTAGGTTCCATGTTTCAGCTCCGTAAGTGACTATTGGAAGGATGCATTGGTTATATACCCTTCTCTTTAGGATTAATGGGATCTTCTAATTTTTGAAGGTTAGGCTAGCTCTGCCAAAGGCTTGCCATCCTAGTGTGATTCTTCGCTTGATTTCTTCTTCTTTTGAGGGTCTCATGGAGAGTCGTTGTCCTAGGTGGATGTAGTGGTCTACTTCCTTCAGTTCTGTGTCCTCGATTTTGATCTTGGTGTTTTTATCCCCGATGTGGTTGTTGCACATGATCTTCGTCTTGCTGAAGTTAATGTGTATAATTATCTTTTAAAGTAAGCATGTATGAATCATAAATGAATGACCTGCTATTTATATTGTTTTTGACACGTACCTCTTCCATCCTAATTCAAGTTACTTTTCATTCAGTGATCTTATACCTAGAATTATCTAAAAAATATCAACATAAGATTTGGGCATTTTTCATCTGAAAATGACCATAAAGATCCAAAAGAGCTTTTTTTTGCAGAAAAAAACCCCCAAAATATGACTAGAACTTCTCAGATCATCACCCTACAGCCACTCGTAAATAGCACAGATTGAAAATGAAGAATAAGTTCTCACCAATACTCAAAATCACACCCCTTTTGCCTTAGGAAGCTCATTTTTTCTCAACAGCTGCTCTACCAGTTGAGCTTCAAGAGCTTTATGGTTGGCAGAAGATCAAAATTTACAGATCCATGCTGTTTACTTAAAATGGCAGAGTGACTGAGATAAAGATGGAAGAAATACCAGTCAAAAAATCGATAATGATCGACAATGCTTCATTTGACTGACATGTTGTATCATTCTTAAATATATCAAATATTAGTTTTTCTATCATCCAATTCTCGCTAATACCCATCAAGAAACTGTGTTAAATAAGGATTTAAGGAATCAATTCAAAGAAAATATGAAAAAATAATTCTAAGAATCTCAAACAGTTTATACCAGATCAAACCAATCATAATTTACTGTTGTAGATGAAGGAAAGCTACCACTGGTGAATCTTATACACATTCATTCAAAAGCTACTTCTTATTCAAGTCTTGAGATTCCTGGTGTATGTGTGTATATATATATATATATATATATATATATATATATTCCAACTTTGGGATGGAGCACTCGGGTGGATGGGCAATTGTGCATAAGTAAATATATCGCATAAATTCAGTCTTACTGACCCTCCAGTTCTGTGTAGGATAGGGGTAGAATGCCAGCCTTTGGGTTCAGAAGCGAAGGTTTCGATCCTCGTGGCTCTGGATGGGATAATAGATAGTCTATAGCCACACTGAATGGATGACTCAATTATTAATTTATTTATATATATATATATATATATACACAAATATATCCCAAGGTTTTATAAGACTGACAGGAAGTATATGACCTGTAAATCCCTTTAAGAAGTCTGGAATATTATAATTCAGGCATTAGGCAACGAATGGGTTGTTAGACATGAAAGGGTCAAATAAGCTTATCTGTTTCAGAATTTTGTAGGCTGATTCCATATCGGTAACAGCAACTAGTATTAAAAATCAGAAAAAAAAAAAAATATTCTCTCGGTATTTTACATTCTATAATTCAGTATTTGGGGTGTTCAGGTTTTCAAATTGTTAGATAAACATTTATTGCTTTATTGAGTCAGTCAACCAAGCATATGAGGTATTAATTCATGTAAGGAGATATTTGACCTCATTTTCGGTGCAGTCTCGATCTAAGCAAGAGTTCGTAATGTAAATAAAGCTATGAACATATTTTGTTGAACAAACAATTTGTCTTAAAATTCTTTGTGCAGTTTAGATTTTTCTTAACTTCTCTTCTGTATAAGATATCAATATTGAACAAAATGATAACGAGAGCAAATTTATCCCCCATACAGCACATTTACAAATAGAAATGAGAAGATTGAACAAACTTGAGATGGGATTGGTATAAGTTTAACAGATTCCCCGTTGTAAGTAACATGACAAGTGTACAAATCCCAAGCTTTAAAAAACCACAAGTTCAACAATGTGTCCACCATCCTTACATTCATATCGGTGATTTCCGATTTCAAACAGATTCTAAACAAAATAATAGTAGCAGGAAGAGGAAGAGGAAAATGAGGATGGTTCAACCAAAAATCTGATTGAAAAAAAAACAATTAGTAAATTCAAACTAATGTAAGTGTACAATTCTTATCAAGGATTTGTTCAGGGGTCTTATTTTTGTTTTAATAAGAGGGCTCTAAATACATATATTACATTTTTAGCTATAATGTTCGCAGGAAATTGAAAAGCTCAGCTGATTTTAGACATTTATGAAGACAGTTTTAGCTATCAACAATAAATGATACTTGGCAGCACTCTTAAAAACAGACGCTTGATAAGTTAGCTATTGATCAGAATAGATGTGTGTTTAATGATGTCACACATTCTCCTCCATCTGTTGTTTACAGAATCAGAGCCGACTGACCAACCAACCGAAAAAGTGCTTAATAGAGATGTAAAGAGAAGAAAAAAAAAAAAAAATGCAATATTCTCAACATATTCCCAAAACGCCACTTTACTTTAAGGAAAAACCTTCAATAGTTGAAGTTTCCTCCACTATCTGAGATGGTGTAAAGTGAAGAAGCACTTACCATCAATTTGAACGGTAGAAGTTTGAGAGCATCCCCACCAAAAAAAAACTAAAAAAAATTTACCCCTCCCCCCGATGCTGAAGGTCAAGGTTCAGTGTCTGCATTGCAAAGCTTGAAATATAACAGAATGATTGACTGCTTCGCCCCACCCATCTTTCTATCATACAGTTCTTACACTCTCATACACACAAAAAATCCTACAAACTAGCACTGAATCTAAATGCCTTTTCAAACTGAAAGTCGTACTTGTTCGCAATCATTGCAGCACTGTCATGGCTATTTTTGAACCTGGTGACAATCAAAAATTTTTCCCTTATAAATTAATGGTCACGGCACCTCTGACAATAAATTTTTTAAAAGATTTGTTCTGCGATTAATTCATAATGTTTTCTATCCATGAGACCTTCTCTTCAGGGAATTAGTCTGTTTGGATTTTTTGAGGTTTTAGATGTTTCCACATTATATTTATTCTATAAACAGAACCTGTTTACAGTATAATGTGAAAAAGGGGCCTTATTTTGCATTAATTCTGCCATTCGGGTAACATGATTTATCCTTTCCTTGTTTTGATTTTCAAATGCCCACTTTTTACATAAGCAACAACATTGCCAAAATTAATTAATTTTTTGAAAATTTCCTCAAAAAGAAAAAAAAATCCCTAACAAGAGAAGAAAATTAATTGGTGTGGAAGGTTTTCAATACATCAATGTACATGAATGGCAGATTTGGCACAAAGTAAGGGCTGGTTTCCAATTTAAATTCATATAGTAAACATGACACCCTTTTACACCCCCATCCCCCCCCCCAATCAATTTTTTCCAAAACTGAAAAAAATTCCCTCCCTGATGAGAGGAAAGTCTTATGGATTGAATCTGTAAACAAATTTCTAAAAATTTATCAAAGCTGGGACCACACTATGTCAGAAGTGCCCATCTTTGCCTTATGCTTTTTCTGTTTCTGAAAGGTTTTATAGAAATGCTTTACTTGCAGATTGCGAGAGGAAAAATTGAAATACAATTAAACAAACAACAGAGAAGTAGAAAAAATTGTATTTTGGTATTTTACTTAGCAATATACAAGCTTCCCCCGGTTTTAACGTGGTTCACATTATGATGCAGATAGATAATGAACCCCAAAATATCAATCTAGCTACAAAATAGTTAGATTTAGCTATAAAATAGGTAAATTAGTCAAGACTCAGTTAAATCATGATCTAATCTGTTTCTTTTAGATAAAATATTTTTGATGATTAAAAGGCAAAATTGAGAAGCTTAAAGCTTCTTTAATTCTAATTAAAACAAAAATTTCTCTATAATGACTTTTAAAAATACTGAATATATACAAGACAGGTATATAATTGAAATGAAAAACTTTGCATGTATTACACTGTGTCAAATGCATCAGTATTATGACTAGGGGGCCGTCTACCAATATGGACAGTTTTGAGACCTCAAAATGCTCTTGTAAGCCAATCAGCTTATAGTTTGCATGTACCATATACCAATGGCATATGGTGGAATGTATCATGGGTGTGCTCAGAGGTATGGATGTACAAAAGCGCAAAAATGGATAGTAAAAGCCTATTTGGTGTAATGTAGGAAAAGTGAACACGATCGTAAATTGTAAAGTCTACACATTAGTTCATTTAATGGTATGAATATTGAACTAATAAATAAAAAGAAATCAGAGAATTAATGAAAAGTCTTTTAGTGGTACAAAATTTTCAAATTCCCGCAATTAGCGGATACGTAGTAAAATATAAAAGAGAAAAATGTTTTAAATTTGTTTTTGTTTTTTTAAATCAAATCCTTAAACAAATTTTTTGACTGACACTTTCATCAGAGGACCCAGAAAATGTTTGCATCTGATCTACATTGTACTAGAAAAGCCTTTTCTGTCTTTTGCTTTTTAGAGACACTAGAATATTTTTGCACTTTTGTGCATCTGTAGCTCAAAGCGAATCCATGATACTAAGCACCATGTGCCAGTGTGGTATACCAACATTAACACAAGTCATTTAGAAAATGTCTGATGAACAAATAACTTAGATAACTTTGATAGAAGAAGCATCTTATATATGTTATGCTCAACCAGTGATCACTCCTGATAGTCACCAATGCATCACATGAGTAAATCACAAGACTGCATCATCTAGGAAAGATAACAGGGGACCAAGATATCGTTTGAACTAATAGAAAAACTCAAATGGCAATGGGCTGGTTATGTAGCAAGAATGTCAGCAAACTTGATGTCTGGAGGTTGTCTGCAGTCTTGCGACATGATAAACACGTCTCCATTCAAGTTTTTTAATAAGTAACAAGACAAGTTCAGGAAGTACTGGGTCTGCAACGCCCACGATCAAAACTTCTGTCGAATCTTGAGGAAGGTCTATGGCAAACAAGAGATATTAAAAGGCGATAATGATAATCATTGAAATCACCCAGTTGGCTTAATTAATTTGGTTTTTATTAGAAAAAGTTTGATTTCACCTTGATTACATAAACTTGTGACTGAAAAAAAAAATGATTGTTTTATATCTTTGTTCTGATAGAATAAACTTTTGATCAAATTAAAATTATACATTTATTCATTTTTTATAAAAAATTAAAACGGCATAATTTTTGCTCATTTTTTTTTAAATAAAAATTTGATTTCACAAACTTGATTATTAAAAAAAAAAAAAAAAAAAAAAAAATCAAACAAACATTTGTTCAGATTAAAACGACATATCTATTTATCTTTCGTTAAAAAAGTTTAAACTCAGCCACTTGGGCAATTTCACCGATTTAGCATGACATATGAAATGAAATCATCGTCAGTAGTTCGCATGGCGAACATGCTGACTATTATAGTACAATGGAATGTCATTTGGATGTCTATCTATCTGCTGCTTGAAGACTGATATTTGAAGTAGCAGAGATAATTCCAAAAAAAGAATGAACAGAAAAACAAAGAAGAATTATTCAACATTTGTTAAGAGGTTTCTTTAAAGGAAAGAACTCAGAGTTTAAGAGATCAAAAGGTACATCCTCCAAACCACTTCATTTCCCGAGGACTCTTGTCAGTAACACTTGAAAAGGTTATCCTGTAATATAAGTCAGAGCAACAGGAACATTTGGCAATGAATATTAGACCAATAAAGATACTATGAATAGAATTTTTCCATTCCGTGAAAATCATTAATAGATCCAGTTAAGTAGTTGGGTGACTTTTAACATAATGGTTGATGCGTTCAGAATCTTTTGTGTGTTTGTGTACGCATATATGTATACTGTACAGGTTATAAGTAAGTGAACAAACAGGAATTTAGCTTAGATGGCTCGGTTTTAAAAACAGTAACTTCACACAAGAAGAACCAAGTTTTATCGCAGTTAGAACAAGGCAGGTATTTTCTCATGTTTTGGGGGTTCTGAATATTAGATTGATGCATTTAAATTGTCATATGGATGAAACCAAGTCTTTTTCCTATCCAGCTAAAATCTTGTTCAGAATTAATCAAGGAGATTGAAAAAGCTAACTAACGTTTCTATTTGTAAGAATCATCAAACTAGTCAGTTGAATAGCTTTAAAGTCCAATACACCTTTGGGAAGAATGCAATCAAAGGCAAGAAACACAGCATTTATGCTTGTTAAAATACTTAGGAACAGTACTTTTTATATAACTAATGATTTGTTTATATAAAAAATCATTGCTATATATATATATATATATATATATATATATATATATATATATATATGTACATGTAATTATAAATGCGTTATATTATTTGGAAACTATTAGAAATGACTTCACATTGATACACAGTGAATGCGTCATTTGGCCTAAATAGTATCAATAGAATACCCAATTAAAGAAAATGTGGCTACCATAGGAATTGAACCTGCGACCAATATGCTCACTGCTTCAATGTAACGTTGCTCTTACCATTGAGTTAAACAGCCTTACAGAAATGCGAAGGCCCAAATAACTGCTTTATGCCTACATTCTTATCCAGCTCATTCATTGTCCATAACTTCTTTATTTGTTTCTCAACCCAAACAGTTTTATTATTAAGGAATGGATCTATAATCTGACAAACATAATCATGAATGCATTACGTCATTTTGAAACTAACTGAAATAACCTCCCATTAATACATGGTGAATGTATCATTTGGCCTAGTGGAAAGAGTGACACTACATTAAAGCAGCTTCCTATTGGTTGTAGGTTCAACTCCCATTTCAAAGCCCCATTTTCTTTAGTTGTTTATTCTATTTATGCTGTCTAGGCGAAATGATTCATTCACAGGAGGTTATTTCGAGTAGAGTTTCCAAATAATACAACAGATTTATCATTATTCAGTTGGATTATACACCCATTTATTAGTAATGAGATTATATATATATATATATATATATATATATATATATATATATGTGTGTGTGTGTGTTTTTGTATATAAACCTGATAAATATATATCAATACATCAGACACATATACAAACCAACCAATTATCTTATATAACACATACATACTGTAATGTTTATACGTATATATCTGCACATAAGTATTTGGACAAGCACAAACTGTTTCTTGCCTACAATCGCATTCTTTCCAAAATGGGTATTTGTCTACTTGAAAGTTTTTTAACTAACTACTTTGGCGACTTTCCCGTATAGCAATGTTAGTTCCCCTTTTAAATCTCCTTGATTGATTCTGAACAAAATTCTAGCAACAGAAAACAAAACTTTGTTTGGATCATTTCACAATAAGTTTTATAAAAATGATTTTTTTTCTTTCAGAAATACAGTATTCAGAACCAGAAAACATGAATAAAGGCATGTCACATTGTGTTAAGTGCAATAGAATTTGGTTCATAAAGTTGATGTTTTCCATTCTCAAAACCAAACCGAACAAGCAAAATTTGTTCTGTTCAAAAGTAGTATAAATGTTCCTATCAGATATATAGAGTTATAGAGATATAGACAGATTGACAAACAGAGATTATTGATTGATTGGCTGACAGATAGATAGATAGAACGATAGATAGAACGATAGATAGATAGATACAACGATAGATAGATAGAACTATAGATTAGATAGATAGATAGAACGAAAGATAGATAGAACGAAAGATAGATAGAACGAAAGATAGATAGAACGAAAGATAGATAGAACGAAAGATAGATAGAACGAAAGATAGATAGAACGAAAGATAGATAGAACGAAAGATAGATAGAACGAAAGATAGATAGAACGAAAGATAGATAGAACGAAAGATAGATAGAACGAAAGATAGATAGAACGAAAGATAGATAGAACGAAAGATAGATAGAACGAAAGATAGATAGAACGAAAGATAGATAGAACGAAAGATAGATAGAACGAAAGATAGATAGAACGAAAGATAGATAGAACGAAAGATAGATAGAACGAAAGATAGATAGAACGAAAGATAGATAGAACGAAAGATAGATAGAATGAAAGATAGATAGATAGAATGAAAGATAGATAGATAGAATGAAAGATAGATAGATAGAATGAAAGATAGATAGATAGAATGAAAGATAGATAGATAGAATGAAAGATAGATAGATAGAATGAAAGATAGATAGATAGAATGAAAGATAGATAGATAGAATGAAAGATAGATAGATAGAATGATAGATAGATAGAATGATAGATAGATAGAATGATAGATAGATGGCTAAACAGATAAATAATAGAAAATGTTGGGATAGGATTTTCCTTTGTTATTCAAAACAGTTTTCTCATACTTACACTGCAATGATGATGAATATATCAAGATCTCCTTAACCTGAAGAGAAGACAGAAACTGGCCTGAGGTCAGTTGTTGCCAGCTCATTACAAACTGGTCAGTCATTGCCAAGTGGTCAACTAGTTCCCATGGAATATTAAGTAGTGCCTGACCATCATTGATAAGATGATGTTATTACACTCACTCACTCACTTACTAAATGAATACTACTAATAAATTCACTTATTCATTTCAGTTGACAAGTTGGTTTGGCTTTGTTTCCATTTCTATTCTGTGCAACTTATTTATTCATTGATAAATTATTAACAAACTTATGTTGGCACAGAAAAAAACTGGCAACAAAAGATGGTGTTGAAAAAAGGCTAAAAAAACAGAATGGCTTTGAACAGACAAAAAAAAAGAGAAAAATCAACATAATCTTCATTGTCCAGTCTCACCTTTATCAGAATTTGTGGAGCTCAAAAATTGGGTGATGAACAAAAAGGATTCAAGGAAATATTTCGTTTTTTTTCCTTATCTCC
>OY735231.1:34326868-34414368 GCA_963457665.1 Thysanoteuthis rhombus | reverse complement strand
ACTTTTGAAAACTCTGTTAATGACAACAGAATTGAAACTACTCGGGCAGTGCCAGTTCCGAAACTGTATTACAAAAACACTATGGTGCATGGAACAGCCAGCCAAAATAGTCATGTGAAGTAATTTTCTGTCAGTCATATGAAACTATGGCTTTGAAGTTATTCAGTTACTTCTCTCCAATTAGATATTTTATATCTTAACTTGAATCTCTAATTTTAGATAAAAGATCTGAAATTTTAAATTCACTTCTTTATTAGATTTCTCAAAAAAAAAAAAAACAAACAAAAAAAACCTCTTAACTTGACACTGCACCGCCTTATATGCTGACTAATATAACTGGAAAATTTCAACTTTGTACAATGGTTGAGTAATTGCGGTATCCTCCTCTGAAAAAAAAATGGCACCTTACAGTATGAACTAAATTTTGTCAATATTATCAGTTATAAGCCATAATGTCAAACCAAAATGAAAAGGTGTGTACTGTAGTCACCCAAGCTTACAGCAAAACAGAAAATGTTATATAGCCTTCCTAGATAAACATTCCTTGCAGATATTTCTATGATTGACTAAACCTAACAAATTCAAATTAATCACATAATCAGGAACATTAACTTCACCCAAATATAGACTGCCAGTTTCCTTTCAATTTATATTGAAGCTAATATAAGAGTGTGGGAATCTGTTCCAACATAAATGTGACAACACACACCCGTAAAATAAACCATTAATGAGAAACAATCAACCAGTTTTTGAGCCGGCATATCCACTTGGGGGGGGGGGGGCAAATAGGGGCACTCGCCCTACCTCCTCCCAGATGAGGCCAACTCCCCTAGGTTGAGTGGTTGGAAAGTTGGAACCCCAGAGTCAGTAAAAAAAATAACGGTTTTGTATGATTGTTTCATGTTATCTCAACTTAATGTACCTATCTGGAAAGATAGTATTAATCTTTACTGGTAACAGGTTGTCACTAAGAATTATTCCGAATATATCTTTTTGCCTTCCCCCTGGAAATATGTCCTTTCCCGTAAAGCACCCTCTCTTTGAAGAGGTGACAGCGGATACCTCTATCCATGAGATCATGAGCAGAACCCTGTAAAAATTGATGAGAGTAACAGTCTTTTTGCTGCTACTGCCAGAGTAAGTAAAGTGATTTCCCATATTTGTTTGTACAACTGAACTCTTGGTGTCACTGATATTATCACAACGTTTCAGACAATACATTCTACAGTCCTTTTCAGATCTATAATCAATGAGGAAAGAGTTTTTTCCAAAGGAACAAAATGGTGAATAAAAAAATAGCCAATATACCAAGCGGCTCATTCAAGTTCAGTTCAACATCAGCAACACAAATGAGTTTAATTGTCTGAAAAAAATATTGAAATGTTGACTTCCTAAAGTTATAGACAATAGATAAGATAATCATGGGAGAGTGATTTGCTCAAGTACTCCCTCGGATAGTCATTTCTCTACTAACCATCATGACATATTTGTGAGGTAACTTTTTTTAAAAAGATATCTGGCAATGAAACAAGAGTGAGGAAGAAGTGAATTCATGCCTTTCCTAAGAGAAAGTGAACATAACCTGCCTTAGCTGGAATATGAATCACTATGCCAATCTGAACCTCTTTGAGATCAGAGTCTGCCTCCATGTGATTGACAATTTAACCTTCTGAAAATACTGCAAAATTGAAATACATGCTATGCATTAGTTCACAGGAGTGGTTAACTATAACAGAGTTAGTCAGCTTTCTCACCAGCCGTTTAACAGCTAATCCCCAATAGAAACCTAATTCCAATATCCCAATTAGGTTGAGAATGCTTTTGACCAGTTTTACTGGCTTCTTGGCCATTTGGGGGCAAATTTTGGAGGTTTTTTTTGGCCATTTTACGATTTCATAAATATACAAAATGAATACAAATATAAAAAATGTGGACCTTGGAAAACTTCCCTATCCTATAAAAACAGTGAGGAAATCAAATTTCTGGTCAACACCCTGCTTAATTCATTCATTTATCCTTGGATTCCCAGACCAAGAAGCTAAATTCTGAACACACCCCATAAAACAAGTACTAATAGAAGCTATATATGTGACACTATATTAAAAAACCAGCGTAAATATGAGGTGTGGCTATTAAACGAGACTGGGCTTATGTCAGCCAAACCACAGGACACATGTGCAAAACCATGTGGTTTACATGGACCAATGGGTAAGCATAAACAATCCCTGAAAATTTCAATCTGCTAACGTTTCAAGTTTGCTGTTAGGCATAGTTTGAAGTAGACATGTTTTTCTGATCTGATGAAATGGTCAGTTCAAAATTTGAGTAATGAATAGATTTCTCTGAATTTTTGTGATGAGGTATTATTATCATTTCTATTATTATTCGGACTATCCTCATGGCTGGTTGTTTTTCAACCAACGTTTTGGCCGTTGTACTCTATGTCCTTCATCAGGTACCATCTGGTAGGTGTGGGGAAGTAACGAACCAAACCTTTTATTTAACCAACGGGGGTATATATAGACCGCACTCCCTCTTAGTAGTATTTTCAAATTATTATTATTGTCTCACACTGGGATTCAATCCCAGTGTGAGATAATAATAATAGATTTGATATTTTGGTCAAATTGAACAAAATGGCTACCCTTTCATATGTTAACTGATATTTATGGTTGAGAATACAAGTTCCATTCACGTGTTCGAGGGGTATAAGAGATTGATGCCTTGCTTATGATAGTGAACTGAAAAAGCTAAAGACTTGAAAATTCCACTTTCCGATTACACTACAGGTGGAAAATGTCATATACCCCATTGAGTAGAAGAGAAGGACAAGCAACATTAGGTTTATAACTCCAAGTTTCCACAAATGGGACAATGACCTAGTGGATAAAAGCATTTGTAAAGTGTGCCTAGTACCTTGGCATCCTGAGTTCAATCACTGGGTCAGGTAGCGCAAGAAATTTATAAACTCTGGTTCAGTGGAAAAGGCAGACATCACAAGAATGAATTGACCGATATAAGATATCTCCTAACATCAACGGCGGAATGTAAACAATTTAAGTACTGGATTGAATAAAAGATTTTTCTAAATTCCAAGATAACAACCATGTCAGACACCTGAAAAAGGCCTCCTTTTGATCAGCATTAAGAGAAGAGAGTAAAACTTATGTTTTCTATGTGAAAACATGAACAGATAAACATACAAATATACAAACCAATTTGGTGACATTGGTATTTATGTATATAGATAAAATCCTTTGAGAATATACCCTGGATTAAAATACATCTCAGAATTAAGTCTGGAGCTAATCTGATCCATAGTGATATCACAGCAAGTAAAACTGATTAAATCAAATTACACAGCAAAGTACTGGGAGTCTACCAGTAGGTGGGTAACCCAGACTTGTGATCTTGTGAGAACTAATGAAAGCTTTAGAACCAAGCCTGGCTGCTGCTCTTTTACCTCTATTCTGACAGAAGATGATTGCTGCAACTTTTGTATTTTATGTATAATAAATGAAAAAAATTATAAAAAACATATTCTCAGTCGAAATACATTTATTTATTAAAATGGAATAAGCCCTTGAGTATCTGTAAGACTTGTCAGTCTGGCTCAGTTGGTAAGAAAGCCGGCCATCAATCACTTGGTTATGATTCCTGATCCCAAAAGGGAAATGGTAATTTCATAGATATATTTATCTATCAAAATGAAATAAGCCTTTGTGTATTTGTAAGAAAAATATATATAAAGTTTGTCAATTTAGCTCAGTTGGTAAGAGACCAGCCTACTAATCAGTTAGTTGTGATTTCAAATTGTGGTGGGGGGGTGAATTTTGACTTCCCTAAATTTGGTGAGGATTGTTGTTGTTATGGTAGAACAACAAAGTCAACTCCAGACAACAATATTCTTTGATTTGCTTCAGCGACATACCTGGTCTAAGGTCTTATTATTTCTTTACACAAAATTTCATCAATGAACCTTGCTTACCTGAAATTTAAGGGGGACTTACACAGGCTCTCAGTCACTACTAAAATCACTTAGCTGTAGCCAGATATAAAATTAACATTCCTTGAATTATTAAAAACACACCAAGGTTTTTTTCTCTTTCTTTTGCTCTGATTTTTAATCGCCCAAGTAACTTCAAAGTAGATCATCTTTCAAGAACAAAGATAAAAAGGAAACAAATTATTTACAGACATCTTTGAAGGAGGTATAATTTTGGGTGATAATGGTGGTGAGAGAATTATTATCTATCATAATAATGCATTGCGAGAAATACAGGTGTGCACAAAAACATGAGGTGTGGCTACTTGATAATAAAACAGAGTTTTTGCAGAGTGTTAGCAGAAAAAATTGCCAAGACTGAAACTCAGTTTTGCCGACTCAAAAAATATCTTTGTGCTAGTCCGACTGCCAAAAAGAGCTAAATTAAAGTAAATAGCCAAAATGTTCAAGTATATCTGTGCTCATCTAGAGATTTTTGCATTGCTGCAATAAGAATTTGTCAAAGACAGAGAGTCAGCATCCATGCTCATACAAGTATAAACCAGGGTATGCATATATGAACCATGTAGCATTCGTTGGTCAATGGGCAAGCATAAACAAATTCTGGAAGTTCCAAAACATCTGCGTCTTCAGTTTGCCATTCATATACCTTGAAGTAGACAACTTCTTGCATGTCGTAAAAATGGTTGGTTCAAAAATTGAGTGATGCATCCATCTCTTGTGTCACTCAAACACACGCACACATGCCATGCTTTATACCTCTGGTTCTTTCTCTGATAAATCATGAAAGACGTGTGACCCTACCACCTCAGTTTTAATGCTAAGTGAGTTTTTACTCAAATGTCCGAAAATGAAATCCGTTTTCCAAAATTCCTATTAGGGGAGGGGCTATGATAATTTCAAATTTCAACATTTTGGTAAACTGCCCTATGTTTACAAATTCATAAACTCTGATCCTAATTAGGATAGAACCTTGGGTTAGAGAATACTCAGCACTACTTCATCATCATCATCAGTCTTTTAGCGTCAGTCGTTGGACATAGACCTTCCCCAGGATTTGCCACACTTCCCTATCATGGGCGTCATGGAGCCAGTACTTCCTGAACTTGTCTAGCTCGTCTCTCCATCTAACATTTTGCCGGCCTTGGTTGCGCATGTGGTCTCGGGGAATCCATGTTGTGAGTCGTGATGTCCATCGATTGTCTGCCATTCTTGCAACATGGCCGGCCCAACGCCATTTGAGATTTTTAATGGATTCTATGATGTCCCTCACTCTTGTCTTTTCTCGGATGTACTGTGCTGCCTTGTGGTCTCTCCATGTGAGGCCTAGCATTATTCTTTCATGTGCACGTTGCATGGTTCTCAATTTGCAGATCTGTCTCTTGGTTAGGTTCCATGTTTCAGCTCCATAAGTGACTATTGGGAGGATGCATTGGTTATTCACCCTTCTCTTTAGGATTAATGGGATCTTTACTTCAGGGCAGTTCAATTTAACTACTGTTGAATGATTTGTCAGAGAATGCATCCCCAATAAACTTTATTCGGTGTGCTCAAAGATTCGGTGGTCGTCTTGTTCGATTTCACCCCAAATTTCAGATTGATGAATTACTTGATTTTCAAAGTGAGCACGTTGAAACTTTTAAGGATTGTTTATGCTTACCCAATGGTCGATGTATACCAAGTGATTTACGCAAGCACCCAGGGATTCAACTTACATAAGGCCAATATTGTTATTTAATGGCCACACCTCGTACATAAAATACCCGTATATATATATATAAGAGTTGGGTAAGCAAAACTCAGTTAACATTCTTGCTCAGTCATCCATTAAAGGGAAATAGAAGTAAACCCTTCCATATGAAGCAACGTCTTTGAAAAAAAACGCAACAGCAGCAGCAACAAAGGTGATAAATACTAAGAGTGCATAGTAATTACCAAAGCCTGAAATATAATCCAAATGTTAATTGGAAAAAACATTTTTTGAAACTTAAGCAACGGAACAAATATTGCTGTGGACAAACAGCCAAAAAGGAGGGCAAGTAAATCTGTCCATGACCTCATTTCAGATTGTATCTACTTTGAGATCTACAAATCTGGAAGCGAAAAAATTCAAGAGATAAGTCTTGTTAGTCACTCAAGAGAAACCGTCACATGGCCAATGTCTTCTGGCCGCATACCGGGTTGGAGGTGATCAATTAAAAAAATTTGAAAAAAAGGGGTGATCAATGGATAAGTTACTCCTCTGGCCTTTTGTTAGGCCGTGATCACAAGAAAAAAAAAAAAAAATCAAGAGTGAATGCCGCTAGAAACAAACTATGGGGATCAATTAAGAATAAACTTTTTCTGGGCCCCCCTCCCTCACAAAAAAACCCACTGGGGACTGAATCTTCAGAGACAAAAAATGCCTTTTCTAAAGGAGTAAATGTTTGAATTTTCAGTACTCTAGCTCCATTGGTTTAGCTTGTATATACATATATACATAACCAGCCAGACGAACATAAATACTGAAAAAACCTATGTTGACAGTTATGGTTGGTAGTTTCTGATTAGAACCATTTACTAGTGAACAATTTTAGAACCCAGACAACAGGATATTTTATTTATAGTGAAGAAAATATAGCTTAACATCTGAAGATGTTTTATTCAGATTTCCTTTATTAATTTTAAATCGTTCTTTCATCGTTATTTTTTATATCAAGATGTCAACAATGGAGAATATTTTTACATTCTCTTAACAATCTCTCTTACGGCGCGTTTCTGAGTAGAAATGTTAAAAATTCCTGATTTTTAATAATTCTGAGATGAAGTATTTTTCATCATTACATATCTTTTTTTAGATTTTTATAATAAGTCAAGTCTTGTTTTCTTTTGGACAGTTGTCCTCATCTCCATCTCTTGAATAAATCGTTTCGTAAGATCAACATGGTTTGGGACCTACGAATTAACCCCATCCAAAATTAGACAGTGGAATGAGTATATCCTGGCTAATCACCGAGATGCCTGTCATCACCGTCTCAGCAGCAGGAAGAATACCCATTTATCACCTGAAGATAGCTGTGGAGGTACAAGAAATCAACCAAGAGGAGGACAACAGTCCAAAGAGAAAAAAAAAATTACATAATCTAAAAAATTCAAACAGAAACTTCATTATCAGTTTTTACTGATTTCTTCCTTTTTTTGCTTTCTATTTTTATATTCTAATAGATATTTTCTTTCACTGTCAACACTAATGGCAGAAATTCAGTATAAAGAATTAGATTCTGACAAGACTTGAATTTATAAGCCATGCCTTGAAAGGTTGTTTTCCAAAGAGATGCCTCGGCTAAAGAGGCTTTCAAGATCAGACGGAGTTTTCATTTGAAGGCTTTTCTCCAGTATTCATCTTCCGATTTATTTCAAGTCATATTGTTACCTCTACCAACGAAGCTGGAGAGGTATATGTATTCGGTCGTGTCTGTCTTTGTTTTTCGATCTTTCGATCTGTTTATTTGTGCACCCGATATCTCCAGAAGCACTCAATGAATGTCACTAAAATCTAGCACAAGAGTGAGCAATGAAGTATGGGTGAGTTGGTTGAATTTGGGGGCGGATCCAGGGATTCCACTTTGATTGAGAGATATTTTTGTTTTTTGTTGGGTTTTTTTTTTTTCCCGTACATTTTTGTATATGCTCATGAATGTCCACATATCTCCAAACATCCTCCTTAAATTTCAATGAGATTTTGTGAGAGGGTGCACGATAGGCTATGGAAAAAGCGATTCAATTTTTTGTCAGATCCACGCACAATCACTCCTTCTGATAATGGTGTTTGGTGAGGTATGCACCCTCTGAATGTTTCCCTGTTTAATTCATAGTAGTTGTTCAGAGAGTCTGAGATGAAATTTCAAGTGGATGACTCAAGTTGAATTCACCTAGCTGTTAAATCTCTTGAGCCAAATCAGTTAAGATAATGTCCACATTGGATGCGAGTTCAAATCTAATCAGAGGCTCATCTTTTTGTTTTGAACAGCCAATGATTCATACTCTCAATGCATCACAGTTTTGTCAACTACACTTCAGCCCCACGGATTTTACTTCCCATTTTTATAAGTTTACAGCTGGTAGAGTGAAAGATATCTTCTATCATTACAACATATTAATTATTGACTACATCTACTGTTTGTTTATATTTCGGTGGTTGACTACTGCTATAACAATAAATAAAAGGACACAAAATACGGAACTAGTCTTTGGTGAACTTGCACAAGATTCCAATTGTAACTTAGTGAAATGGAGTAATACAAATGAGGGTACCGACATAAATGAAGATACTGAAGCTAGTAATTTGTGTATATTATGTTGTGGGAAAAAAATTGAAGAGGAAAACAGTTTTATATTTTTGTAATTGTGATATATTAATTACCCTTACAAGGCAGCTCTGCGGCTGTTTGGATTATGGACAAGGCGGCATTGAGGCAACTCAGATAGTGGACAAGGAGGAGTGAAAGGGTTAACCTAATTTATATTACCTATTTCTATTTGGTGAGCTTTTGATCTTAAGCATCAAGGTCGAGACAGATGAGACATTCATTCAGCACAAAATAGTTCATATTGTAAAACTTATAACTTTTTCAACTTCCAATTATCTTAGAAATGACAGGATGATATCTTTTAGGAAACAGGTGGAATTTGGATGAGTAAAAATTTCTACAATCTTATCAGGAAAAGAAGCAAAATTATTGAACATCACAAAATGCATATCTACCTGGAACATTCAAAATCTTTTTTAAATTGTGAAAATGAAAAGAGGTTGGCTTGGACTCTTGAAGGCTGGTTATGAAAAAGAAATACCATATTTCTTGGAGTATAACATGATTTTTGTATAATGCAAGAAGTAGATACTGTGGAAAAGTATAAAATTGCAGCCTCTTATATTACATGGGTACTTGATTGTTTACTACAGTTTCGCAATCCAACATGTTTTTCTGCTTCGAAGTTTCAAATTTGCGGATATCTCTTGGTCATCAAATGGGCTCAATTTTAGTATCACATAAAAAATTTTTCCACATTTAAGTATTGCCCAACCCGCCCTCTGTATTTTTGCTCAGATTTCAGCACAAAATTTTGTGTGTTGGAGCTGATTCAACAAGGACATGTAACCCAAGCCCACCCAAGGTATTGGCTATAAAAAAAAATTAAAAACTAGAACAAAAACATCCCAGAATGTGAATCATGTGGCAAGACTAGTATTATACAGAGTGAGTGGATTTTTGAATGAGTTGATTGTTCCATTTTTTTCTAATTATAGTTACAAATACATAATTATGCATAGAAATTTACTGTCAATTAAAACGTTTTCACAAGTAAGTTAGTCACTATTTCCGTAAATCTCATACCGTATAGCCACAACATTTTTGCTTTGAAATTGTCTGAAAACGGGTAAAGAAGGCAAGGAGTTGATTGCTGTCCAGAGGAACTGAAGCATAGTATCTTACAGCAATACAATTTTGAATTTTGTTTATATCTTTCATCCTCTCACTTCTCCCTCCCCATCCACACTTGTAATGTAATTAACAGGAGTAAGAAGGAAGAAGTTCATGCTTGGTTGGGAGCTAAAATGACTCAATCTTCACTATACCTGCCATACATTCGTTAGTACTCCTTCACAATTCTGAAGTCTAAAAATTGCTATAGCAGTAGTCGACCACCAAACTATAAACAGATAGCAAAAGTAATCAATAACCAATGTTAGTTTAATTTGCCTTTACATGTTATCATAGTTGTTAATATACATTCGATAGGTAGAAAATTTTGTTAACAAAATCATATCTAACAATAATTGAAGAAATCTGTATGTGTGTGTCTATAGCGAGATAACTCAACAACTGGCCAGTTGATATTTGCCGTATACATTAGTCAGCACACCAGGCAATACAGTGTTGAGTTAAAAGTTGTTTGGATCAGTGGTTCTCAAGCAATCTAATGTAACGCAGTTGCTCAACAATTGGCCATTGTTCGAGGTTGACAATCACCAGATATATTAGTCAGCAGACAAGACAGCTGTGTCAAGTTTGAAGTTTTTTGGGTCAGTGGTTCTCGCGAAATCTAATAAAAATAATTTTTTAAAAAAAACAACCCCCCACCGAAAAAAAAAAAAAAAAAACAGATGATGGATCTACTATCTAAAATTATAGATCTAAATTCAAATATAAAATAGTACGAAAAGTAACCAAAATACTTCAAAGTTGTCCTTTTGTATGACAGACAGAAAATGATATTACATGATTATCATAGCAGGCAGCTCAACACACCATAAAGTCCTTCCAAACATGCACCTTTGGAAAAGGCAATGCTCTAGTACTTCTAATTATAGAAATAAATATTGGAGAATAAAGATGTCAACACCAGAGGAAATTGCTTGAGTCCAACTAGTATTGTATCAGACCAGAGATTTCCAGACTGTGTGCCACTGTTAATTTCTAGACGTCAATACTTTTTAGAAGGGTCAGTAACATTCACAGAATTTTTTGGATGATTGAAATTCTTGTTGTTTGTGTTGTTAACACATTTTGGACAATTAATTCTACGTCCTTCTTCAGGTGTGCTATCCGAATGTGATGGTGGTTAGCAGAATTTTCCAATGATGGGGGCATCCATTACACAACAGAGACAAGGTATGAAAATCTAAGCTTAACATAGGAATAAAAAGAAAATGATGTCACCCGAATCCAATGTTGTAGCATGGCTACCATTTGAAGATTCAGTTTACCACTGTCACATTCAGATGAAAATCTCAAGATGTGTCGCAAAATTGAATATAATTTTGTGCATCTTTCCGGAGATACATTTCCTAGGTTAGTTGAACTGCTAGGATGATATTCAGAGCTGGCGGATTATTCTTAATAAGGGGATAAGGCACTGGTCAACTTGGAACCTATATATATATATATATATATATATATATATAATTAATAATCGAGTCATCCACAGACAGCTGTTTCGTTGTATTACAACTCTTCAGTGGGTCAATAGACTATCCAATATCCCATCCAGTGCATTGAGGTAATCGAAACCTTCGCTTCAGTCCCAGGGGCTACGCCTGCCTTACACAGAACTGAAAGGTCAAGTGGACTGAATCTAAGCGATATATTTACTTACACACCAATCCCCATCCACCAGAGTGCTCCATTCCAGAGTTGGAAGAGCATTGCTATATAAGCTTATAATAGACGAGTTGCCTTACTTGAAGAGTGCTCAACCCTGAAGCAGGGAGCATTGATTATAATAATAATTAATAATTCAGTCATCCTCACATATATATATATATATATATATATATATATATATATATATGAATAAATGGCTTCGCTTTGCAAACAGAGATTTTTGGAAGGGTTTTCAACAGCAGTAGGACCATAGATGACAGGACATGTGAATGGAATAACCCTCAAACCCAAACAGAGAAGTTTTTCATGGTGAAGTGCATCTTGGTCAGGGCCGAACCCATCTTTTGACCAAGGGTTGGCATTCTATGGTCCACCAAGGTGGAACAGATGAGAGGGAGGCCCTAAAGCCCTAGATTAGACAGAAGTTGCTTTCTCCTGGCGGGAATATTCTCACAGTAAAGCTGACCCGTAGTTAAATCACAGGACGTGAACATTCTGTTGTAGGTAGATACTTGAGCTTGCTAACAGGTTCGACCGCCCTTTTGAGGGAGAATCAAGTTGGTGCATCTGCCGTCAATTTTGAGAACATACCCCCAGGACAATGCTGATGTCTGCAATTTTAAGCAAAGATTCTAAACACAAAAACAATAATACATAATACATATACACATGGTTGTTGTACGTGTATTAAGTAGATCTTTGTTGAGAAAAAAAAAAAAAAAAAAAAGGGCTCAATTCCATCCATCGAGCAGTTATAAATGAGTGAAGATTTTTCCAATGGTTCAGATTACAGATTGTCCATTTGGAAAACAGAATGTACAATCTGTAATGAACCATTGGAAAAATCTTTATTCATATATATATTTATATATATATATATATATATATATATTATATATATATATATATATATTATATATTATATATATATATATATATATATATATACATAAAAAAGGAGATCCATATCAGGTCTAGCCAACCACTGGAGCCAAAACCTTAATGTGAAGGAAAGCAAAAAAAATTTAGGCCATGGCCTACTTGTGGCCTCTAAAACTGCCCTAGGGTACATTAGAGCCCAAGGCCTGTGTCTCAAGTGCCTCCTGGTTAATACGATACTGATGTATTAAACTTGGTCTGCAAAACTTGAGGAATGAGTTGCCAAAGATTTTATTTTTTCAAGTGTGTTGCAAATGTATTAAAAGAGTGCCTTTGATATCCCTACTCAAGCCAAACCCTTTGTAATACTCACTGCTGCACAGTACTAAACACAAGAACTTTTTGACATTAAGACAATTCTTTATTTTTCTTTTTTTTTAAATACATATGGAAGCATTTCAAATGGAGCCCATGCAGAAGATGCTAAAACTGTCATGGACCGAGAAAAAAAATTGACAAAAAAGAATAGATGAAAGAAGAAAACTGATTAACATCTTTCGTGGAAGAAAACTAAGATATTCTGGACATCTAATAAAACTAAATGACACCTACAGAACCCTACTTGAAAGATATAGAGACAGAAAGAAAAATAGAGGTCGGCCAAGGTATAGCAGCACCAAAGAATGGACCGGATAGCAGAAAGAACAGGAATAAGTGGAAGAGTACTGTGTCATTCAACATTGAAAGATGTGGAATCTGAAGAAGAAGACTGTCTTATACAAACAAGGTAAAACCACTGATCACAGCTAATAATAACTGGCAAGTTTCAGCAAAGACCTGCCAAGAAATGCTTATTGGCAAAAGTTTCAAAATGAGCAGATGGATTTTTGCCAGAGGATACCAGCAACTTTTTTTTCGATTGCAGGTATGGCTCAGTGGTAGAGCAGTTAACCAGCAGTTTGATACAAACTTCTTTCTCTCTCTCCTATACAAAATTAATCAAACAAAAGCAATTCTTGAGAAATTGATGTTGGAAACGTGTCAACAAAGCCTCCCCATTCATAACACCCACCTGAAGAAGGTAGCAAGGTACAACAGCTGAAATATAGCGTCCAAAAGATGAACTGAGATTAAATCAACAATTGAGAAAAAAAATGTCAAAAAAGAAGAATCCACATGTAATGATGATCCCTCTTCTAAAAGGTCAAGACAAAAATCCCAACTAAGTGTTGGCACTTTTTAAACCCAACAGTAAGCAATGCTCAGCATAGTCAATCCTTGGATGAGTGACCATGACTACATCTGAAACACACTATCTGCAAATACTACAAATACTAAGAGAGATGAGCCAGCTATAAAATCAAACAATTGATTAATAATTGGAAGTGAACCGATGGTTACCTTCCAAGTTCCCTCCAACTTTCTGTGCAGTGGATACAAATTTTTTTTCCTATCACAAAAGTATGTGCACACTTTTGAATTCAACCTAAGGAAACAATATTTTTTCCAATAACAACTCAGTAAGTCATCTTACTCAGACGGTTTAATAGTTAGCACATCTGCCTCACACACAGAGGGTCACGGGTTTGATTCCCAGTATGAGCAGAGAGCATGGAAAACTCTCCACAGGACAAATTTCCCTGTGTACATAGCAGCTGATTGAGTACACACCAAGCTGTGAATTTGGGTGGAAGCCATGTATCGAACATCTTACGATCACATCCTTCCCAGAACAAAAAGTGAGCATCTATTTAATCACTATCCCACCACAGCAATATTTGACACAAGTTCGGGCTTAACGAGGGGAAAATAAGATCAACCCTTCCAAAAATGGCTCCAGCCGACACGACTTCGATTGCCAAGCGAACGTAGAAGCTAAAGCAACCTCCGTCACGAAAGCGTCCACCAGGGGACCTGCTCCTTTAAGTGCAATGGAGCAGTGCTGCTCCGGGGAAACTGACCCCCCGCAGCTGGGCCGAGTAAAGGCTCCCCGATGCACGTAGCAAAGCGCAGCGTCAGTAAAACCTCATTGGTCTTTGATGCCAACCACAACACAATCTCCGGCCCATTCGACGGGCAAGTGTCAGTACCTGCGCCTCGGGCTCTGCCGTGGAACAGATACTACAACAAAAAGTGAGCATCTTCCAAGATGTCTGGCCAACATAAGAAAATAGGGCTAATTGAAACCAAGAATGTAACATATCTTTTCAAAGGAATGGAAAGCATTCTCATGTATTAATATGAAATCATCAATAATACATGGGTCGCTGAGAATGGGATGGTCCGTTTGTGTATCTACTAGGGATCTGCAAAACTGGGAGCAAAAAATTCAAGCGACAGGTCAGGTTAGTCTCTGAAAAGAAACCGTCACATGACCAACATCTTTTGGCAGCATGCCTTTTCAGGGGTGATCAACTAAAAAATTGGTAAAAGGGGTGATCAATAAATGATTTACTCCTCACATTTTGTAAGGCAATGATAACTAAAAAGTATGAATTTACAAAAAAACATGCCCAAATGTTGCCGCACACAAAGAGACCAATTTAGCATAAACTTACATTGGACCCCCCCCCCAAAAAAAAACTTTTTTCTTGATATAATCAGTGAATATTGAAAATTTGATCCCCCTAACTACAGAGATGCTATCTGTATGCATGATACATGAACATATAGCCAGCCAGCCAGACCAACTTGAAAGCTGAAGAAAACTATATCGACAGTTTTGGTTGATGGTCTCTATAAACACCTTGAGCAGAAAGATATGTTGGAATTACCGTATCCAATTACTTTTAGGATTGAAAACAAAACATTAAAAGAATTCGAATCACAATTGATATGCATAAACAAACAGTTTCATTTTTTTTTAATGACTTAGAAACCAAGTTAGCACAGATTATGAAAAATCTTAGAGAGTCACGTGCATTGCAACGGGATAATTGAAAACGACAGGAAAAAAAAATAAAACAAAAATCAAAATTTAGTTTTAATTACAAATCTGGATTCCAGCAATCGCTGAAGTGATATTTACTTGGCCAAACCCTTCTTCAGTTTCCAAATTTTAAAAGAAATACAAAACAAACCCCAAAAAACAAAAACATTGCATCACAACAAAAACAATCTTGTTACATTTATATCTTAACAGCTAATAGTTTTGCTCTCTATTTTAGTACTTAACTTCTCTCAGCAATTCTGATCATATTTTGCCATATATGGATGGCGTTCTTATACAGAAATCAATAAACTCTAACTACTTAAACAGATAGTCGGCTTGGATAGTGCAATGGTTTGCACATCTGCCTCACACACAGAAGGTCCCGAGTTCAATTCACGGTAGGAGTGAACAATGTGGAAAACTCATCATTAGGACTAACTTCCCTGTGCATTCAACAGCTAATTGAGTACACTCAAGCTGTGTGATCAGGGTAAAGGTATCTCCTCAGTGGACTTGCATCCTGCCAGGGGGTGTGGGTGATCATGAAAATTTACAGGTGTAAAGTCCAGACTCGGAACTGGCAACGGAAATCAGGATTTGTCTCCATCGGTTATATTCCACCGGGAGTTGTCTCTAAGGAGATGTGACACTTAACCTAACACTTATCTACTTAAATAGATATCTATTGGAATAATGATGAACTAACATGTTAACCGACTGGTGTTATGCGTCTGATAGAATATTAGAATATAGGTTTCCCCCTCGCTACTCCGAGAGTAGAGCATTCCTATGAAACCTTTCGTAAGCTCCTATTTACCCGAGCTTCCATGAAAACAGAACATGACCCATGATCAGTTTAACATGAAGAACCTCACAAGGGAATGTTTTGATAGGAACCTCCAAAAATTCTCTTTAAAGCAACTATTATTATGTGGATATAAGAGCATTTGATTAGACAGAGCAATACCAACGGCATCATGTTTACATCCATCTCATCAGAAAATTATCTCTCAAATATACTTTCGGATAACAAGCAGGCTTTTGAAAGCCAATATGGCATATAGAGAAGAAGCAGTTGACTTTGATTTGTATGGAAAAAATTTTCCGAGCATTCCCAGACCAAAAAGATAACATTCTTCTGTGTCTACCAGTTTTACACTGTGTAATACCATTACTAGCTCTCTTGAGCTATTGTGTTCCCTAAGGACACATCTTGCAAATAGATACACAAAATAATTCAAGATAAAGTACAGATGTGCACAGACACAGTTCAAAACAATTACGGTTTGAGGTCTTTCATGAATAATACCTATACTGTTGCTGCTTTTGGGGGACAAGAACCTTCAGAAGGTAACTGTTAGAGGTACTGGTAAACCCAGAAAAATGTCTGTTAAAAAACAAAAACAAATAATGAAACTGCAGATGTAATCACCTGCAGATCCAGGCTAGGAATGAGGGCTCCAGACATCCTACCATTTTTTTATGCATTTTAATGCCATTTCTTTAGCAATTTTTAAAAAGTAATCCAGCTGTTTTTAGCCATTTTATATAGTCATAAAATGGCTAGCTACCTTTTTAGTGCATTTTGGAGTTTTTTTGACAGTTTTTCAAGGTTGATATTGAACAAAGATTTTTTGAGTTAGCACCATTACCTGGATCCTCCACTAAAAATTTTTGACCTGGCTCTGAAATATCCTACATGTCATGTTCCAGTGGCAGAGAGGCACTTTAGCTTCCCCTCTCTCCTTTAAATCAAAAGGTTACAGGCTTCCATTCCAATCATAAATCCAGAAACAGCTTGTACCTACATATATATATTTACAGTGGATGTAGCATTTTCTTTTCTCACACTTCCCGAGAACACATTTAGTATTGATACAGTCCATAGTTTTGAGAAGGGTCATCAACATTCGATGACTTTTTTGGAAGATTGAAGTCCTTGTTGTTAGTTAACATGATGTTCCAGCCAATCGATTCTTTGGTCTTCTTCAGGTGAACTGTCTGAATCTGATGGTGGTAAACGGAAATTTTTCCTTTCCAATGGTAGCAATGCTTATAAAGCAGGATTCAGATATTTTCCTTTCCTTTCCTTGTTCAGACTTGAGAGTATAAGATCCGAAACGTTGTGACTATATCAACAAAGTGAGGCCACCAGACCGAGCAAAGCAATGTATAATAACGATCATTCTCATCTCAGAAATTCAGATAAAAGTCCATGAAAAGTTGTTACACTTGCTGTCAACCTTGACGGAAGCCAGACATACAACAGTTAGTAAACTTGGTTTCTTTTGAGCAGCTGTTTTCATCAACACAATTTGTTAGTTTGGAAAACAGAGGTTAATAGTAAAGAGCAGGGGTATGACAAGGGAGGGTCTGTCCCCCCCCAAGCCTATAATGTCTGTTAATTAATAATCAAACCCTCCTCAAGGATACCTTGCAGGTGGGAGGAGGGGCTGAGAACCTGAGCCACTGGTAAAAAGGAAGGGTAATCTAAACAAGATTCCTTGGCACCAGCAGCTGCCCAAGATTAGGAATAAAAGAAAAACAAACTCTGTGAGAGGTTTCAAGAGGCCAACATCTGGGGTCAATTATCTTTTAGGGCTGGAGGGGAGAGAGACACACAGACAGACATAGACAGAGTGAGTAAGGAGGAATATTCATATATAAACACATATGCACTAACACAGAAAAAAATACATGTACAAGAAAAATGAATGCTCATACATCAGATGTGTACACATACATACACACATACATGCATGCATGCATGTGCACACATGCACACACACTCACACCTGTGGACAAGTGCAAAGAACGTAAGTATCTTTTTTTTTAAACTCTGAAAATAGAAAGGGAGATACCTAGATAATGGAGGATGTAGGATGCCTCTGTTTCCAAAAGAAACTTTTAATCTTGACTTTTTACACCTGTTATTCTCATATAAAAACAAATACAGAAAACTAATGCAATACAAAAAATAAATCCAAAGATATATATATATATATATATATTGGTTTGCATGCAGACTGAGATTAAAACCACCACAACGGATTTAATACTCACATGGGTAAACATCAATAGAAATGATATGAATAAGTCACGTCTGTTATTATACTTACTGATTCTTAATTGTTAAATACATTTTTGGGGTAACCTATGTAAGTAAACCCTGCGTTTCAGAAAAATTAAATGATGTGAAGTGTAAAATAACAAAAATAACTAACTACATATAGTATGACATAAGCTATATATTAAAATCATATCTGAAAGGGAGGTGGTGTTTGATCAACACCGCTGGGGTGCTTTGTTAATATAACTGTTTTGTTTTTAAAATCCCCAAAACAGTTTCATGGTAAACAACTGATGATCCCAACAAGAGAAAATTTATACTTTGTACCATAAAAACAAAGTATGTGTTACATTAACAGATTCTGGGAAATAAGTGACTGAAGTGACAAAAAAAATTTTTTCGAAAAAGTTTTCTAATGTGTTTAGTGTTTAAAACTGTAAATATATACATATATATATATATATATATATATATATATATATATACACACACACATATACATAGTTCAAAATGTATTTTTAGATGTTAGAATCGTTGAGTTTCCAAAAACAATAACACCTGATTGGATAATAGAAAAATAAGTTATTCAATGTGAATGGACTTTTTGTTTTCATACAGCCAGTTGCCATGGAGTGCAGTAGGCACAAACTGTTAACATTTACCAATTATATATCCTTGTGATTCTTTTATATATATATATATATATATATATGTATATATGTATATATATATGTATATATATATATATATATATATATGTATATATGTATATATATATGTATATATATATATATATATATATATGTATATATATATGTATATATATATATATATATATATATATATATATATATATATATATATATATATATATATATATATATATATATATATGTATATATATATATATATATATATATATATGTATGTATATATATATGTATATATATATATGTATATATATATATATGTATATATATATATATATGTATATATATATATATATGTATATATATATATATATATATATATATATATATATATATATGTATATATGTATATATGTATATATATATATATGTATATATGTATATATGTATATATGTATATATATATATATATATATATATATATGTATATATATATATATGTATATATATATATGTATATATATATATATATGTATATATATATATATATATGTATATATATATATATATGTATATATATATATATATGTATATATATATGTATATATATATGTATATGTATATATATATGTATATGTATATATACACTACTTGAGATTTGGGAGAGAAAACATCTAACACGTATTTCTTCATTCATCCATTTATCAGGAGTGATGGATTATTTTCAGTTTTAATCTGATTACTTTTTAAATCTATGTAAGAACACGGTATTTAAATTTTCAAAATTCAACTGGGCTACTTTTTTTTTTTTTTTTTTTTTTTTTTTTTTAAAATCAAAATTTTGTGTATCTTTTGACATCAGTGTTTTTAAGTGTACATATGTCCCCGCTCACAGATGACATCGTCAGGATGTGTTAGTTTCAGTTTTTTATGATTATGCTAATTAAAAAATGACAACACTCGAAATATGAATATAAAATCATTATAAAAAAAATTATATTAATTACTCTTTAAATAGGACTCCATAAAAAATCTCAAATGGCGGTGGGCTGGCCATGTTGCAAGAATGGCAGACAATCGATGGACATCATGACTCACAACATGGATTCCCCGAGACCACATGCGCAACTGAGGCCGGCAAAATGTTAGATGGAGAGACGAGCTAGACAAGTTCAGGAAGTACTGGCTCCGTGACGCCAATGATAGGGAAGTGTGGCAAATCCTGGGGAAGGTCTATGACCAACAACGGACGTTAAAAGACTAATGATGATGATGATGATCACACTTTTCTTGATAATGACCAGTGATGGTCAACAGATCTTGAACCACCAATTTTCAAACGTTTTAGAAGAACTTTGAGGACATCAATAAAAGATTTGTGTGCAAATTAGAAAAATTAACAAAAAAATTCAATAGACAGAGTTTATCATTTTTAACAATGTATGTTCAAATGAAGGATTACTGCTTCGTCATATTCTTTTCATAGTAAAGTTAGGTAGTGCCCTTATGCTGACTACAACATCAGCTGTCCTTATCTAGACTTCACACGTCACAAGTTTCTGTCTCAGCTAGTTCTTAGAGGTTTTCAATGTGTGAAATAGACTCAGAGGTCACAAGCACCCCAAGGGGTGTCACTCACTTCATCATATACACATTATGTATAACATGTACTAGTATGGTATCTATCAAAAATGACAAGATTAGTTACAAATGGATCAGCACTTCTACGTAAGATTAGAATATCTGTGCATTCTTTCCAGGATCAGATTAGGATATCTATGCACTCATTGATAAGTGTTACACACACATACATGTTTCACTTTGAAAATGGAAAATCATCAACTATTATTTCAATGTAGTCATGTGACTGAAGCATTCTCCCGCCCCCACCAACAAAAACTTCTATATATTGTTAAAAGGAATATATTTTCATTATATTATGCTCCCTTCAGCACCTTCTTGGACCTCACACACTTACCTCAAGTACCGTCCTTTTGCAATTCAAAACAGTCTGCAAAGTCTTTTTTCGGGATTGCCATCAGCTGCCTTGTTGCATTCTCCTTAATCTCGATCATGGTCTGAAATCTCTTTTCCAAAAATAAAAAGCTGGAGGTCAAAGAAAGCCAAATTGAGGAAGGGGGGGCTCACAGACCAGTGTGATTTGCCAGGAAGACTCCCCCCCCAAAAAACCTTGCATGATGATAGGTGAAAATTGGGAAGGCTCAGCTATTGCGAACAATACGTCCAAACTCTGGGGGAATCTACAAGTTATCAATAAACCTGTTAGAATAAAGCCCCCCCCCCCCAAAAAAAAAGAAAAAAAAGGTCAAATAAGCTTTTTAGTCAAAAATAGAAAAAATAAAAAAAATCATTTTCAGAAGATGTCTAGTGGAATATTGATGGCAATTTTCAAGTCTGTGCATTCCAGCACTCCTGGCCATACCGTTTTGTCTACAAGCACACACACATATAAAAAGGGATAGAACCCTTTACCACTTATGGCGGCTATGGTTATTCAATTATGCGTATTTAGAATTAGTAGACCTTGATTTATTTTTTACTAAAAATGAAACACAAGGGATTGAGAGGCCACACACAGAAGTAGATTAGATATCAGAAAATTCTCTATCAGCAATAGGCTGGGTTGACTAAGCAATAGATAAGCAGAATATGAAGTGCTATCAATAGATATACAAGATTTTAAAAAGAATCATGTTTAATACACCTCAACAGATTTTAAAGCCCTAGAGATTGTGAAAATATGATTGTCACGTTGTGTGTAAGTGTTCGCATATACAATTTTTATATATTTTTAAAACTTTATTGAAATAAATCTTCTAAATATAGGACTGAATTGAAATTTATTCAAGATCTATGCATTCCAACCTGGGCAGCAAAATAACCCATTTATTCCTTATATCAATTCCTTTAACAAAAATAGTTTTATAAAGCAAAAATAGGAAAAAATCCCGTTATTCCTGTATTCTATGTTCAGCTTCTCTTTTTTTTTTTTTTTTGATATCTCCGCTAGAATTTCTATCAGAACCCATTTTCAAAAAAAAAAAAAAAAATAAGAAGCAAACTTAAAATTAAACCTTGTATTATTTTAAGCTGTCTACTTAACCATACTGAAACGTTAAAAAAAAAAAGAGAAAAAAAGACATCACTTATGTAAATCTGTGTAACTAAAATAATCCTTTCATAGACATGTGATTGACTGCAATTAATCTCTTGTCCGAGCAAATGCAACAATTATTGTTACTGTGATTAAAATAAGCCGAGATTGAAATTTTAAATTATCATGATTATCTCCTCTTGGCTAGCGGCAGGGATATTATATCAAAATACCCCATTGTTCCTCTCTCTGCCTTAAGCAATTTTAATTTCAAGGGTTAGGAGGGGAGCCAAATCTGCAGTGTTAGGCGGTGGGGGCTGAGAGATTTGGGTGATGTAATGTTTTGCTAAAACACCTTGCACGAAGTACGAGATATGAAAAATGGGGATAATTACAAATATAAGTGTCAGTTGCCAGTCTGTAGAGATACAAGGTCTGTCCGGAAAGTTTAGTTTCATATTGTTATTCATACCATTCATCAACCAGTCTATACTACCATCTTCAGGATTAATACATTAAATCTACATTCTTCAACCAACTTCTTAGTAACACTAGTATTTTTTCAAAATGAGAAAAAAAAACAAACCCTCTGTTATAAGATATAAATGTAGCTAAAACATTTGCCGTATTAATGTTGCTATGGAAAGTTGGACTCTCAAACCCTTTTGTTTGTTGCTCACCCACTGCATGGTTAACATGGCCTTGGGCCAAATTTGCTCAAGTCCAATAAACATCAAGACATTCAAACAGCTTGGCTGCCTAGATTTCTCAATTACTGGACTGAACAGAAAAAAGGAGGACATTCCTTGTTTTCCAATTTTCTAGATTAGTTCTGGTAAAGAGAATCACCAACCCGAAACATTTTAGCTGAAATTTCAGCTCTTTATTGTTTGATGAAAGCATTGAAATAAAACTTGGATTTTTCTATTTGTTTTTTTAAAACCATTTTGTGCACTCAGCTAAGTAAGGAACGACTCAAATATTAAATTTACCATAATTATTTGTGTATGATTTTTTTCCATTGATTTTCTACAATTCATCATATTTTCTGGTTTTTAATCATTTCAGAATAATAAGGCGACAGAATTATATAATATAATCTCTATTTCTTTGGGTTAAAATGAAATTTGAATATATTTTATTTTCAGGCATAATGTTATGTTGCAAATGAGGTTTAGTTAACCTGCATAGGAAATGTATTTTTCTTATGTTTTTTGAAAGGTAAAGTGAGCCTACTTCACAAGTAGAATCCACAATTGTAAGAGAGAAATTAAACGAATAATTCACAGCTACACTTGAGTGAAGATGGAAATAAAATAAAGCTTGTTTAGCAGTACATTTACATTATAAATTGAACATCTGCAGTCGAAAAAAGACGTGTAAGTATCCAGTTTGTACTAGCGTCTATATCCCTACGACTACAAGTGAGTTTAGTAATAGTAGCATGGAAAAAATTCCAGTAAGTATAGGCATCTCTGATTTTTCATGAATAAGACTTGTTTCTTTAATATGGGAAAAACATTGAAGAAAATATGAAGAATTTTAGAAAATCTACAGAAAAAATTTTTCAATTGAGGGATGAGTTTTTGTAGGCAGTTTATTAATACTAAAATAATGCTCCTCTATTCAGGGTTGAGCACTCTTTAAGTGAGGTAACTCATCCATTGTAAGCTTATGTAATGCTCTTCCATAGGAATAGAGCACTCTGGTGGATGAGGAGTTTCAGCGTAAATGAATATACCGCTTAAATTCAGCCTTATTGACCACCCAGTTCCGTAGTCCAGAGGTAGGATTTCGGCCTCCAGGTCCGATGAGAGGGTTTCAATTCTGCCTCACGGTACTGGATGGGTTAAAGTCTATAGCCACACAAAATGGTAATACATCGAAACAGCTGTCTGTGAATGACACAATAATTATATATATATATATATATATATACATATATATATATATATATATTTATATTTGTACAATTTAACAATACTCAAATAGCCCCATCATTTTTAACAAGTATTATACAAGTAATTGAATAAAACAAGCATGGATTGGGGGCCAACTACCATATTAAAACCCTCGATACATACCACAATTGATTCTATAAGTCATTCATGTGTCTTATTTGTACAAAGGAGACAGAGAAGAGAATCAAAGCATTCTTGGTACTGCCATTGACTTATTATAGGCACTTTCATTTGTGTATATTTTCTGTAGCTATATTCTTTACAACTTTGGAATGTTAAGGACTCCTATCAATCTCTGTTCAGTCAATTGAACTCTTTTGTGTTGAGAGAATGAACTGACCTGGTTGGTGTATCTTCAACCATTTTACACTTGTGTCTTGTTGAGGGGGGAAAAAAAGGAGGACCTTCCTCTTTCTTTACAGATTACTTATCATAAGAATCCTTTATCAACCATTTTATGCTGCCATCTTGCTGAGGAGGGAAAAAAAAGGGTACCTTTTTTTTTCCATATAGATTACTTATCAAAAGAATGCTTTATCAACCATTTTATGCTACCATCTTGTTGAGAAGGGAAAAAAAGGAGACCTTTGTCTTTTCTTACAGATTATTCATCGTGAGAAAGCTATAGAATGGATCAGCCAATATGGTAATAATACCAAGAAGGAATTCAATTGTCAGTACAGAACTTTGAATTCTCTGTAGCTCTATGCTAAACAAAGTTTTGTCATTAGAAACATTGACTTGAGATAAGCCCGCTTGTATGGAGAGCACACACTATTAATGGCTTGTGAAACAGTCTTGCAACAGCACAACAAAGTCTGATTTTACAACATGAATTCGGGGTGATCAATCAAAAATTTGGAAAAAGGGTGATCAATGAATAAGTTATTCTTTTGCCTTATTTGGATCACTAAAAAGTCTGAATTTTCAAAAAATGTGCAGGAACAAAGTAGGAACCAATTTAGTATAAACTTACATTGTAAATTGACCCCCCTTGCTAAATAAACTATTTTGAAGGGGAATTTGAAAAAAAAATGAAAAAAAAAAAAAAAATCAAACGTTTCTACTAGATATAATAAGCAGTAAATATTTGAATTTTCAGCCCTGAAGCTCCCTGGGCACAGCCTGTACTAATGATACATACATACATACATACATAGCCAGCTGGACCAACTTGAAAACTGAAGAAACCTATTTTGATAGTTTTTATGACAGTTTTGGTTTACAGTTTCTGATAGCTTATGTTTTGTCCTTCTTATGCAAATTCGTTAATTGAGACCAGGAATTTTGGTCCCTCCATGTTCTGCTAAACAGAATTCACAGTAATTCCACCATCCTAAATTTATGGTGAACACCTTGGTTTTGCAGATAAACTAGTTTTAAAATTAACCCTACATAACACTTTTAAATCAACCAGTATAGCCATGGAATTTAGGTGGGTGGTAATAACCCTTTGGTATGCTTAGCCAATTAGACTGAGAAAAAAAAAACAAACAAAAAAAACATTTTGTGAACAGATATGAAATGCCTCACCTCTATTTCCCAGTGAATAATCTTTGTGGGAGTTATTTATATACATACATACATACATATACATATATATATATATATATATATATATATATATATATATATATATCAAAATGGTTGGAAAGTCTATCAATTAAAATGGTCCTAGTTTTCAAAATCATCTGAAAAGTTTAGCACCAAAGTAAAAAAAGAATAGATGGTTAATGGCCTGATAATTCTCCTCGTGTAGGTCAGAAAAAATATTCTTCTGGATGTATAAAACTAAAATATGAGACATAGTGAACCACTGCATTATACTAAACTACCTGACCTTGTAAAATTCCAAATCACTGTGGGAAAAAACAAAAATAATAAAAAGAATGAGTTCAATTCCACAAAAAAAAAAAACAAAAAAAAAAAACCTCTTTGAATGTTAATGACTCTTAAATTATAGGCAACACCTTGAAACAAGGTGAAACTTTTCTCAGCTTCCCACTGACATATTAGGATCCGGCAAAATCTTGAGAATTTAAAAATAGATTAGTTATTGAGAACTACTCTTTTAAAGCATCTTCACCCCAAAGTTTTAGGATTGAGATTGAATGCTGTAAATCTCAAAAAAAAAGACTCATTTGGTATCAAATGATCATTTTATATAAGTCAATATGACAAAACTATATTCATAATCATAAGTACATTTGCCTATTCATTTCTATTTTCAAGTCTGCCAAGATGTTCCTTTTGGGTCATCTTACCGGTTCACAGACTGGGCAAAGGAGGAGGGTGGGGCATGGAGCTAGCAACTCCACCCCATAAAACCTACTCACTACTGAAACCGCAGCAGCACTACACCAATGATCACTCCAGTGAGACCCTGGTCGCAAAGATTCCTCTTCAGAGAGGTTCATGCATGACGTATGCCGGTTAGAGTCAGTTCACTGAAACAATCTTCTAACAACAAAGGCAAAAACCAGTATAGGGGCTTGAAACATCAACATAAGTGGTGAACTGGAATCCACAGGGGAGGGGAAAGTAGGGAGGCCAAAACAGACCTGGAAAGGATCAGTCGAAAGTGGGGCAAAGGCAGCCAGACTGACATGGGACCAGCTGAAGAGAGTTACTTCGAACAGAGTCTACTGGTATGGAGTGGTTGCAGCCATATGCTCCACGTGGAGTTTACAGGAATAAACCAAAAAAATTATTTGTTTCTTATTTTCTTCAGTAATGTTACATTCGTCAGAGAAAACCAACATTGGCATAAGGCCAGGTTTCATGAGGGATCCAATGAAAAACATTAGCAATGGTTTGAGAGATTAGATTTATAATCATCATTCAATGACAGGCACTTCTATAAGCAAAGTCAAAAGTATCTTTACAAACCAAGTTGCAAAGAGTAAATGAAATAGGTGTACCCAAGAAGTGATAAGCAAAAGTTGTATATTTAATTTGACAACAAATATGGACACGTTTAGCCAGAAAAAACCTAGAGAAACTGTTGCTCTTAATGGCAGCTCAGAACATCAATTATGTACAAGCTTTCCAAGGGAAATCATGAATCACCAATACCTTATATGCTTCTTTTTATTTCATAAATTAAGCAGTTGTTGACACAAGCTAAGGGGCCAATTTTGGATAAACTTACATTGCAAATTGAAAACCCCAATAAGAACCCATTTGGATAGGGAATTTTCAAAAAACAAGAAATTTTTCCTACCCATTGTGAGGAGTGCAGACAAAATTTCAAGTTTCTACTAAGAATGATAAGGACTGGTTGAGTCTGAATAGCTAGATACATATAAATGTCAGAACAAATGAATTTCCTAAACCCAGCAACAGTGTTAAAACCAGTCTGTTGTATGTAGTGGTGATTTAAAAGGTAAGGAAGATAAGACACAAGAGAAATAGCAAATGTAGATTATGCAGAGGTAAAGACGAGATAAACAACCACATAGTAAGCAAGTACAGAAAACTACCCCAGAAGGAATACAAGAATATATGACTGGGTGGGAGGGGTGATCCATTCAAAACTGTGCAAGTAACAGCGTTTTGACCATGCAGACCAATGGTTTATACACAGAGCAGAATCTGTCCTAGAGATTAGAACACCTAAGATCCCCAGAGACTTTGAGACACAGGTAGATCACCCAATCCAGGCCAAAAGACTAGATCTGATTGTAGTGAACAAGTAGGAATGTCAGATGATGGGATTTTCTTATGGCAGACCACAATATGAAGCTTAAAGAAAGTGAATAGTAAGATAAATATCAAGAGGATATGGGGAAAAAAATTATGGAACATAAAGGTGACAGCAGTACCAATTGTGCTCAGTGCCATGGGACAATTCTGAAGGGCATGGCAAAAAGGTTAGAATAGTTGGAAATGTAGGGAAGAATCAAAACCATCCAGAAGACGGCAGCACTAAAATAAACTAGAATACTGAGGTGAGTCCTGGAGGACTAAAGAGAGTCACTTGATCTGAAAGCCAGCAGTCGCTACAGGTGTGAAAATTCAATGAGTACAAATAATAACAGCACTCCAGTTGCCCTGACCTACGAATGCATAAATAATAATCAAGTAGCAAATAAAAGTACAGGTGTTCTTTGATTAATGACCAGTTTCTGTTCTAATGATCAGGTCGCTGAACAAAATTATTGATACACAAAAGCCTCGTTTCAGAGCTTAAAAATCCAACCTTCAAATCATGTTTTTCTTCATCTTTTTCAATTCAATTCAATTAGTTTTAGATCTTCGCTACTAAGGTAAAGGTCCATATTTGGCTTTTTTTTAAAACCTATACTACTATCCTCTCCTATTTTGCGGAGGAGGAAGCTCTTCCATCATGTATTTTTCAGTACAATTTGTCACGGTTGCAGACGCAGTCGGTCAATAAACAAGTAGGTTGTTAATAGGAGAGGGGAACACCTTCTGTCAATACATATGCAAGACAAAGATTTCTCAAAGGCGTTTTTATACATTTTTCAAAACTATGTTGGCTCAAGAATCAGATGAACCAATAGAAAAAGAGAAAATCGGCTCATGGAATTTCAGTTTGATCAATCCATAATACCTTCTTATCATTTGAAACTTTTCAGTATCCAAATTTACCTTGGGATACTATTAGATTTAATACTTTAATCCCATCTTCAATTCAGTAGTTAAGGGACAACAAAGTGTTTATACAGTTAATCATTTTTTTTTTTAATCACCATATGTATAAAACATATAGAGTAACTAAGTCATAAAGTCAATCCATACAAAGCTTACAGAAAAATCACATCAACTAAACTAGATAAGCCTGGTTGATGCAGGGGTCAAACTTCACTCCAACTTCTACTCTGACTGAAGATGATTATTGCAACTTTTGTATCGCATATATAATAAAACAAGAATGATAAAAATATATATTTTTTTGTATAAATGTATTTGATTCATTCAAATGAAAAAGCCCATGAATATCTATGAATTTTCCTCAATATCTAAGACTCGTCAAAATAGCTCAGTCAGTAAGACAGCCTCCTGGAAATCACTCGGTTGTAAGCTCAAATCATGGTGGGAGATGTGAATTTAACAAATCAGTTTACCCCCAAAAGAATTTTGATGAGGATTGTTCTTCTTGTTCTTGTTATGGTACAAAAATAAAGTCATTTCCAGTTCGGGAGTTTGACAAAATTAGGTTGTGAAATTTCAGTTAAATCAATCTTCAATGTCATCCTACCATTTTAAACATTTAAGTATCTAAATTCAACTTGGAATACGATCACATTGAATACTTTTCAAAACAACAATTTAGGGGACAACGAATTGGTGATACCATTATACAGTGTCATTTATTTCGAATTACCATTTGTATACAAAGCAGTTGAGACAACCAATACAAAAATTACAAAATACTCCAGACCAAATGTACTAAAAACACTTGGAGAGTACATATTGTTTTGACAAACACGAGTGAATGCATATACCTCCCCTGACTTCAGTGGCAGAGGTAATAAGTTTCAAATATATGTTTGGTTGACTAATATCTGAGGGAAAGGAATTTTGAAACTTGATTTCTAGTTTAAGTCTTACTCGGGTGTTTTTAAAATTCTTAGGTTTCAAGTTAGTTCTGCTGTAATAAATATTACAAGACGAACTGGGACATATTCAGTTCAAAATGTAGGTTCATAAATTCATCATACATACTATGAACACAAGATCACATGCGGCATATAAAAATGTGGTAAGCACTTTAATAGATGAAGTATTGCAAATCATTATTATCAATTTTTTTTGCTAATATTTACCTTCATCAGAATCGTTAGTTTTTTCGCAACAAAACAATAGTAGCAAATAAATTAATAACGATTTACAATACTTGGATTAACAAAACTGAATGACCACTTAATAATAGATATGACACAGAAGAGTTCAGGATAGGGAGTGGGTTTAAGGGTCTGATTTGGACTGGTGCTTGCTATGGAGTTCCAGTAGTTCAGTGGTAAGAACGGTTACATGTTAAGCAAGCCACTTTGCAGCATAGAGGGCCGTGTGTTCAATTCTCACCTGGAACTGAAGGGAACTTGGCCAGAGTTCAGTTGTGATAAAAAGCAACGACAATTAAGATGTAAGTAAATAGCAGCAAAAAAATTAGTAATAATGGTACACTAAACATTTATCTTTAACATACCCACAAGATAAAACTAAATTCAGAATAGTAACCTATTACAAATTGCGTAGAATTAGTCGACTGTATGTTGAAAATGGCATGACAAGTCAAAACATATCTGTTGCCAGAACATTTGCTGAGGAGAAAATTAGTTTAATAAAGTTGAAATTAATTGTTGAGAAGTTTATGTCTTTTTTCATCTAATTTCCATAACCTATTCCGATTCTATAAGTCTCGGTAATATCATGATATTTATTGACCTAATGACAGACTCATGAGGCATCCAATGAAAAAACATATTCACCAACAGTGGCTTGAGCAAACAAACTATTATTCTGCTTGTTTGTAGGTACAAACTACACTTTCTGATTATTATTCATCCTCCTCATAACTTTCATCCTTTCTATTCTACTAAATCCATCCTAGCAAAGTAATGAACAAGGGTAAATATGGAAGAAGGTGCTTGTGCTTGAATGGGAGCTAAAAGGAACTCAACCTTCACTATAATTGTCATTCATTCATTACTCCTCCCTAACGAGTACGAAGCCTAAAAAAGTAAGTTATAGTAGATACAGATCATAGGAATATGTACAGATAACAAAATTAATCAAAAATAGTTCTGGTTAGTTAACAGAAAACAACCACTTGAAAACCTTTTTTGGCAGAATGGGGGTGATCAATTAAAACAATTGGAGTAGGGTTTGACAATGAATAAGTTAACTCCCTCGCCTTTTGTTGGATCACTAAAAAGCCTGAGTTTTCAAGAAAAAAGCATAAACACAGTTGAGCACAAACAAGGGCCAAATTTAGCATACACGAATTGTGTATCAACCCCCTCCCCAAAAACCTGGAGCGGGGGGGGGGAACAGAAAAACAAGAAAAATCCATTGTCTCTAAACATAAGGAATATATGTTTAAATTTTCAACCCTCTAGCCCCGTTGTTATGGCCAGCACACACCATAAATCCATAGCCAGCCAGCCAGACCAATTTGAAAACTGAAGAAAGTTACGTCGATAGTTTCTTATAACAGATACATTAGTTTCACTTGACTTTGCATGTTATTAGAATTAATATGCATTCCGTAGATAATTATTCATATACTTTAATTGCAGAAATATACATGCAAGAGTAATTATTATATCTTAGTTGTCAACACCTATGGAATTTTTATGAGCCAAGCTACGACAACAATAATCTGATCTAACTTCAACTAAAGAAATCTTTGTGCTAGCCAATGCACCATGGTTTGTCCACATCGATAGTGTAATGGTTAGCACTTCTGCTTCATACACACAGAAGGTCTAAGGTTTGATTCCCAATACGAGCAAGAGTGTGAAAGACTCTTCATTTGGAAAATTTTTCCTGTGCAGTCGGCAGCTAATTGAGTATACTCTAAGCTGTGAGATTAGGGTGGAGGTATCCCTTTGGTAGACTTGCATTCTGTCAAGGAGTGGTCATATAACTTGTGGGCATAAAGTCCTGGTCTTGACCAGGACTTGTGGCTCGCAAGGATCACTAAGCTGATACATGCACTAGAAACCGGGACTTTGTCATTGGTTGTCAGATGTGACACTTGACCTTTACTGAATGCATCGCAATTACAACTGGACATTTGCCAGACATATCAGACAGCACACAAGGTAGTGCAGTGTTGAGTTCTGGGTTTCAACAGTTCTCAAGAAATCTAATAAAAATAAATAAGATATTAAAGATTATTGATCTTTCTTCTTAGTTTCTTTAAATAATATCTGTTGAGTTCTGCTCTCGTGAATTAACTAAGATATCTAAATTGGCAACACTGAATAGAAGTAACCAAAATACCTCTAAGTCATGGTTTCATATGGCAAACGGAAAATTATTTTACATGACAATTATGGTAGGCTGCTCTACACACTATAAAGTCCAGCCCTCTCTAAACATGGACCTTTGGAAAAAGATACAGCATTAGCATCTTGTAATTAAAAATACTTCAAAACTTTTAATTTGTACATGGAAGCCTTCAAGTGAAAATGTCAAGATTTAGATTTAAAAATCACACACAGAAAAATATCTAGAATCATTATCAAATTAGAATCTACCCAATAGACACTGACATATAACCAATGACTTTTGGCAGCATGCCATGTAGGGGTGACTAATAAAAACATTTGAAGAAGGTGTGATCAATGGAGGAGTTACTTCTCTTGCCTTTTGGGCAGTGATCACTAAAAAAGTCAGAATTTATTTTTAAAAAAACAATAAAAAATCAAGCATGACACAAACCGAGGAATCAATTCAGCATAAACTTACATTGCAATTTAAACCACACCTTACTAAAACCTTAGAACCTTGGGAGGGGTTAAAAAAAAACATAGATGTTCATATTTTCAACCCTCTAGCTCCATTGAGGTTGCCAGTATGTGCGATACATACGTTTGTAGCCAGCCAACCAGACTATATCAGATGAATTTTCAAAAAACATGCAATGTTAGGGGTGATCAATAAAAAGATTGGGAAAAAAAGGGGTGATGAATGAATAAGTTACATCTCTCACCTTTTGTTGGGCAGTGAATGCCGCTGGAGACAAACTGAGCGATCAACTTAGGATAAACTTACATTGTAAATTGAACCCCCCACCACTAAAAACCTATTTAAGGGGGAAATAAAAAAAACAAACAGAAATAAAATTTCTAGACATAATAAGGGTTAAATGTTTACATTTTCAGCCTTTTAGCTCCATTGGTGTGGTGTGTACGCGTAAGCCATTCATAGCCAGTTAGACCAACTTGAAAACTGGAGAAACCCATGTTGACAGTTTCGGTTGACCGTTTCTAATAAACTCATCATTAACAAGTAGCTCATCACTAGTTAAGGTCATTTCTAGCAAGGCTAATTTTAGATTTAAGTGCTTTGTGGGAATTCTTCTCTTTCTGTACCAGTTGTATGTAGTGTGGCAATAGAGTTAATATACCGAGTATTTGCTTGACTTGCCTGAATAATGTTTAAATTAACTCTAATGGCATTTACTGTATTGGTGTGAAGTTATACCACGTGTTGATACATCTGGACGTTAAAAATCTGTTACGGATACCTAGGCGGCGTTGCAGTTGATACTTAGAATTGTGACCTCTCGTGCTATGACTAAGGGAGGGTGTTAGCGTGGATACGTTTTGTTTACAGATCAAGCAGTAAGTTTTAGTGTCAAGACTTTTCATGCTGTGAGAAAGTTTACAGACTAATAAGAGATTAGTGAGAAGTCGCCAGTATTGTAGTTTAGGCATATTGAGATGTTGAAGTCTCTCTGTGTAAGCTAGAGATGAGATTTCAGGAACAAGTAGGGTCCAACAAGCAACTTGTAGAGGAAATTGAAGATTTCTGAAGAGGAAAATCTTGCTGTTGGCTCCATTGATTTTCACACTGGTTTATTTTTTGAAGTTCTGGTTCAGTGATGGCAATAAGTTTTGGGAACTAGGTATACGGTAAGGCTCGGTTCGGGGGAACTAGGTATACATTGAGGCCCAGTTTTTGGAACTCGGTATATAAAAATGTCTCCATTAGTAGATATGAAACGTACAAAAAAAACCCCTGGAAATTGAGAAGTAGGTATACACATGTACCCCTCCCCATTTTCCATCTCTGTTCAGGTTATGGTCTACAACAACTCCAAGGTCTTTTTCTTACAGGACTTGTTAAACAAAAGTTCTGTTTATAATTTTGAAGAAGGGCATTATCATTCAAAAATTTTCAAGATGATTGAACTCTGTAATTTCTGTTATAAACTCAACATTTCAGCAGATTCATTCTAAGGCCTTCTTCAGGTGTAATATCCATATATGATGGTGGTAAACAGAATATTCCAATTGTAGCTGCATTTCAACATAGGATTCTGGTGATGTCGATCTCTTCCTCTCTCCTTGTTAGGCTTTGATTTCCATACCTTAAACCTGTGGAGTAATGGAAGCCACATCGGGTTGAACTCGGCATTTGTCTGGCATACATAAAGCTAACATATTGATATTGGCTGCCTCCTTGATTTTTCTTGGAATAGGTAATGAGTCGAGTACCTTGAGATAATCTTCTTAATCGTCTAATCATCCGCATAAATGTCTGGAAGTTGGTCGATAAATAATAATAAATGAATGAATAATAATTTTATTTTTCTCAGAGTATTGAATATAAGATCCAAGAAAATTTTATTTCATATCCATATCAGTGAAACATTGAATGTGTTATAACAACAGACAACCAGTGGATTTTTACAAAATTGTTATATTGATCATAAGGGTTGAAAGACTTTCCTCAAGCTTTTTTATCTGTTCTCTCAGATCAATATCTTTATCAAAAGGTCTAATCTGACGGAATTCTTTTTTAAACGTCTGTAGTTTTCTTTGCTTTAACAGACATCATGTCTATCATCAAATCTAGCCTTAGCAAATTTGAAAGATTTGCTTCTTTTTTTTTCCCTCTTTGCACAAATGTAAAATTTACACAACAGTAACACAAATGAAAGCCTACGTAGAGAACTAAAAGTATTTCGAAGATCTCTAATAAAACATCAATTCTTGGTTCGAGTCCCCCAATACAACATGGTTCATTATAGCATGGTTCGCAATATAAGGTGGTTGGTTGATGGACACCATCATTTTTACCTATGTTTTTGTCAACTCAACCAGAAGATTTGCTCATAAAAAAAACATATTTCCCTTTGAATTGGTAGAAAAAAACAAAAAAGAAACAACAGTCACTGAAGTTTCAGTGTGACTCATTTTTTCTTTTTCACAGTTATACTTTTTATTGTACTTCCTATTTCCCTGAGATCACTGATCAGACGGAAAACTGCGTCATAGTTACAGGAGGAAATGTATAGATAATGTTTACCGTCTTTTATCTATCACACACCTTTGAATTTCACTTATACCCAAACCACAGTTATCATGGTTCGGTTAAAAACCATTGGCTTTCTTAGATTGTACTCCTTCATTTTAATGGGGACCACCTGTATCATCTCCAAATGGAAAAATGTCTTGACTCTGTTATGATAACATATTTTTCCCATTTTGACAACTAATTCCAAAGAATACGTAATGAGTTAAGTACCAAGAAATAATTCCCTCAATCTATTAATCGTTGGCATAAATGTCAAACAAATGAATCTGCAGGTTTTAATTTGTAACAACTATAATTTATTAATTTTTGCGACTATTTATCTCCTCAATTTTTTATGCTTTTTATCGCAACCTAACTAGCCCAATTTTCTCTCAGCTGTGAGAAATGATGATTTAAAATATTTCATCTAATAAAATAGCTAAATAGGATCACCAATTCCGAGCTACCAGTTAGAAGCAAACATGGTGCATAAGAGATCGGAATAGGGGATGAGTTTAAAGGTTCAATTGGGACTCGTGCTTTCCGCAAGTTCCTTTACCTCAGTGGTGAGAGCGGTTGTGCATTAACTGAGCCACCCTCCAGTATAGAAGGGAAAACCAGCATGAGTTTAGTAGCAATAAAAATTGAGATGATAGTGAATATAACAGAAAAGAAAACATGATGATAATGATAATAATGATTGTTGCATATATATATATATATATATATATATATATATATATATATATTATATATATATATGATGGTCCACAACAATTTTACTTAATTTTTCAGTTACTTGCCATTGGTTGGACATTAAAAAAAATTATTTCTATAATATTTGAAAAATCAGAAACTTGCAGAGTCAATCAGTAGAAAACCAAAATCGTAGTTTTAAACAGTGTTACCAATTAAGCACAACTCTTATTTTGGAAGCATGAAAATCCAATTTCTAGCACTATTTTTCAGCAACTTTAGCCAATCATCGGTTATTTCCTAACCATCAGAGAAAAATATTGCTATATTTAGCAATAAAAATGACCATAGAATGGCTAATATCGGGGGCAGATTTAAGCGCGTTCTAGCGTTTTTTTTTTACGCTTTTTCGAAGTCAATTTAGCGCGAAAATTTTTTTGATTCGGTAACACTAGTTTCAAATATCATACGTAGCTAATTGATACACAAGGAAAAGGCATAAAAGAATAATCTCTCTTTGACATTTAATTCCCTCAACGAAATATTTGATAGACCAATGCCTTGAGGTTACAAAAACATTTAAGTCAACAGATGAGTGAATTTTTCATTTTATGTCGTTAAATTGGAATAAAATAGTAATAAGGGGAAGCTATTCCCATGCGATGCATAACTATAACTCTAAACCCTAACCCTAATCTTTGGAATTAAAATAATAGCGGGCAGATGTAGACTGTAAGCAATCTGTTGTAATGCGCCATAAGGGAGTAGCTTCGTTTTCCTTATTTTATTTTTTTTACAATATACCAACATAGAATTGGGTTTAAGTTTCAAACCTATCCGGTCGACGGTCTCCAAATGAATAATGCTTCAAGGCAATACCTCGAAAATATGACGTGAAAAAATAGGAACGTACTGATTTCTACACCCCCAGTTTTTTAATTTTCAGTGATTTGCTCATAGCTAAAGGGTCAAATCGATACTTAGTTGCGAATACAATGTGTTATGTCATCATGACAAATCAGTAGAGTGAAAGAAGACGTATCTGACTTTTTTTTAAATAAATGGAAAAATTTTCATTACAAGAGAAATTCGAATCCCTCAAATCAAAATACGACACGAGTACCCTAAAAAAACCGTCATTTAGGGTAAAAAGAGCGGGTGTGATAACATCATGTGACAATCTCTACATAAGTTTAGTTAGAGCGCTGTGAAGAAACTAGTCTTACTGCTTTTTTAGAAATTCTTTCGTATCCAAAACGAAACAATAAATGATTTTTAGACACATCAAAGGACAAAATAAATAAACATTATCAGAACTGATTAAAGGAGAGAGAGAGGAAGATTTATCAAGCTTAAGACAATAATGTAGTTAAGCGTCCCAAATTATTATGATTGTTGTGAAGACACTTGACATGTCCTTTACCAGCAACAAAAGAAATACTGCCATCAAATTTGATTAAAAAGAAAGAAGAAACTTTTCGGGGTTTTTTTTATCTTAATACCCAACAGTATCGATATCTAAACTATTTGTATTTTTATTGATAAATTTTCGAAATAAAACGAGCATCTGGCTTTCCAAATCTAAAAGAAAATGTGTGCCCCCGATTCGACTACGTTTGTATAACAACTAAAATAAATCCACCTATCGTTCGTTTAGGATAGCTGATGGAGTGTTAGTTTTTACTTTTAGATATTTTATGATTTAAAAGAAATTATTTAAAAAAATAAGATATCTGCTAAGTATTTTGTCGAAACCAATCGAGCGCTCTCACAAGCCGTGATAATTCGGGACGCTAAACTACACGACGACGGGGCACCAGTCGATTTAATACAACGAGTAGCTGGTTGTTATTGTTTTCTTGGGTAGGTTTTTCTTTTAAATTCGTTATGAATTTTGAAAAAAAAAACAAGGCATAACAACGACAAAAAGCTATAAGTTTTATTTTGATAAAAAAGACGACACCAAAAATATTTTGTTTCCGGTAAAAGAAATGTAAATAAATACATTTTGGAAGTGTTTAGCATCAAGTTTTTAATAACAAAAACATCAAGCAAGCAGGCTCATTATTATTGACATTACTAACGCACCACTAGTGTGGCACTAAACCAACCATGGCTCGAAAAATGGGACACTGAAGGAATTTATTGCCTGCAAATGTGATATTGTACACAATACTTTGAAAGGTTATCACACATATAAGCAAATGTAGATTCGTCCTTATTAAAGCACTACAGTAAGTCAAGAAACATGATGTCACGAAGTCATTTCTTTTCTTTGTCTAAACGTCAGGTACAACTTTTTCTTTCCAGTCAGGATTTCTTTTATGATAAAAGTTTCAAGGCGACCAGACCACACCCGTAACACTCTTGTAATTTATAACAATCAAAATTGAACAAATTTACGAAAAAAGCTGCTTTTTAGTCCTTAGTTGGTAAGTTACCCTACCTAAAATGTTGACTAATATCGTAATCTTTCTTTGAAGTAACGTTGTAATTATAAAACTTTCTGCACTGTCAGTTTCAGTTTTGAAAATATTTTTCCTTTCTTCAGAACCACTACAACAAAAAAACATGTTTTATAAGTGTTTTCGGTTACTTTTAGCCTTATCGAAATAGATCGCTTGAAAGGAGAAATGCAATTTTTTATCATCTATTTTACAAATCCACTAGCTTTGACGACACTGGTTGACAAAGTTACCTGACTCTCAAAAGCAGAAGGAAAAAAGAAAAAAGAATCTTTATCGAATAGAAGGGGTTTTACAAAAAATATCAAAATTCCCGGTGTTTCGAAACTCGTAATTACGTTTGGCCAAGTACAGGAGGAGGCAGCAAAGTACAGTTGAGGGAGTACAGTACAGATTTCCATCTTTCACGCTAGAAATGAAAACTTTCAAGAATGAATGATGTACGCAGTTAAAAACGATAGAACCGCCGCAATCGTTAACTGTAATCGAATATATATATATATATATATATATATATATATATATATATATATATATATATTGTGCAAGCAATTTTTAAAATTGGAAATCATTCTTACCTTGGCTTTAGTTCGCTTCAGCCTTTTCTGGGTCTTGGCTAATATGCCGCCACCACTTTTTGAGTGGTGAGACTCAGCCATATTCGTAGTATTTCGCACAAACGAGTTTAAAAAATAATAAAGCCGACGATAAAATTATAATGAAAATAGGGAAAACGAAAACGTGTTCCCGACTTGTCGAGTTAGCCGATCGTTCAGAAAAGTTGATCGTATGGTTCCGAGGAAAACATCAAAAAAGTGCAGCAAGGTAGAAAAGAAGAGAAACTAGGTGGTTGTTTTTTTTTGGTTCAATAGGGTAAATTCCGCAAACGAAGCCGAATAAGTTGGTTCAGCTGATATTACTAGGTTAAAAAAGACCGTTTCCCGCTACTAATCCTCCCTTTGGTAAAAACGAAATAAGTAGGGAAAAAGCAACAGTGAAACAACAAACTTAACAAGTGGATAGAGTCACTCAGCTGTAGTAGCAGCAGCAGTGCCACTCACCACAATTAGTAGCAAGTTTTTTTGTTTTTTTTCCTTTTCCTTCAAATGCTTTTTTAGCTGCAGATCTTTATGACTTATAGTATACATTTACCTACATATTACATATATATGTATATATATATGTGTATGTACGTATTGATATTCGGAGATAGCCTCCAGTCGATTTAGCTGAGTGCGTCGATTAGTACGTAGTAAAGTTGGCCAAGCACCACCACGCACCTGTCACAATTGCTACTGACTGAGAAGAGAGACTTCCACATGAAAATTGGGAGGCGGGGGTTTCACGTGATTGTTTTAGGCTTCCGGATGCAAGACCCGAGACCGGAGCTACGCGCTTTTTCTTTTTTTTCTTAATACTTTTAAATATTGCGAATAATATTTCATGGATTGTAGAAGAAGGAGAAGAGAAAAAAATAGCCATTCAGGTAAACGTTCGGAAGTTTATTCAGAATGCAATACGTCTTTTCAATGATGAACGTCACTTGCAGTTGTTGCGTGAGATTTGGATCAAGTCAGCGAACGAACTGATGTATGAAAAATGAATACAAGAGAAAAAAGCAGACTGTTTTTGAAGTTATTTTTTTTACTTATCTATTATGATTTTTTTTTTTTCACGAACTTTTTTTTTTTTTTTTACAGTGCCTCACAAACAATTCTTACATTTCTTTCTCTTTATTAAAATTTATTTTGTAAAGATATTTTTTTTTCTCTGCTCTGTTCGTTTGATACAGTAATTTTGTGTTATTTTATTCTTTTTATACTTATTACATGTTTTTCAAGCCGAGATTTGAAAGAAAAAAAAAAAGATCTTTTAATCTTACCTTTCCCTGGTTAAAAAAAAAACAAACAATTTTCCAGAGTGACGAAATCTCAACTTAAACAAAAGTACACGTATCTCTTTTGCAAAAAAAAAAAAAAAAAAAAAAAAGAGAGGGACCTTGCCCGGGAGCTGTAAAAGGTGTGGAACATGAACGTTTTTGTTTCTCTGAATTTTTGAGATGAGGTATTATTATTATTTCCATTATTATTCAGACTATCCTCATCTTGGTTGTATTTCATACAACCTTTCGGCCGTTGTACTCTACGTCCTTCATCCACATGGACACATAGCGTTGTGGTTAGAGAATCGGACAGAATTATTGCAAGTAATCTAATGGTCCTAGGTTTAATCCCAGTGCGAAACAATAATAATTCGAAAATGCTACTAATGCTAAGAGGGGAGTGCAGTCAATATACCCCCCGTCGGTTAAATAAAGGGTTCGGTTCGTTACTTCCCCACACCTACCAGATGATACCTGATGCCTGAAGGCCGTAGAGTACAACGGGCGAATGTTGTATGAAAAACAACTGAGATGAGGATGGTCCGAATATTGATAGAAATAATGAACGTTTTTAGTGCCCGTTATAACAGGTGCGCCTGGAACCGTGACATAGAGCCTAAGAGAATTGAGATAAGATGAGTGAGAGGAGGGAGGTCTGAGACTGTGCAGACCATGGCATTGTTGGGGGTCTATGAGGATGCTAAGAAGAGGAGACTGTTAGAGACTGGGGACATAGCTGGAGATCTGAGGGTCCCCGGAAGACTTGGCCCCTTGAGGATGCCCCCTCTAACATTTAATGAGATATGTTTATGATAGTAAGAATGCAGTAGGTGAACTGCTATTCATAAAGCTTTTGGGACCGGGGATTTAAAATGTTTCCCCACCCACTCAGCTACACCCCTAGCTGGAAATTTGAGGTGTCTTGCTGTCACTCTGTCTTCATTGATGAACCAATCGACAAGTATGAAAGAGATGCGGTCACTTGGTCTTCAAAAATAACCACCAGATACGAGTGGTACAGAAATACAAATATAGATATTAGATGAGTTCTGTGATGGAAATAGGTCTACAGAACTAAGTATACAGTGAAGCTGGGTTTGGGGAACTAGGTATACAGTATTGTCTCCATTAGTAGACATTGGCCGTAACAAAAAACCTAGAAATCGAATAGTAGGTATATACCCTACCTTTCCCCTACTCCTTCCATTCTCATTGGGTCGAGTTAGCAAGTCCAGAAAGGGTGGAAACTGTTCTGACTACCACAGCATCACTGCAGTCTGCTGGGTGATGACAGAGATTTGTGAAGACCTGCTGTCACTTGGTCTTCAGTGATGACCACCAGACCGCTGCTGTAAACCGCAAATGCATGAACAATAACAATGACACAACCAGCATCACTCAGATACATAGTTGAGGGAGGGGGCCATCTGAAAATGCCCTCGAAGCAGCAGTGGATTGGGAGCTCAAAATAGCGTGGGGAAATACCTAAAATTGGCTCATTAATATAGGCTTTAATTCTTGCAAGTGCAGTGAGTCCATACAGCTGGAGGGGTTGAGGCGCCAAGAGCCTCTGACAAAATTTTTAAATTTGAAAAATTTAACATTTTAAGCCCAAATGAAATGGAGGTAAGCCCTACTTATATTTGGCCAACTGTCGATTGGCTATTAAATGGCTACCATGACTAAATGGTTATAAAATGGCTACTCTGAGTATTAATTGTAAAATTCCATGCACTCACACACTCAATGTTAAAAACGACACGCAGAAGTTGTGTACTCTTTTTAACATTGTTGAAGTGAGTGTGTGGAACCCTACTATCGGGGTAGCCATTTTATACCTAAGCAAATTTTTGCCATGCAAAAGAAGAGATTACGGAATAGAGTCTAAGAACATTTTCTGAAGTCAATATCAATATTATTCCAGCCGTCAGCAAGAGCTATCACTTGTAATGGATTTCCACCTCTCGACTTTCACGTTCTGTGACTTCATGCCTTTCTTAGCAGACATCTTTGCGACAAACCATAGACTAGTTCCCTATGCAGTAGGTCCTTCAGGATCCTCCATGTCCAACACGCACTCTACATGACCCAGCCAGGCGAGACGGTGTTACTGGGGCAGGGTGTATAGGCTGGGTATCCAGGCTCAGACAGGACATCGCTGTTGAGAACCTCGCTCACTTAATCATATACTGTTTGCTTACATGAATGATTTTCTGAATTTTTCCTCTTTTTTCCAACAGAAAAATACAGTAATACCCTGCCTCATTTAGCTGATATGCTATTGCACACTTTTTCAAATATTTTTCACGATAAATTTAGTTGTGTTAAATTTCCAAAATGAATAGTCACAAAAGACAGCAAAAAATGTATACTATACAAATTTTGTTAATGAGCCATATGTATGAGAATAAACATAGACACCGAGTGATATTTCATGAGGTCCAGAAAGAAGAACGAGATTAGATAAACAGCTCTAATTCGTTCCAACTGGTTGAGTCTCAACGACATCAAATATTTTAAAAGACAGGAGTCAGGGACATTATAGAATCCATTAAAAATCTCAAATGGCAGAGGGCTGGCCATGTTGCAAGAATAGCGGACAACTGATGGACATCACAACTCACGATGATATGGATCCCCAGATATCACATGTGCAACCGAGGCCGGTAGAGTATTAGATGGAGAGACGAGCTAAAGAAATTCAGAAAGTACTGGCTCCACGATGCCCATGATGGAGAAGTATGGCGAATCCAGTGGAAGGTCTATGTCCAACGACAGACATTAAAAGACTGATGATGATGATTATGATGATGATGACCCCATTTTTTTCATTTAGTGCTGTTTTTTTTTTAGGGGCATATCTAGAGCGCTAATCAAAGTTTTTCTGTATTAGGTTATTGCATATAAGATGGGTTTTTTTACAAGCAATGACACTTAATTTTGAATAAGTTTAACAATATCAATCATTGTGACATTTTGGGTGCACCTTTGAAGATTTATGTACATAGTTCTATTGGAAGTGAATAAACAGCTGAGAAATAGGAAAAAAATTATGTCTATCAATTCGGACATCTCTTGTGATGTTATTTTGATTTTGATTTTGAATTAGATGGGGCATTGTCAACCATCTTGAAATTTAATCAGACATAGATTATTTTTCTTTTATGCCCTACTTTCTCAGGAGGTCATTGATGGTTGACTTGAAACCTTTTTTTTCATTGGTTTCTATTTACAGTAATATAATAGTCTTATCACAAACATCTTCTATGTTCGATACACATGAAAAATTTATTTTCCAATTACATGAAAAAAATGAAAGATCAGTTCATATGTAGCTACGATGCAGGAAAGATAACTGTAAAAAATTCCTGGATCCGACCCAAAATTTAAGCAAAGGATAAATCACTGGTTCTGGACATTGTAAATATAATGTTTTTTGTTTGAGAATTTTCTCAATTCATCCTTATAGTTTTTTTTACAATAAAATTAACTTATACAAGTTTTGGATGTTTTTTTTTGTCACTAATCCTTTTTTTGTTAAAAATGCATGGTGGTATCCGTCAGCATTTTATGTACATTCTAATGATCTCGTTAGAAAAAATTTAAATCAGTGCATAAACCTGTCGGGTTAATATGCTTTCACTTTTTTAAAAATTCAGTTTAACGAACCGGAAAGATTCCTGATTGCTGAATGAATGAAATGTTAAATGAAAACCAGGGTGGATGCGTAGACAGAATGAACAAAAAATATTTGTTACATTTTAGTAGTTGAGACTTTTTGTATTTGAGGAGTAATTGCGATATCAGAATTTAAAAAAATCCTTTCCATTAAGCTTGAAGTGAACTCAAAAAAACTCTTAACAGTTCATGTATAATGATACAAACATGAATTACCTATAAAATTGATATAAAAATCAAAATCTGTTAAACAAAAAATGAGATTTAAAACCAACTTTTATTGATCTTGTTTGAACGTAAAAACTTGTAAAGTTCTCTGTTCACAGATTGAGCCATACTGGATTCTGTTTGATATAAAATATTACGATTTTATGAATATTTCATTTTTGTTTTGATTTGTTTGAAAACAATTGCTGCATACTAAAATAAAAAGGTCCTCTAGAAATGTTACGCAATGGGCCTAACAAATGATAACTTGAGTCTTGCCAGTGGCATAGATGTATTGAAACCAGAAGGGCCAATTAGATTATCAGTCTACTACAGTGGTTCTCAACCTTTATTGTTTGATGGCACACCAACAAATATATCAAGTTGGTCTTTATACATGGATCATACATACAGGCCACACTTATGGAGCTAGAGGGCTCAAAATTTACACAATTACTCCTTATTATGTCTAGAAGAAATGGTATTTTGGTTTATTCAAAATTCCCCCCACATACCTTTTTAGGGAGGGTTCAGTTTGCAATGTAAACTTAAGCTAAATTGATCCCTTAGTCTATATCTGCTTGTTCTTTTCGAAATTCAGGTTTTTTTCTAGTAATCACAGCCTATCAAAAGGTTAGAGAAGTAACTTATTCATTGATCACCTGCTTTTTTAATTGATCTCCCCCAGCACGGCATGCTGCCAAAAGACATTGGTTGGGTAATGGTTTCTATTCAGTGTCTAACCAAACCTATTTATTTTTTATAAAAGAGAACTGCATGTTTATTTATTTTTTGTGATAAAAAATTATACAATGTATGTATCTCAAGCAAGACAATATCAAGTTAGTACAATCAACCTATAGAGGAGGTGGGCCCTGTTTTCAGGGTAGAATTGTTCGTTTTATGATTGAGATTTTGATTCGGGTCTTTTTGATGTACAGAATTTTAGGGTAAGAAGTTTAGTACCTGTGCTGCTTTCATTGACTTTTCTAAGCCTAAACTCCTGGAGTAACCAGCAAGGATTAGATTTACAAACAATGGCTTGTGAGAGCAGCTTGTCCCTCACTTGTTTACAGGCAGATACTAGTAGTGGACTGGCCCATAATGATACTGGGAAATTTCCCAGTGGGTCCTGCTTTACTGGTAGAATGGTATGTTTTATGATTAAGATTATAATTTGTACAGTACCTAAAATTATTAACATTAGTAAGTGAATTATTTAACATGATTAGATAAAACATGTCAGGTAGATCACTCAATAGAGACTGCCATGTGACCAATGTCTTTCAGCAGCATGCTGTGTCGGGGTGATCAATAAAAAAAAATTGGAATAAGTTGTGATCAATGAATAAATTACTTCTCTTGCCTTTTGCTAAGCTATGATCATTAAAAACATTTGAATTTTCAAAAAGGGAGTGTGAATACTGCAGGATACAAACCAGGCAACCATTCTAACATACATTTACATTGCGAGTTGAACTAGGAAATGTGTGTGTATATATATATATATATATATATATATATATATATATATATATATATATATATATATATATATATATGTGTGTGTATGTATGTATAAAGATATATGTATACATACATGGAGATTCACAGCCTCTTTTCTAAAGGGGTTGCAATAGGATATATTTCCGGGTGGAACAGAAAAGGATATATTCAGTGAAGGCTTACTCTTTATTTCGAATTGTGCTATTATTAAGGTGATTGAATCAAAATTCACCATGCACTCTACGACCCCAATTAATGCATTTTCTGAGAAAGCACTGCCAGAGGCTAAGATGACTTTGTTTATGTTTTCCCAATAGCCCAAAGGAATCAAAAATTATACAGAAACAAAGTTTTGAAATTGGGAAGTGATATTACGATTTTAATTCTCCTTGAGTAGGAAGATGGGACATTATACATCCTCACAGTGAGTCACTGCTATAACGTCAACCAACTCTACCGTCAAGTCAAAATGTAGAAATTGTGCGTAAAGTTTGCTGTACCAGGAAAATAGATCAGTTTGGTGAAATTCCGAGAAGAACTCAGTTTCGTTTTGATAATTAGCTACTCTCAACTTGTGGTCTGATTGTCTGCATGCGACAATGATTTTGCTGTTTGTGTAGTACGGTAATAAAAATAATTTACAAATTCTGGAATTTCTATTCTTCAGAGAAGTCTTTTTGTTTATATTACTTTATTATTGTGAATGAGCAGATTGAATGAGTTACATATGATAAAGATATCTTATATAACTACCGTTGTCATCAAATTTGTACAGATGTCTGTTTGTCTGTCACATATATAAAATAAGAAATATATCTGCGACTATGATTCAATCACCAGGTATAGATCTTTGTAGTCTGATGATATACAAATGAAGTACCGCTAGAGAGATGAAATGAGTAAGAGTTTCAAGCTTGGAGTATTATCAGTCAGTCGTATTAGGTAGGGGGAAGTGGATGTAAAAACAGCTAAAGTCAATAGACAGATGGGCTGGGGTTAAAGAAAAAATGTCTTTTGTATGTTTGTTTGTTTCCAACTTTATGATTTATAGACTCCCCAACAGCTGCACCGCACGGGCTGCAAATTTGCATATACTAGTAACTCGACCCCAGAATCAACATAGGATAGGATGTGTCAACCTTTGGTGACTTTTAAAAGTCAATTTAGGGTCAGGTCAGTTTGGGCATTTTCGAATCTAAAGGTCATTTTTAATTTTGTCAATTTCATATATAATGGAGACAAGAAATTTTCACCTAATTCACACGTTACTCCCTTGAAGGCCCGACAGAGAGGTAGGGCCACCCCTCTTAATTAATTTCATGAAATTCAATTTGATTTCCTAAGGTACTATATTTGAAGTTTTCCTTTGTTGTATGCAGATTCAACTTGAGGAGCACACGAGGCACATAAGCACACACGTTTCCTTTAATTTTATGAAATTCCTGTATATGTGTATATACATACAACGGTGCATCAATAAGTTCATAGCCTGGCACATAATTATTACCTGGATTTTCTCTGTATAATGTCTGATATTACTAATATTTACCACTGAATGAAGAGCATTAACAAAGAAACATATTATGTTGAAAAATAAATATTTGCTGTGTAATATTCTTTCTGATAGGTTATATCAGTCCATTTAGACCCTGTGAATCTGCTGCTTTCTGGTCATGGGTGTGATGGCGAGTAACTGCTAATGCTTAACCAAAGACCTGATACCTTACTGGACATTCTCCCACTCAGCAGGAGGCCTCCAGCAGCCCTGACAACACAATTTAGCCACATTGCATAGCTCTTGACAGTGGACTCTGGTTCCGCATGGGAAATTTTAATACACACTCACACAGTACACACCACTGATGATGGGAAGAATCCCGAAACATGTATGGACAATTTACTTATAAGGATTAATAAACCTTACCTCCAAACACCTCACTCCCGAGTCTGTCTCACTCTCTACAGTGCACATACATATATATATATATATGTGTGTGTGTATGTGTGTATGTGTGTTGACAAAGGGTGTAACAACATCTTACAGTTAGTACTGCCGGGGCGGTAGTTATGGGAGAGTGGTTGGTCATGTGCTCACTCATCTACTCTCTTCTCCATCAACCATCATGCCTCTGTGTGTGTGCATGGAATTATGTGTGCATATGTTCACGCATGTACATGTATGTGTGTACACCATTTTGTTCTTTCATGTAAGCAAAAAACGGGTCTGGTTAGTCTCTCAATAGAAACCGTTATGTAACCCATGTCTTTAGGCAGCACACCACGTTGCGGGAGGAGGTCAACTGGAAAATTGGAAAACGGGGTTATCAATGAGTAAATTACTTCTTTCACCTTTTGTTGGGCAGTGATCACTAAAAAATTCAAATTTTCGAAAAACAAAAAACGTTTTTTCTAGACATAATAAAGAAGTGAATTTTAAAATTTTCAGGCCTCCATTCTGTGAGTGTAACACAAGTATATTCAGACAGATAGACTCACTTAAAAACTGAAGAAACCTATGTTGATATTGACAGTTTTGGTTGATGGTTTCTAAAATGGTCCTCAAAGAGATTTCATTATGATTTTGTCTCTGTTAATGCTAATGTCACTATTGCGATTTAGTTTGACTGTCCGAACTCTGGTGGCCAGTATACAGACTGCCATTTATAAGTCCACAAAGACAAGTGGCCGGTAATCCAGCTGTTGACTTGTGTTCCATTGACAAACATTGATATGGACCCTTGACCAATATCTTACCTGGGGACATTGATCAGACCCAGCACACATTATATCTGCTGTTTGTTTACCCATGTAAGCTTTCATGCTTCTGGAATCGTGACCCTCTGACTGTTACCTGATTCAGGGATATTGTGTTGTTTGGGCTCCTGGGTATCAGTGTGAGGAAGTCGTACATGTCAGGAGGTCAGTCTTCAAAGACTCAATTGCTGCTTGTCGGAGTAATTTTAGAAATACTGCAGATATTTGCAAAGTTTTATCTGATTTAGCAGATATTTAGATTGTAAACAAAATGTAAATAAATGTGTACCACTGAGTCCCATCTTTTAATCCTAATGCAAACCTATATACACACATACATACAGACAATAGATTAATTTTTTTTTTAAATTCTAAAAGCACTATCACAAATTATAACAGGAACCCCTGTTTTATTATGATGATATTTTAAGGACCACCCTTATTCCAAATCAGGGAGTGGAGACCCCTTTAGGTTGTTTGACATTCAAATTGATGCCCTTCCAGCTGCTCTTGTAACCAAGATTATGCAAAAGGTATTGATCTCTGCTTTCCTCTGGACTACATCAGCAAGGCCAAGAGAGGGATTCTGACCACAAGGCATCCCAGGATCTCCACACGTTTTGCCTAAGCATGCACCCTGGAGAGGACATTCCATTGTTTGTCAAAACAGGATGGAGACCATTCATGTTTTAACATCAACTGTTTTTTTTTTCAGAAACTAATGTTTTATGCGTATTGTCTTTTATAAAAGAATACAGCATGAATTCCAATCCAGAATTTCAACATTCTATTACGAATGTAGATAGACAATGTTTTTATCTGGTCAACTTTTTTCTCCTGTAGAAATGCAATAAATGAACTAATTAAGTATTTGTGTCTTATCATGTGTTGTTTATATTAATCTATACTCAGCTATGAAATTGTTGCTCTAACTTTTCTGAATGGCCAACTCAAAATTATTACCGCCATTTAATTATGCCTGTAATTAACTGACACAAAGCCTGACTTTCTCAGGAGAATGATACTTGTTTTCAGTAATAAATGTAGAGGTATCAAAGCAGTCGGGGCATGTGCAAGTCAGCTGTAAACAAAATAATTACACATCAAAATAATAACTTATTCACTGACACGCAAAATAAGGGAAATCGGGTTTTATCGAATCATGTTGCTCGAAGTGTGGAAATCAATGGAGGACTTGAAAAATTATGCTAACATCCTCGAGTGTTTGCCACCATCTTTTCCAGGGAAGGGGGAAAAAAAGATGTATTTCTCGGAGGAGGGAGGCCAAAGGATAAAATCAGAACATATCTTTATGGTAATGTTGTTACCAAGCAAAAAATAAAACCATCTTTTTTTTTTCACTCAATTCACATAGAAGTCACCTTTCAAAGTGACTAACATAACCATGTCAGAATTATGCTAAAATAGAAAGATTTACTCATGTAATTGCATTTTTTATAGATATACAATTCATTATTATTGGAGGTTTTTGACCCCTTAAGAGCTATGGTGGCTACCCAAGAATCAAGTCTAATTTCCAAATATGATTTAGAATGTTATGCTATTGAGAATGTCAAAAAAGCATTTGGAATGAACACTAGTACAATGCAAATGTTTCTGCATTGGTTCAATAAGTATAGGTCTGGGAATATGGATACCAATATTAAACCCTGACGGAGGTTTAAACCCGTTCTCAATGATGAAGTATTATCAACAGCAGTGGATAACGACCCACAAATAACATTTCATCCACTTTCTAGAGACTTTGGGACTTCAGCAACAACCATATAATAGTATATAAGGTTAGAGAATTGGGATATGAAGTTCAGGACATCCTCCATATTCACCTGATTTTTCTCTGAGAGATTATCATCCTTTGAAACATTTCAAACTTCCTGTCCATAATAGATTGTTCAATAATAGGGAAGCTACAGTTCCTGCTTTTGCTGAATTTGTGACCATTTAACCTAATGAATTTTATAGAGATGGCAAATTATTATAAGTGCATCAGAGTAAAAAAGTTATCTTATTATAAAATATTAACCCTTTTTCGTGTTGTTTATATTATCCTCCATCTTATTATTCAAAGAATGACATTTCATATGTACCAATATTATGTATAAAACCTTGTATATCCCTTGCTGTCTATGATTTACTAATTTTGGAAAGTGAGGTCTTAGTATCTTGTATAAGATGCAAGGTTACTTTTTAGTCATTTATTTATCGGAAAAATATTGTAGTTATGATTAGAAATAACATCCATTTGTTTATGTATATATTTGATTATTTTTTAAAATATCTTTTCACTAGTATCCCTACTCTGTTAAAAAATAATAGGTGTAATTAGATAATTTTGCAGTTCCATGGTATTTAAAAGATATCAGAAACATTACGTTGCTCAACATTTTCTTGTTCAGATTCAACCAGAATGAGCCCGGATTTTTTACTCATTTTGAAAAGAATGAATGAATAAAGGATATCACTTCTTAATTAACATTTGATAGTTATCTCCCTTGACAAATCACAAATGTTACAGACAGAAAATAAAGCCGATCACATGGTGAATTATAAAAGTAGATTTGGACTGTGCATTTGTTGTTTGAGATTGAAATCTTTAATGTCTACACAAGTAGGTTGGTTAGTTCAATGGTAATTCAAACCTTTATCGATTATTTAATGCCAAAATCAGTTATGAACGAAGGAGTTCATATGTTTAGAGGGTTTTTTTTGATAGTTTTTCTTTTTTACAAAAAATGAAATTGGGAGGGGATAGAGTTTGTATGGTATATATATATATATGTATGGTATATATATATATATACATATATATATATATATACATATATATATATATATATATATATATATATATATATATATATATATATATATATATATATATATATATATATATATATATATAGGTCTGGTTGACTTGGTTAGACCTACTGGGAATTGAATTCCGACCAGCATAGCTCTCTGGGTCAAAAGAACACCCAAGCCACTTCACCACGCCTAGGTATTTATTTACAAAATGGCTACAGGAAGGTTACTAATCATTACAAGGTGTTTGCAAATTTTTCAGATGAAACGAAAAAGGTATTTTTTACTTGACTAGACTAACTGCATTTCCAGATTTTTTTTTTGAAATGCCCGAATAACAATAAGTATCTTGCTAATATGCATTGGTAATATATAATCCTTGAATTTCAAGTCCTATTTCATCAATATCAAACCACTGACTATAGAATACCAGGTATTGTAAGTATAAAAGAAATATCCTTCGAAAAATGTTTTTTGAAAATTACCATATGATTCTTTTATCGATTTTAGAATGCTAGAAATTTATGCAAAAAGTTGCAGAAGATATTTAAAGATCTGGTAAGTTTCTCAAGTTAAAAGGGAGATAATTCATAAATTCTCTCCCTAGTCTTTTTATACCTTTAATACCTCTGAAGAAATGTTTTAATGACAGTTGAATAGTGTCATAAAACCATAAGCAGTACACCAATTAATCTTGTCTAGTGAGGCAGACAGGGTGTTAATATGAAAATTGATAGTTGAATTTTGTGTTTCGGACATCCTTCATTAAATTATTTTTGGAAGCATTGATCAGTTAGGAGGAAATAGTCTCTTCAGTGTGAGCATTCCATGGTTTGGTCACTTAAGTGGAGAAGAAATCCTTTCTCAGTCCATTGATGTGTGTATCAGGAATTTTTGACCATGTCCTTGGGGTTTTATAGATAATGATGAGGTAAGCATGCCCTCGTCTGGACACAGAGAACAGTGACAGCTTTTTTCAGTACAGTAGACCTCAAAAAGATCAGCATGGTCATGGTGGAATTCCATTGAGTTTGCTTACTCAATTTCTTTGTATATGATAAGTATTGGATTTTAGTAAGAACTATGTGTATATTTTTGTAAGATATTTTATGCTGTAGCAGAGATTTATAAAATAAACATCATTTTTATCAGTAATAGTGAATCAGTCACTCAATAAAAACCATCACGTGATCAATAACTTTTGGCAGCATGATTTATTGGGGGTGATCAATGAAATACATACTTCTCTTGTCTTTTTCTGGGCTGTGGTCACTAAAAAAATTATGATTTAAGAAAAAAATGAGCAATAATGTTACCAGACACAAATTAGGGGGCAATTTGGCAAAAACTTATATTTTAAATTGAACTCCGGACTAAAAAACCTAATTAGGAGAAGAAATTATTAAAAAACAAAACAAACTTTTTTTTTCAAGACATAAGGAGCAACTTTTTAAAATTTCAGCCTTCTAGCTCAATTGGTGCAGCTTATACATTGCCAGCCAGCCAGCCAGCAAGTTTGGTTTAAAAACTTTAGAAACCTATGTTGATGGTTTTGATGACAGTCAGTGTAAACGGATATAGTAACATGGAATTTAGATCCAAATGGAATGGTTTCATTGAGATTTAAATTGTAAGCTGCAAAGATTCTTATTGAATTCAAGTCATGTTTGTGATTTTTTAGAAAAATACTTCACAGTTGAAATCAGGATGGAAATTTTGAAAGTTTTGTGTTTCTAGCTTATACTCTTGTGAAATTTTGATAGTGAGATAAATTTAAACATACTTAGTCTTCATGTGTATGCAGGCAATTATACACTGCCTCTCCGCAAAGTATCCAGCCATTTTTCCATATCTTGATAAGTGGTCATGCAGCTTTGATGTGACTTGGCAGTCAGTAAGAGGGGACCTTACTGCACATGCATGAACATACACTTTCTTGTGGAGTTATTCAGTTGGCAGTGAGACGCCATTGAGTGAGCTTGTGTACTATGTGATTGACACATTCACAATGACTGAACCTGCCTATTCTTCATATCTCTTGCAGGGTTTTTGGCAAAACTTGGCATCACCCAGGTCTGCCAGGCTCACATCTCCATCCAAATTTGGCTCCCTGTGACTAATGGCTTTCCTCAAAGAGATTTCTGACTGTGGATAAGATTGAGGAGAATGTGACAAGGCAGCTGATGACGATCCCAAGAGAGGACTATGTAGACTGTTTTGGAAAGTAGGAAGGACACTGTGAAGTATGAGTGAGGTCCCAAGGAGAGTACTTAGGAGACTAAGGCATGATCGTCCTTGGTAGGCTATTTTTTTATCGACACTGAACACCCCCTCAAATGCATGACATTGACCCCCACCACTTAAATGTATGACACTGACCCCCTTTCAATGTACGACACTGATCCCCCTTCACATTAGGGTCAGTTGGTCTCAATTCCTGGGGTGTCTGAACAGATCAATGTTTATAAACAAAACACATGTGTTCAAAGAGTTAATATTAAATGGCTGGACTTCCTGCACAGACCTGGTATTTTAGGAAGAACCTTTATCTTCAGCAAATGATAAAATGGCCCCAACCCCCCCAAAACTTTGCAAGGTATAAACAAGTTACTTTTTTTTTTATAACAAAGCCAACCATAACCTCGGAACAGGTTTGGTTAGTCACTCAGTAGAAACCTTGACATGACCAACATCTTTTAGCAGTATGCCACGTCTGGAGTGATCAATTAAAAAATTTGAAAAAGGGGTATCGATGAATAAGTTACTTCTCTTACTTTTTGTTTGATCCTTAAAAAGTCTGAATTTTCAACTAAAAAAATGCAGCCAGGCATAAACACAGTTTGGCACAACCTGGGGACAACTTAGCATAAACTTACATTACAAATTGAACCCCCTCACTAAAAAACCTATTTAGGGGAGGAATATGGAAAAAAACTTTTTGGTAGACATAATAAGGGACAAATGTAACAATTTTTATCTCTCTTGTTCCATTGGTGCGGCCTGTACTTGTGATACGTACATATCTGACCAGCCAGCCAGACTGACTTTAAAACTGAAAAAACCTATTTTGACAGTTTTGGTTGACAGTTTCTGATAGTGCATACTTTTGCCGGTTCTTAATAGAGTAAAATATACAAATGTAAGCTCTCTGAAGCTTAAAATTGAGGTTGCCTATTCTGGGATGGGATCCAAGGACTATTCAAATCCTTTCAGGCATAACAACAGCCACAGAAAAGTGGTTTTATCTCAACAATAGCATTAGGCTTTTACTTTTGTGTAAAGCCATATTGGAATGCTGTTAGCTACAAAGATTGGATGAAATATAATTCCGAATGAAATCCTCGCTCAACAGCTTCAGTAATGGAGTTGGTTCTATTAGGAAACTGATACAAATGATATTTGAAATATGTGGAAGTGTTACTGGCTGCAAGGCAACTTGTCTTTTTGCTTTGAAGAATGCATGTAAGTGTGTACGTGAGTCTTCATGTGTCTACGTGTCTCTGTGTGTGTGTGTACAGAGAGAGAGAGGAACAGCTATGAAATAGATACAAATAATTTTTGAGAAAAAATTATTTGACCCTGTGGAAATTCCATGTGTGTTGACGACTAAGATTATCCATTATCTCATGCCTCTGCTTTTCTCTCACCCTTTGCCAGTAGATCTTCATTCTCTCCCTTATCCCGTTCAATCTTTGTTACCTGGCGATGTTATTTACCTAAATGTTATACAAACATGAATGAGTTTCATATCGGAGATCTTCCAACCCCTTTACTGTAAACTACCTAACAATTAATCACTGCTACCCACAACAGACAAGTTTAATCACTGTTGCTGGTAGGTTATTCATGTGTTCTGACATTTATTTATCTATCTATCTATCTATCTATCTATCTATCCAGACTTCATCCATTCCTAATAGTTCATAGCAGAAACTCAAAACACACACAATGGGTAGTGAACATGATTTTTTTGTCTTTTAAAAATCCCCCTCATGATAGCTTTTTATGGAGGTACAATCAATTTACAATGAAAGTTTATGCCAAATAGGTCCCTTAGTTTGTGCCCAGCAGCATTCATGTTTATTTCTTGAAAATGTGTACTCTCTAGTGGGCAGGAAAAGTAATTCATCTATTGATCCTTACCCTTTTTTCCAAATTTTTAATTTATCACCCCATCAATGATTAACCAGACCTGTTTCTTTTTTTTTTTTTTTTCTTTAAACCATTATGATTTATAATTCAAATCATACTGGTAGTATTTTCATCAAGGTAACACAATTTCACCACTACCACTGCTAATTGTACGATATGGGCGGTGGTGATCCATAATTTCCCTTGGAATGCTTGTCTTTTCTTCCCTCTCCTTACCATCTTATTAAACCAGCCTTGTTTTTTCTCCCTTCTCTTCCCACCTTCTTATCAAACTACTTGACCTTTCCCTTACGTTATCAGTGAACAAATAACATGAAAAGAATGCAAGTAGGGATAAACAGAATAGTATCTTAGATGATTCTTACAAATTCCTTACTGATACTGATATACTTTTGTAGATAAAATAACCCTTGAAGTATCTCGGAAAAAAAACCCCAATAGGTCCTATAGGTCAAGTACAAAGTAATAGTGACCTTAAAATTCAAATAAAAAAAACCTTCACACCACCCTGTAACAAATCTTTAAGCTACCGGCAAAACAAAATTTAGAGGAATAAATCAGGTTCAGAATTATTGTCATTGAATATGTCTGGCAGGCAACCAGAGATGGTGGCCAATGTCAGCTACATTAAACATCACTTTTCCATTGTTCGTTATTAGTCTTCAAAGTCCACCCCTCATCACAGATATGTTTATTCTGAGATCCTTTGCTTCTATATTGCAAATACAAAAACGCTAATCTTGAAATTCCGTAGAATCTTTCATAATGGTGAGTCAACAAAGGTTGCTTGGATCTTCGGTCAAAAAAAAAAAATTCCTCTAGGATACATTACTAACTACCTACATGCACCTTTTAAGATACATTCCAATCATTAAATATGGTCTTTGGATAAGCAAGCAACAGACTGGATCTTGAATCACTGCTTCATCTAGCTTATGGCAACACTGGCCCATTCAGTCAACACTGCACAACATGTATGGTATGTAAACAAACCTGCCAACAATCTTTATTAAGCTACTATCACTACAGATGATAGTCTGTTTATTGTATTTACCTTATTACATGCATCACTGATAGCATATAGGCAATTTAAATGATTCATAGGTAATGCATTAAAGCAGTGATTTTGAGACCAGGGTCCATGGACTCCTGGGGATCCCTCAAATACTGGCCAGTTCTGTCAACACTGCACAACATGTATGGTATGTAAACAAACCTGTCAACAATCTTTATTAAGCTACTATCACTACAGATGATAGTCTATTTATTGTATTTACCTTATTACATGCATCACTGATAGCATACAGGCAATTTAAAATGATTTTAGGTAATGCTTTAAAGCAATGGTTTTGAGACCAGGGTCCATGGACTCCTGAGGATCCTTCAAATAATGCTTGTGTGTCCGCAGCAGTGTTCCCTCCGAACCTGTCATTGCAAATCATGTGGCAGAGAAACAACATCATCCATCGTACATCTTTCGAAAAACATTATTATGGTACACAGACTTGTATCATTTATTAGAATTTGAAATAGATATTATCTTTAAAGGTCAAAATTACTTATAGAAGGGGTCCTTGAGTATTAATGTTTTGAAACCAATGCATTACAATATTATCTAATTAATGGTAATACATTCAAGGTATTCAATTCACTGTATTGGTATAACATAGTATTGGTTGTTTTGTACTTACTGACTTCAACTTGACTACAAAAGGTTCGGTAGTTCGGAAGTTATCTTGTACTACCAATATAAGCTAAAAGGATGAAAATCAGTCTGAAATTGGGGTCTCCTCTTATCTGAATGTCGCCTTATCCACCAAAATAAATGGTACGTATTAAACTATCATCTAATTTGCAGCAGCATATATTGCTTTGTATCTTGGGTGTGCTGTTTGCTACAAAAGGACAAAAACTATAAATATTTTGTCAGTAAGAAACAATGCACTGCATAGGGAAGGTGGTCCCGATTGTAGAAATTAGAAAATTAATGGAAAACAGAATTTGGATTAGACAATATTATCAATGGATAATAGCGTCCAATCCAAATATTGTGTTTTCTTTCGTTAAATCTCTTATTTCTTTTTATCTGTGTGCCATTTGTAACATCAAATGATCGAGGGAGAGGACCTTCACGATTTACAATCAGGATCACCTTGCTTTCTAGAGACACCAAAATATTTCTGTGTTTTTTTGCGCACCTGTAGCAGAGAGCACATCCAAGATACAAAGCACCATATAATCCGACTAATTTGTTGAAAATGAATGAAGCAATGTTTTGTTTTCAAGAGCCAAATACATTTAGATATCATTAAGAATAAGTGTCAACTCTTAAATTCATAAACCACTTGTAATTTGCAGTGGGATTCTCCAATGGACAGCATAAAAAATAGTGAAATCTATTCTTGAATTTGAAAAAAAAATCACTAAATGGTCCAGGGGGGGGTAAATCTAATCAGAAGTTATTTCCCTTAGAATTACCATTCTATTTTCTTCGTATGAATTTAGAAGTTGAAGGTTATCCTTGTGCATAAAAAGGACATTATTTCATTATTATCATTATTATTATTGTGACCAAGCAGGAAGCAAGGTTACTCTTATCAAATGCAGTGGTTACAGAACTGCCCCTTATCTCGGAAACTATTAAGGATAGAAGGATTCGGTTTTCACTATTTGATAAGATGTGTTTTGAAGATTCATTCCGATTTTTTAAAAAATGACTCAACCTGGCCCAGTCTGTTCATCACACTTTTTGAATCTCAATAACTCAGACACTAATGAAGATAGAAACAGATGATTTTATGAATCAATAGCCCATCCTTCGAAGATTTATTACATAGAAAGTGTAATTGCTTTCATAAGTTTGAGAATTACAGGGTTTTTCTCTGAAGGAAATAATTTTAGGTTTCCCTTGCTTTCATGGGTGTAAAATTTGGTAGCCAGATACATCATACACTAAATTTATATTTTACACCTATGTCAACAAGGATAATCCCATTTTTAGTATAACTTGGGAATACATGAAAATTTTCTGAAAAAATGTGGGGTCTGCATCTTTTTATTTCATATTTGAAAGATAAAAATTAATTAGAAGAAGCTAAAACAATTTTGTTATACTACAGTCCAAGTTGAATTTGATTTTATTTTTCCTTGTTAACAAGAACAATTCTTACATAATTAAAGTGGGTAAACACTTCTCTGTTTGTTTATCCTGTCTCATTAAACCAAACAAAACTGATGTATGAAAATTTACATTTCCTTACTGTGCTATGGAATCACTACCAAACGATTTGAAATCATGACCAAGTGATACATAGATGGCTTTCTTACCAACTGAGCCAGGCTGACGAGTCCTATATATGTTTGAATTCATTTACTATGTATACAATATGAAAGTTGCAATCATCTTCAGTTGGAATTGAAGTAGGTCTGGTTTTGATCCTGCAGCAATCAGGCTTATTGCTTTTATTATCTATATGATACTACTTATATTTTAAATAAATCTATTCAAAAAAATAAAAGAATAAAAAGAAATCATTGAGACGTTATGATCCTCTAAAGGCATTTTAAGTTGGATTCTATATGAATGGAAAATCCTGAATTTTGAACTGCATTTGAAAAACAAGATTTTGCATTTAATAGTGAGCATTTTATCATTTACATTCATTTTTTAAGGAACAGCGTAAAAGTGGGTAGTTTCTTATTTCACGTAGATAAAATTGTTTTCCTAGAAGAATGTTTTTTTTTTCAATTTCAGGTGCATCTAATCCCTTACATTTTCAAACCATCAAAATATTTTTAGGCTCGAGAAAAAAAAGTTCAATGTTTCGCGAGGGCGTTCTATTTACAATTCAAGAACAATACTAAAGTGGGCATTTAATTTCTGCCATTTTTAATGGAATTACGGACAAAACATGGCTTACATGACTCAATGCTAAAAATGGCACAATCCAGGTGATGTTGAAAATTGGAAAGAAATAAGAGAATTCATAAAAACAAAATAAGATCAAAGGGAAGATACTTTATATTCATCATCATCATCATCATCAGTCTTTTAGCGTCCGTCGTTGGACATAGACCTTCCCCAGGATTTGCCACACTTCTCTATCATGGGCATCACGGAGCCAGTACTTCCTGAACTTGTCTAGCTCGTCTCTCCATCTAACATTTTGCCGGCCTCGGTTGCGCATGTGGTCTCGGGGAATCCATGTTGTGAGTCGTGATGTCCAACTCACAACATGGATTTAGCTGTATTTAAATCTGTACTTCAGTGAAAATTAAGTCCCTGGTTCAGCATTATTGTTGTTACATGGTAGCAAAGGAGCATAATATTGTCACTTTTAGTGATGATACCCTGATAAGTTACTATTTTGTATGTAGAGTATTCACTAAAGGGTAGTGATTGTCAGGATAGTCTTGCTAGCCAGTTATAATGAGCTTATTCCTCTCTAAGTGGCATAGGAATACAGCATTGAACTTAAGTTAGTCCAAGCAAATAAATATCTACAAGTTTTGATAGAGGAAATCCATTATTCAAAATATGATATATATGAACCAAGTTTTGAACACAATTTTTTAGATTACAGAAAAGCCTGGTACTGCATGAAAGATATATTCTAGGTAAAAAGCATTCTGTAGAGAGAATGTGTGTAATAGCCAGACACATTTTCTTAAAAGCATTTTTAATCTTATTAGCAATCTTTTCATGTATAACTGAAATATTTCTATGCATTATTAAATTTCATTCATGCCTTACAAAGCAGCCGTGTGCATTAGCCAGTACCAAAACAAATTTTGTGTGTATTACTAATCACATGTACTAGTGTGGCATGTGATACTAGGCTTTCCTGTACTTATATTTCAGTTTTTAAAAAGTTTAAATTACTACAGGTACACCACTGATTTTCTTTTTTATGTCCGTGGTACCTTTTTTTTAGTCCGGACAAAATTATAATTGGACACTTGATTTTCTCATGGCTCTCACACTAGTTCACTGAGTGGCTATGTTGGCATTGTGGGGAGTCATCGCTCAATTGTTTTATTCTGTGGTGGCTGCTCCATCAATTTTGTGAAATTCCCAGGCTAATTTGTATTTACATTTACCCCTGGCGAAGTTCAGGTGTCTAGTGTTGCTGCTCACCTGACGATAAAAATCCAAATCGTTTGCAAAAAACCCTCAGATAAGCTAAAAAAACCCTAAATCATAGAAATAAATATTCTAAATGTGTATAATGTGATGAGAATTAAGCTAATCAATAATTTGATATTTACATTGCCATATATTTCAATTCTGTGTTCAACTTTTGAATGTTGCTTACATCACAGAAACATGGTACTACTCACACCAAAATTTTCTGCCCATTGTTATATATTTATTTCTTTTGTTAATTCTCTTCCCTTGTTATGCATTTATTTCTTTACTTTTTTTTTTTTGCACAGATGACTTTTTGAATAAATTAACAAGATGAAACTTTTTGAAAAAAACTTTATATTTCTTGATTCCTCTATCATTTACTTATATACTTTTCCCATTATTTACATGCATAAAAAAATAGTTGCTTTCTGGCATGAATGTTCAGTTTTGAAAGGAAAAATATCTTTATTTAATATCTTTTTTTAAAACAAACATCGAATTCCTATTTATGTTTGGTATGTGCTATTTATTTACTCTCCCACCAGAGCAAAATGTGATACAAGGTCAGGGCTTTACGTGGGGAAAATAGGAAATACCCTGGAAAGATAGCTCCAGTCAACACGGCTTTGGTTTGCTAAGCAACCAAAGCAACCTCCGCCATGAAAGCGTCAGGCACGAGCCCGACCTGTTCCATTAAATGCAATGGAACAGAGCTGCTCAGGGGCGTCGTATTCCCCGCAGCTGGGCCGAATAATTGAAAGGGAACCCGAAGGTTCCCAATGTGCATAGCAATGCACAGCCTCAGTAAAACCTCATTGGCTAACACATTGCACTGGCATACTCGGTCTTTGACACACACTCTCTCTGGCCCATTTGACAGGCAAAAGACAGTACTGGCATCTTTGTCTATGCTGGGGAACAGATACTACACTTTGATCCATGCCGAGAAGGCCAGAAAAAAATATTTATGTTTGGTGTGCATAAAAATATTACCTTGTATAAATTTACATTAAAGAGTTGCTTCCCTTACATTCAAGGCAGATGAAAAGTATGATCCCTCATTCAACAGTTGATGGGTTAAATATTTACATTAACCCCAACCCCTTAATGAAGTGCACCTATTTTAAGGGACCCACACTTAACGAATTCTCGCTTCAACACAAATATCAGCTAAGTATATACATATATGTGTTATGAATGAAAATACAAATCTATGTATTAATGGAAAAAATATGGAAGTGTCAAGAAAACACAACCTTTATTTCAGAAGCTGAGTCAGATGTATGCTATTGGCTCATCATCTTCGTATGATATTTGTATTTGTTTAGTCAATATATCTGAGTCGTTCATGTTAATAAAATGTATTATTTATACCAATGTATTGCATTTAACCATTCCATTCCTATTGACTCACTTTAGCCACAATCACCAACCCAAGCAAACAACAAAAAACATGGTGACTGGGTATCCTTCCCTTTTCACTCATATGTCTGTCTCACCGCTCATAATCACATTCTCTTGGCATAGAGCCTTGAGAATTCACATGTGTAATCCACGAACCATCCTCTAAGAACAGGTTTTTTCATTTAAAAAAAAAATTTGTCTTTTGTCTTGTTTTTAGGGTGGTACTCGATCCATTGTGAAATGGACACGTTTTCATCACCACTTGATATAGAATTATGATGTAGGCGTTTGCGGAAAAGTTTGGTTGGGATGAGGAAGAAAGAGAGAGTATAAGGTTTGATTGTTAAATTTTAAAAAGATGAGAAATTACATCCTCTTTTGTCCTGCTGGTTCTGTAACATCTTTTCACAAATAAAACTGTACGTAACCTTGTATCACTTTCTGAAAAGATGGGATTGGGAAAGTAGGTTAGTCAAGTCTAGTGTCTAGGGTGACAGAGAGATAAATATACAGTATGGATATATTGTGACAAAAATGAAGCAAGTAGGAATCAGTAACTCATTTTTAGGCAGAAACGGCAAGATCCAATATTTGTTCAATTCAAGTTTCTACCAGTCCTAATGCTTTAAAGATATGAGATGTGCATCATCGGTGGGTCAGTGGCATATTATTGAATCATTATTACATGACTACTGCTGGTCAGGCCAAATGGATGATCCAGTACAGCTTTAGGACCAAGAGTGCCCAGAAAATTGGCAGTTTACTTGTAATAGAAACAAAATCTTGATTCTTATAGCAAATAGAGGAAAGCTTACACAGCAATATTGCAGACTTGTTGAAAGATGACATCCCACTTTTAACCAGCCAAATATGATAGGTGAATTTGTTTTATCAAAATGCATTGAAATCATGTTCAAAATCTCCAACATTTCAAGTTGTTCAAGGTCAGAAAGTAAAAGGCATTATATCAGTTGACAATAGTGAAAAAAAATTATTGGGTAATTAAAATATTTGGTTTATTAAGTAAAAATTAAAGGCAAATTTCTATCTTCTTTATCAAACAACATACAAGGTTAGTTCAGAACCTTCCTAGGGCAATGGCACTTCAGTCCCCTGCAAAGTACTCCTTTTTGTACATTTCATACTTATCCAAGTATCCCTTCTACTTTTCAAAATGGTCTGCCAAGTCCTCAATGGGATTTCCATCAAGCACCTTGTCACATTCTCCTTAATTTCATCCAAGGTCTAAAATCTCTTTGGCAAAAGCCAGAAGTTGTGGAGAGCAAAATCTGGACCGTGCAGGAGCAGACAGACCCAGGTGTTGTGATGTTTTGCCAAAAAAACTTGTACCCAATGTGAAGAATGACTCTCTAGGTCATTGTAAATGTGAAAACCACATAGTACACAAACTTACTGAATGGCATTTTACTGCCAACTGAATTACCCAAAAAGGAAGTGTATTCACAAAACACGCAATAAAATCCACCACTGTTTAGTTCCCAATTTACATCAAGTCTGCACAACTGGTTTTTGAGATGTTTAAAATGGCTGGCCATTTTCCATGCAGACCTAGTATGTATATGCAATTATATTATTTTTAAATCCACATAACTGTTAAATGGTAAGCAACTGATGATCCCAGTAAGAAAAATTCACACATAGTACCTTGATATCTAATTCTGTGTAAAACATAAAACCCATTGAAAAGCTTACATAAATTGCTTTAGATATTTGGAAATAATTGACTGAAATGACATGAATTGTTTTTTTTTTTTATATATCTTTCGTGTTTAACACTGTAAAGCTTTCTAAACTATGAAAAATATTCAGTGAAATATTTTAGTGGAAAAACAAAACAACTTGAGAAAAACAGTATCTTGCTTATAGCATCTCATTGAGAAAATGGACTGACCTCCCCTTGGTTAGGGTTGATTGCAAAGCAGTTTTCTTATCTAAAATTCATTTTTGGTGGTGGTGGTGGTGGTGGTGGTTGTAAGAGAAAAAAATATACAACTGTTTACCCCTGGAGACACACATCTCCTAGGTCTGACACTTACTTATTACAGTCATATAAATATTTAAATGAATGACAAATTTGGAAAATTATATTCTCTTCCAACTGCTTTATTCTAGTATGTATTTTGATGAGCTTTTCATCTAATAATAATGCCGACTCTGTCATTTAGGTCAATAGCAACAGGGTACTTCTCATCATAAGGGTCTTCAAAGGAAAAACGAGCAAATCATCCAATGCAAGTTAAAGAACTTATAAGTTGACTCTGAAAACACAACCCGGTTATACAAAGAAAAAAAAAAAAAAAAAAAAGAAAAAAAAAAAGAAGAGGTGACGTATCCAGTCCAATAGAGAATGTGACCTGAGGAATGATTACATATTCTAGAACCAACAACACCTGATAAACGCCGGAGACTACATGACTGAAATGTGAACAAATGAACGCACAGACTTGGAAAATAGTCTGACCATATCATTTATAAAGATTAATACTCACTGTCTAGCTAAATTCAGACGATAACAGTCAAGTTTCGTTTCCATCCATAATAGAGGAAAGAAATAAGGAGTAAATTCAAGCTTTGTAATATGAGTGCTATCTTAAGTACTAGCTACAAACAATGCCTTGTTATTTACAGGAAATAATTGAGCAGAATATATAAAAATAACATTAGAACCATGTGCTGTTCATCTTATCATAGAGACAATCACTGCATTAGTTTCACCTAAAATTGTATTTTCTGGAAACATAACTCCATTAAATGAAGCAAAAATGTATCCAACTATAATTGAAGAAATCTGTGTGCGTGCTCGCATGCATACATACACTGTGATTACTTGACAACTGTCCATTGTATGCAGTTGACATTTCCCAGATATATTAGTCTGTACATAAGGCAGTGCAATGTTGAGTTTTAATTTTTGGATCAGCAGTTCGAGAAATCTAAAAAAAATTTTTCTAAATTACAGATTATAAATCTTATCTAAAATTTAGATATAGAATTTCTAAATTGGCAATAAATCTTAATTTTGTCAGACGGGTGTATTAATCATTGTGTACGAAATGATCGGACCACGAATTGTTCTTCCATACATCAGTGGCGTATAAGAGAAGATCTAAATATCATGCTGTCGGTACAATAAAATGGTGTTCGGGGGTGGTATCATTCTATACACGTACCTCTCCAGATCTAAACCATGACCAGAAACTGTGTACATAATATGCCTTGTAGCTGTGGTAGACAGTATAGAGGTGAAACACGTTGACTCTTTAAAAATAAGAATTGAAGAACACAGGACAGCTGTGAAACATGGTGACACATCAAAATCTGGTATGGTTGATCATGCTTCGATAGAGAGGGTAGGATACAGGCCCTTGTTAGAAGTTCAGATTATAAACACAGATAACAATTAATGAATACATCAGAAAGAAGTGAGACACATGCTTTGTTCAGTCAAAACAATTAGTCATCTGAACATTGATTTAAATAGCATCTTGGAACCACTTATCAAAATGGCCATTTCTAAAAAAAGTAAACAGGTCACTTAATCAAAGGGAAGCAACTCAGAGTTTGGCACAGAAACACACCACCATATATAGGAATATACATTTTTTTAAAGAAGCAGATGCGTCAAGTCCAATAAGAAGCGATTCCACATTCTAGAACCACGAATGCAGACGAAGGGTACATGGTCCAAAATATGGATAAATATGAACATATAGCCGAGGAAAATAGTCGAACCATATCATACACAATGAATTGATTTAAATCTAGATATAAAATATCTAAATGGGCAACACTGAAGAGAACTAACCAAAATATGTTGAGGGATGGAAAATGATTTTTTATGACTATTACGGTAGGCTGCTCCAAACATCCAGCCCCCGAACATACACCCTCTGACCGGCACTGCCCTAATACACAAATTATATTCTAAATATAAATGCATTGTTCAATGGTATCAAATAGTTTCACAGAAAAATTTTTAATTATCAAAAAGCGTAGTATGGATGACCAAGCTGATTATGGAATAGGATCAATGAACTGAATTCAAACAACGGCTGAGACAATTTATGCTCATTTTGAAGAAATGTTTTTGGGAAAGGCATGAATCTTGTCTGATGCCAACATGGTATGAGCAGATGTGGCAAGTTGTGGTCCATTACCCCCCCCCCCAATTTTTTCATGTCCAACACCAGCCCTTAAAGGCTGATCAAACATAAAAATGTATCAATTCTCAAATTCATAAACTGCTAACAATTGACGGTGGATCACTTCAATAAATAGTATGAAATAGAGTAGAACTAGCCATCACAGTTAATAATTGGACAACCGTAGCATCAAAATTTGAAGTCATGTGAATAAATTCCATCAAAGAATAAATACGTTCAGAATAAATTCTTATAACATCAATGGCATCTTTCACTGGAATACATCTAAAATAGAGTGAAAAAAAAAAAAAATCAAAAAAATCTACTCTGGATAATCAAGATATTGATAGACCTGTCAAATTAAGGCCCAAAAAAGGTCAAAAAAGCTTTTTTCCCACAAAATATTTTTAGGAGTGGTCTAGTGGAGTACAGCAGTTTATTTTCTGGTCTGTAGACAAAACAGTATACCACCACTCCAGCACTGGAACACTAACACATACAAGAGTATAGACACCTTTGGTAGCTATGATTGTTCAAAACACTTCAGTGAATTGAATTAAAATAAATTTGAAAATTCACCAAATCATTCAAAAGTTAATTCCCTTGGAATTGACATTCAAGTTTTTTTTGTATGAATTTGAGAGTTAAAGATAAGAAAATTGTAAAATATCAGTTTTTCAGTTTCTTTATTAAATGGTAATATTTCAGTTTTTTTTTTGACTTTGTCAACAGAAATTCATGCTTATCAGTAGGTACAACTGCTAGCAGTAAGTTTAGAGAAAGAGTCCAGGAAGAGTTCACTTTTCACCTTCAATGTTTTCCTTCAAGCCACGAATCGACAAATCATAGACAATTTCCTCCACTTTTTTCAGATCGTACTTAAGCGCATCATATCGCTTCCGGAGAGAATCATTTTTCAAGTTCAACAGTCTGAATCCGGCATCGAGTTCTGTAACAAATTTTTTGATCTGTAATGGACGGCTGTAATCCCCAGCAGTGACAGAATTGACAGCAAGACGACTCTATAAAAACAAAAACGATGATGGCAGCAATAGAAACCTCAATTGATCTATACAATATACAGCATAATTTAATTCATTTAGTTTCTCTGTCCATAACACATAATGAAAGTAAGATGAAATTCATATGTTGATGATGAAATTATCTCCTTCCCACCATTTTTAAATAATGGACTCTTCCACTTAAATGAGTTCATTAACTTTACCACCCCCCACCCTAAACAAAATGATAATTATAAGAGGCAAACATTTATTTATACTAGTAACATCTCTGAAGTCGAGAACTATTGTCTCAAAGTAAAAGAATGTGAAGAAAAGGCTAGAACTCCACAGAAACATAGGTAGATACATTTTTACCTATTCATTATGGCTTACAATATATGTTTAAAAAAACTGAATGATGTGTAGTAGAAAACAGTATCCATGTACAATACGTTATGGTAATAAATACCCTATATAAAATGAACAATATGTATGACATAAGCTATGTGTTAAAATCATAGCCGAGAAGGAGGTAGTTTTGATCAACACTCCTGGGTGGCCATGTTGATATACTGGTTTTGTTTTTAAAATCCTTGTAACACTTTCATGATAAACAAATACACATAATACCATAAAGTATATGTAAGACATAAAAAACAATGAAGAAAATTTCATAGATAACATTAACAGATGTTGGAGAAATGAGAGATTGGAGTGACAATAAAATTTTTTGAAATTTTTTTCTTTTATGTTTAAAGCTGTAAAACTTCCTAGACACTACATAATTTTTTTCTAAAATAAAAAAAATAAAAAATAAAACATCTAAGAGAAATTCAAATATATCCATAATTTTTTTCTCAGGTAATATTAAACTTGAAAGTTAAATATTTCAATTTTGAACTTCAACTCAGTGAGGCTGGCAATGCATATAGATGTGCTATAAATTTTGCAGCCAATTTGAATATGGCGGCTATTTTAAATACATAATGAGATCACATGATCATCATATTTGCATAATTTTGCCATAAATGAAATCCATATCTCAATAACCTTAGAAATGATAAATGACATTGCAAGGTTTCTTAGAAAATGAGAAAACTTGAATCCATTCATTAATGTCCTTGCTTTTTACCCTTAAAAAACACACGCTTCAATGAATCATTAATATCCATCAAATGTTGGAAAGTTTAGATGACCCATGTTGGAAAAAAATCAAATTTTCTACAAGGGATATGAAGACTGAAGGATTACATAGAAAATACAAATCATTAGATTCAATCATTTTTTGAAGAAAAAGCTTGAATTTCATAAAAATTCAACTCCTTATTGCTAAGAAAAAATAAATCAAAACAGTTCATCAGGCATATTGGACAAATTGAAAAGAATATCAGTTGAAATTTATTGTACCACTTTATTTCTGGTGACAAGAATAAAAATGGATCCCTGGAATGATACTTAATAGAATGTAAGTTTAGAATTGTGCATAAAATTGAAATTGAAACCAGATATTAAAAAAAAAAGAAGCTGATTACGAATGAAACCATAAATAGATTAATAAACAGATGTAACATTATATTTTTGGCATTCAAGATTTTTATCCCATGAATTTTTTTTCAAATCTCAGAAAAGAGTAATCTCCCACGGGACTACAAGTAAACCATTGAAATTCTGGTGCAAAAAATTCCTAATCAATACATAACAAAGTTTTTATCAACCAATTCAAAACATCTGTATCCAGTTATTGACAGTTGCTTATTTTAATATTTGCAAGATTAAATTTCAGATTGAATGATTTCAGGATATTTTGACAATTGAACCTTGAAATAATCAAAGAAAAATATTTGAAATAGATGAAAATTATGCCTTGAGTCAGGCACACAAAAATGATTACTGAAGATCGACAAAATACCAGTAAGGTATTTGGGTCAGTTTTATTAATTAAATGTGTCGCAAATGAGCAACAGTTGTGTTGAATATTAGCAATGGTTATTCATTCAAAGGATCCAGAAATATGAAAGAAAAAAAAAAAAAAAAAAGGAAATATGTTCGATAGGATTGCCAAATCAGTCCAGGAGGGGAGATAATCCAAGTTATATCCCAAGAGACTTGCCCAACAAATCTGGCAACCCTATTCCCCGAGATGAAGGGAGAAAAAATACATACCAATTCACTTGCCATTTGCAGCAATCCCATAAGGAAATCTTCAAGATCCAAATGAAAGCCACTCTGCCTGTCCACTTTTACTGGAAAATACAAAAAAAAAAAAAAAAAAAAAAAAAAAAAAGCAGAATAATCACATCATGGTGGGGGAAAAGCAGTTTCTTTTTTTTGCATATCGTTTTTAAAAAATGATTAGCATAGCACAAATGAAAAAAAAAAAAAAAAAAAAAAAAAAAGAAGATCAGATTAATTATTTATGGATCAGTATCTCTGTCTAGGATCAGAATAATAGTGTGTTCTGTCAAGGATCAAGGAGTAGCTCCCCCAGCTCTCTGCCTACAATTACTTGCTCCTCAGCACTTTGGTTCAGGTTCAGAGTGTAAGAGACACTCCATATTGTAGCCGTGAACAGCTAGGAAACCATTTAGTTATCATTGCAGACTCTTTGAGTACTCATAACTTTTATGGTACAATTTTTTTCAAAACACCATGATTACAATATCTGGCTTATAACAATAATTGTCTCAACACGAAAAAAAAGTATTCAAGTCAATAAAGGGTAGTGAAAACAATTAAATAAATTTGGTTCTTCATTATCAGGGTCAAGAATTAAATACAATAATCTCTTCAAACAAATGGAGAATGTAGAGGCAATATTAGGGATGACAAATTTTCAAAGAGTTATGTCCCTTTATCTTATCTGATGCTCTGTAGTCGAACGCACTGGTGAAAAGCGCGTTGCTAAAGACATGAGTGCGTAGTGCACAGCCCCCTCCAACTTGTTGTTAGAATCCAATGCCCTAATGTGTGGAAAATGCTCTGCTTCAAAATTTAAAATGGGCCATCAACGTGACAATAATCACCTACGACGTCTCTATAGAAGCTGAAGCTCGTCATTACTTCAACATATGACCACAAGCAAGTTCCTATCATATGTTGTAAATAATCGAAGGGAAATCATTCAAATTTTCGCAACAGTAACTCTATACTGAGTAAATCATTGAATTATTAAGTATTGGAAAGAAATAATCAATGTTCAATTAAAATGAACCTGTGAAACGATTATGAAGAAACTTGACAGCTCTTTATATCTTTCAGTTGTTTTTTTTTCTTCTTAAAAACAAGGAAATAATTTTTAAAAACTAAAAATATTTATTTTTTTAAATTGCCAGGCACCAAAGTTTAAAAAGTTGCCTTAGTTCTAAAAATGAATCAAGCACAGCTTTACCTTATTACAAATGTTGGTGAGGTGTTGTAAGTTCATTTTAGGTGTTATCAAAAATTTTTTGAAACATTTTCTTTCTTAAAAAAAAGATTTTTTTTACTGTCAGTCAATTTTTCTAATAAGATATATTGGTACGAGTTGGCCAAAAGGGGAGATAATCCAATCTCTATCTTGGACACTCACCAAAAACAGGCATTGGAATAGCGTTGAATTTGAAAATAGAGCGAATCTGGAGACAAAAAAGGCGGGTATTGAAGTGCTATCTCCTGACTCGCTCCAATTCTAAATTTATTGAAAATCTAATGCCTTTTTTGGGTGAGTTTCTGAGATAAAGCATGGATGATCTCCCCTTCAGACTGAGTCTAGCAACCCTGTATTGATATTCTAAATTGTTTGGGTGAGAAAAATTCAAATTCAACTTACGTCCAAGTGTAGCAGCTGTTTGATCTCTTGATATCAACGATTCTGATTCAAGGTAACATACAAATGCAGCTAGAAAGGATAATCTCTGAGTGACAAATCGCCAATGATCGTGGAATCTAAAAAGATAATACACACATAAAACAGTCAAGGAGAATTGCTTTATTATGAAAATATTGTCAAGCTCAAACTCCGGAGTTGACTTTATTTTCCCTTGGTAATGACAATGACAACAATAACAACCCTCAGCAAAATTACAATCCTCCAAGGCTACTGAGGAGACTGAAATTTGGCATGCAACCTTATTTCAGATCTACTTGGAGATTTAGAAAGAAAGAAAATTAGGGTCATCTGAGCTCATGGTTTGGTGATTAAATGCTAATTCTAAAGACAAGTTTATTTTAAAACCTACTGGTAGCTCAAGTCCAAAATATACACACCAATGCACTGGAATCATAGATTAAAAGAGTTTATCAATTTACAATAATTCAATAAGATTTGATATAAGGTTTCTAATTTCTGTTAATTGCTAAAAAATTCTTTTATTATTAAATACCAGTGGGGCAGCTAAACAATAGAGCATTTTGTGATGGAAGCATATAATTTGGTGTACTTATAGTCAAAGGCATTTCAAGAAGATTTGGATATTGAGTTATTATAAATTTTCAGTATGTCACCCATGGCAGCCATTTTTCAATATAGCTGCCAATGACAACTGTTTTCAGATCAATTTTCTTATCAGCAATGGATATAACATGATACTGAGTACATAATTAGCTGAATTTATTTATTATACATAGGTCTGGGGAATTGCCATTTGGATAATACATGCAAGCCATTGGAAATTAAAGATGGTTGTCATTTTTTAAGATGGTGACCATGACAAAATTCTGAACTCAAAATAAATGATAACAATAACCCAAACCTCCCCTGCAGAAGGTTGTGTCTAAGGTAGCTTTTTTGCCATTGTACTGCCCAAAACATCCCAGCTCAGATTTGCAGGAGTTAGACTGGCCTGCATCTGATACACATTATTGAAAATATCGTCATTTTATGATCATCATCAACACCACTATCAATATCATCACCAACACCATCATCATCACCAACACCACTATCAATATCATCACCTACACCATCATCATCACCAACACCACTATCAATATCATCACCAACACCATCATCATCACCAACACCACTATCAATATCATCACCTACACCATCATCATCACCAACACCACTATCAATATCATCACCTACACCATCATCATCAACACCACTATCAATATCATCACCTACACCATCATCATCAACACCACTATCAATATCATCACCTACACCATCATCATCACCAACACCACTATCAATATCATCACCTACACCATCATCATCAACACCACTATCAATATCATCACCTACACCATCATCATCACCAACACCACTATCAATATCATCACCAACACCATCATCATCAACACCACTATCAATATCATCACCTACACCATCATCATCACCATCAATATTATCGATGATAATTCTTTATCATTACAAATGATAACCAAAATAATGTTAGGATGCATCTATTGTACTATGATTAGCAATTCAAGCTTATCTTGTAGACCATTACCCTTGAGGTTGAAGATTCTATAGGATAAAAAGTAAAACTCTGATTGAACCCACAGTAAATGATTGCAGTAAACCTTTTTTTTTTTTATAAATTAGCGATAAAAAAGAAGTAAACCAAGTACTTTACTTGAAGAAAAATGGCTGTCGTGGGCGACATATTGAAAGTTGGTAAGGGTTTAATATCCAATTTTTTTTTTTTAAATGCCTTCAGCTTTTAGTGTACCAATTTATAAACTAGTATTACAAAATGCACAATTGGTTAGAAGTCTTCAGATAAACTGCCCTACTAAGGTTTAGTAAACTACTTCCAAGAAAAATACATATCTGAACTAAGACCTGGAGAATGAAAAGCAACAGATCTGAATATACACCTATCACCTGTTCATAAATAATCAATGTACAAGACAAACCATAAGAGGTGTATCTATTAGGTTAAGTGATATTTGATCAGAAATACAGAGGAAGTTGCTTACTGTGATCACTTTAGGATAGGCTCTTTTAGATAATGATATCCAGCTGATTACATGAGGCAAAGGATATAAAAATTTGAATTATTGTTATAAATTCATTATTACAAAATTTAATTAATGTGAAATTTCTTTCAATTTTTAAAGACGCCCTTGCCACTATAAGAGGCTGTGACCATCAGTCAGTCAGGCGGTGTGTCCCCATGTTGTTTCTCAGCAGATTTACAAGAAACTTGATAGAAAGGTGTTCTTTGATGAGATGCTTCTCACCTTAAAAATCTTCCACTCAAGGTCACATGGTTGGTCAATAATCATGTTTGAATTTCGTTTTAAAATCGATTTTCTCAATAGTTTAAAGTCAGATTTACTTGAAACTTGATAGGAAGGTGTTCTTTGATATGATGCTTTTCACTTGAAATTATCTTTCACTCAGGATCATGTGATCTGGCAATAATAGTGTTTAAACTTTAGAGAGGATGCCACATTGAACTTCTGGTTCTTGTTAAATTCATTGCAAATAGCGTTTAGAGCCGACTGATTTTGATAATAACACTTGATAACATCATCCATGATTAGAATAAACAGCTTCCTCTGAATTAGGTGTTCGATATTTTCGAAGATTACCTGTAATATTGGTTTTCAGGTACTTTGCTGGCAATATTTGCATATTGGTCTTTTACTTTAGCAAAATTTGCCTGGGATTTCTGGCAAATCTCAGGAACTGTTAAAAGAGAAAAGGCAAATTAACATACGACATTACCTGGGCAGTAAAAATTGACTTAATATTTGAAATATATGGATACAAATTGCATTTTATTAATGTAGATAATGGAGACTTGCGTTGCAAATAGCATTGGTTTTTCATTATTTTTTCAATTTCATTTTTTATTGCTTTTCATTGTTCTTCAAATTCAGTATTTTTATGTCATTAGGACTTGAAAATCTACTTTATTGCATCAGTTGCATCCATTAGCATGATAGAGGACATATGCACATTGTTAATTATCATGTTTGGATTTACAGTATCCACTGAAGCAGGGTTCCTCAGCCCCCCCCCCATTTTGGTCTGATTTTTTAATACCCTCCCCTCGACTCAACTCTGACCCCCCTCATTGACGATGACCACTCTAGATTATCTAATGCCTTTCTCCATATGAATACTCACATCCAATAGCTTGACTGTATATCTTCCAAAAGGAACATTGCTTTCCATGATGTAATGCCTACCATTTATTTTTTTTCAAAGAAATATTCTTTTGTAAGCAACAATCTACCCACCCCTCTCCCAGCTCATCTTTCAGCCCCTTGGGGTGGGTGATATTTTCCCTTGTTGAGAAAGACTGTGCTGTAGAATAGACAACTGTTAATTATTATAAGACCCATCCATTATCTGTGGAGTAAATAAATTCTTTCTATGAAAGAGTTCATGCAAGTAAAGTTCCCTCTAAGCTGGTCACTTGCATACATTTTGCGACCAATGCACAAAGGAAATCAAAGGATTTCAAATTCTGTGAATAGGTTACTGAATTCATGTTGAAAACTTATTGATTCACAATGTGAAATTCAAAAGTGTACACATATTTCTATGACAGGAGAAATTGGTAAATGAGATTTTGGTGTTCACTGACGACAAACAAATCAGATGGAACATTGCATACTAATATTATCTGAGTGCATGGATACATTATGACTTAAATAGAATGGTACCCATCAAAAAATGAGAGGATTATTTACATATCGTTCGGCACTTCTGCTTATGATCAGAGTATCTGCTTAAGATCTAAGTGTTACCCCCTGTCCCTGTGCCTAGAATCAAAGTGTAGCATCTGTGTGCTTTAGTAGAAGTTATGGACAAAGAAACCAACAGAAAAAGCCCTAGTTCAATACATAGATTGACAAGAACTTTTATTTTAATCTCAACATTATACTTGAGGTAGCCCTATACTATGCATCGAATCCTGACTAATGATTTCTTCCTGATTTCAATGTATAACATACAGATTGCCTGTTGAAACAAATTTTAGGTCAAAAATGACAAGACTCACAGCCTAGTCATTAAAACTCATCTCTTACCATAAAAAAATGATTGGTTTGTTTTTGTAAAAAAAGAAAAAAAAAAACTAAAGCTACTCTTGGGAGTATTGGAATAGAGGTAAAGTGAATGATAAAAGGAAAAAACCTTCATTGCATATATAGGGTTCAAATGTAAGTTGGTGCTAGAATATTTAATCATTGAAGAGAATGAAAGTTTTGATGTATTTCTTGAATAAATTCTGTGATGACAGACAACATAGACGGTTTGATGATAATGACCTGCATATTGGGCTTTTTCTTCAACTGTACCAACTAAGGTTTTTATGATGGAAATGCATTGAAAATAGTTTTTTTCCATAGAAATACACCTTAACTGGTTTGACTATACAAATGCACTGTAAGTAATTCGACTGTACAAATTCACCGTAAGTAATTCGATTGTACAAATGCACCGTAAGTAATTCGATTGTACAAATGCACCATAAGTAATTCGACTGTACAAATGCACCATAAGTAATTCGACTGTACAAATGCACTGTAAGTAATTCGACTGTACAAATGCACTGTAAGTAATTCGACTGTACAAATGCACTGTAAGTAATTCGACTGTAAAAATGCACTGTAAGTAATTCGACTGTAAAAATGCACTGTAAGTAATTCGACTGTAAAAATGCACTGTAAGTAATTTGATGGAAGAAATACTTTGAAAATAAGTGGATAAAAGTCTGTCGGTGACGAGGAATTAAGGCAAGTATCACTAACAGAGTTGAGCAACAATGATTAATAATCCTATTGATAATATATATATATATATATATATATATATATATATATACACACACACACGCATAAATTTTCATAAATTGAACAACCAAAGGTTACAAAGAGTTCTATTCCTTTTTATGTATTTGTGTAGTACACGGCTCCTGGCCATACTTTTTATCTACAAACTTGAAAATTGGCATCAGTACTCCCCTAAACCCCTTCTAAAAATGTTCTTTTAATTTTGGGGGGGAAAAAAGCTGACTTTTTGGGACCTAATTTTGATGGGTTTATTAATAACATCTCCATTTTCTAGAATCTAGATATTTCTTTTACTTTCCAGAGGAAAACACCGGAAACATAAATAAAATTTATTCTGATCATACTTATTCTTCGATGAAATGTTTTCACAAGACAAATTTAGATGATATGGTTGTTTAATTATTAACTGTGATGATGGGTCCTTTTTTTCTGTTTTAAATCTAGAACTAACTAGGCCAATTCTTCCAATAAGGTCATCCACAAAAAAGAATTTTCCAGAAGTACAATCAATCACCATAAGAGAAAACGAAAAACTGAATGAGAATATAAAAATAATCACCGCATTTAAGATTCTCCACTTGGTGAATACTCTGCACTAAAGTCAGTATTTCTCTTGATGTGTTTTCTAATTCATTCACAGCTTCTCTGATGTTCTGGAGAGAGAGAGAGAGAAGGAAAAAAGAAAAATCAGGATTCAAGTTGAAAGAAAAAAATGAAAACTTTGAACAAACAAGTCTGAAATATAAGCTAGTATGCCGAAATCATCTGCATCAATATTACATGTGCGTGTAGTGAGCGTAATATAAAACGAACTTTAATATGATCTGAAAAGATCATTGAAAGATGTCAACCTCTCAATCTTACTACTCTTCTCAACAGTACAAGAACAAACACTTCACTTTCTTTTTGTGCAATGGAATGGTGCTTACTCTGTGCGGCAAAATTAGTCGGCCTAGGTTGAATAGCAAGGTCACTCTTCTCAGATGAGATTATTTATTATAAAATAATTGCAAAAATAACATGGTCCAAACACAATAGGTAATGACTAGCTTAAGAAAATTCATAAAATAAGATCATGAGGTAGGCTACAATAGTTTTAAGCTAAAAAAAAACAAAAAAACATGAAGACTGCAAACTTGCCTATCTTCTAGCATACTTCTAACCCCCCACCTCCCAAAAAAACCAAAGATTTTTTTGAAATATAGTTATTTATTGAATTGTATATTCTGGGATCGCAGGGCTTCCTTGGTTCTCTCAAGAAAATGGGAGACGTAAAATCATCCGTGGAGGAAAATAATATTCGCAATTAAAACGTTTATAAGTAATCTCATCCAAAAGCTACTATTGCTTATTAAGATATTATCTATTGAATGCGTTATAAGAAAATTTCTCTTGCATTCTTCCTGTTAGCAAAAAAAAAAAAAAAAAAAAAAAAAGACAATTTCATAATGCAGTTTGAGTGAGTGACATTTTTTGTGCAATTCACAAAAGAAAATTTTTCTACACCGAACGGGTCTAAATTGTTTTGAATTTTAAATACAACCAAAACTTCAGGGATATCTTCTTTTTTTTTATGCTTTGGTATCGGAAAAGTAAATATATTTTCACTACTAAAAGCCAGAAAAAAATTAAAGCAGACCCCCCTAAAAAGCTATTAAAAATGCTGACAATTGATGGGGGGGGGGGCTTTTTTTTTCGAGGGGATCTGAAATTGTCCGCTTTTTAAAATAGGAATCAGTATTTTTAACTGTCATTTTGAACCATTTTTAAAGTTAAAGATCATAATTCATTAAAATGCAGTCAATCGATGCTTTTATTGCAACAATAACCTTAATGTGCATAAAATGAAGATTGAATCAAAATTGTCCGATAGGAACTACTAATCAGTTCCTTTGCTTTGAACTCTTTCCAACCTGACACATGAATACAATGATTGGAATAATTTCTGCATTTTCCCCCCTTAGACAAACGTCAACCATAAGAAAATGAACCCTACTTGGGGGGGCAGGAGATTTATCAGCTTGTAAAATCACCAAAAATTATTTTCAGTTTCTTTTTTCCTCCCCTACCAACCAGGTGTCTTGGTGTCGTTTTCAAATTTAATCTACTTTATTTTAAATCCATCCCGGGCGAAATATGGTAGGACGAACGTGACAAAATAGGATTAAAACTACCGAATAATAATTTTACGTAATCATTAAAAACGAAATAGATTGAACTTTCATTGAATCAGTAAGAGTTATAATGATCTTGACAAGTCAATCCAACAATATATTCAATGAGAACAAAGGCGAAAATAAAAATAAAAATTATAGAGTAAGAGCACAATTTTACTACTACTAATACTGAGCAATATTACCGCGTTAAACACATGAAAATAGTTGGTTTAAGTAACGATAATAAGTGGTTTTATCTGTTTTTTTTAAGCGGGCCTGATGGAATTTGTAGCAAAAAGAAATTAGTGCCGTTTTTTACATCACGTATTTCTCGTTCTGAATCCAAATATTGTTGAAATGAAGAAAACATTCGAGTCAACTCGGCCGATTCTCCCATTTTCTCTTGAGCTCTGATAGAAAAGCACGTGTCTGTAGAACAAATACGGATTGAATATTTGCAGCGATCAATATTTTAAGAAAATAAAACCTCTTCGATAAAATATCACCCACGGAGTTAGAAAATAATTATAATAAATATTCAAGATTTGTACAATTCCCATAAAGAGCTAAATGACAATAATTAATTATTTCGAGAAAATTTTACGGAAATTACCGAAGGAAAAATTCGTCTGCAATTCATTCAAGAATGGTCTATTGCACCAGTAACCGCGAAAACCTTTGAATATTTAGCAGTTTCGATTTATAAAGTGTAGAAAAATAGATAGTGATTAGATATTTGAAAAGAAAAGAATAATGAACTCATGGTATTTTAAAATCTCTTATGTAATGAAAGCCATTCATTTCCCTACATAAAACAGTTGTTCAATCTATCAAAAGACAAAAAGTAGTATTTTAAGTTGATTTTATCTGTAGCCGATGAGGTTTGCCAATATGGATATATTTGTTTCATTTAGTTTTGTTTTTTTAAATTTTCGAGTCCAGTGTTGCCAATTTCTAATAATTTTTTTAATATTTCTAATCTGGGTATTGCCAATTTAGATATTTTTTCTCTTTTTTATGTTCAAATTCGGGAGTGATTTCCACATTTGAAAAATTGAAGAAAATATCTATTGGCAACCCTGCCTAATTAAAAATAGAAATACTATTATATGTAATGTTAATTATCTTACTTGATTATAGTTGAGTACAGCTATCAAAATATAATTTCACTCAAGTCATCTGAAAAATAAAAAATCAACAGAAGTCGTATCAATGTTATATTTTGTTATCTGTTAACAGATAATACTTGTAAGAGCCTGAATCTAACAAGGACCATTTCGTTTCCTATGCAACGCTTTACTTCTAATGGAATTTTTTTTTAAATGTAAAGAGGGAAGGCCAAACCTCTCCTGCTACAATTTAGAAAGGATAGTGGCCGTATTTCGAAACTATTTTTTAATAAAAAAAAAAAAACAGGTTGAAATTATAGATAATCTTTAACATAATGACCTGATTTCTTTATATTTGTTTGTATGCTTGTTACTGCAACACAGTGAAAACGGCACATTGTAGCGATATTTTTGTTAGCGCAATACCATTAAAATGTCTGCACCCATAGGATAAAGCAATTTCCAATCAACATTGCGACTTAATAACAAGAGAGTGAGTCTGCGTTTGCACTCATCCAGATAATCTATATTACAATGATCCGATTTCTCAAGGGAGATAACTCCAAGAATATTAAAGGATTATTTTAGCGTAGTCTCCCTTATTTATTTATTTGCAAGTTATCATAATATAAATGCTATAAGTGAGAAGTGCTTTGGCATTAAGTTCAATAGCCATCAAAAGAAGCCTTCAAGAGAATGAATGAAAAAAAAATGAACATAAGTACAGAGAAATCAAACCGTTTTATAAATATAGGTAAGACAATAAGAGAGTATCAAACCAATAATTCATCAATAATACTTTGGACTTGGGGTAAAAAGCTTAGAAATATTGTATTAAATTGTACAAGATATTTATCATTACTTAACTGAGGGGGAAAATATCAGACTTAAAATTAAGATATAAAGGCTCCTTTTTAGGGTTGATTAGTTATTGCTTTTTCATATAAATAAATATAACAAGTCTAAGTATAATAAACATTAACTCTTAAATTCATAAACTGCTTGTGATAAAGTCTGTAGTCATGACGATATTCCGGTTCTAGCTGGGATCCAATTCACAGAAAATAAACTCGAGGAGAATCTTGTTAGTTTTTTTTGGGGGGGGTTATTTCGACCGTGATTTCAGTTTGTCAATGGGACGTCTAGTTTATACAATTGATAAAAAATTGATAAGTTAAAGTGATTTTTGTCGATTTTACACGTGTTTTTCATTCAAAAAGCAAACAAGAAAGCATAACAAAGATGCAACCATAAAGGGTTCAATGTTTTGCAACCACAGATCTGATCGTAACTGTTGAAAATATTATACGTTTTTCCTTATGTAATGATGAGAGACGATTCTGGTGGAACGCACTACTCAAAGATTTTTACAACTTTGAAGAAGAATTTTCAGGCTAAAATAGGAACTTTTCTGGATCGTAATAAAGAAAACAACTTAACCAAGTTAGTTGTTTAAGCTAATAAGTCCCTGTGTTCAGCGCATGTGTTAACAAAAGACCGTAAATAAAAAAAAACAACGAAGGAACAATAAACAACAACTATTAAAACATTAATTTCTTTAACTAGCATAGTGAATTGATTAGTTAAAAAAGTTCTATACAGCTAGGTAATACGCAAAACAATGTCTGACGTACGGCAAACTTTATTTAACTACTACTATTTTTTTGACAACAAAAATCAAATCGTCAGAAAATAGTAATTATAAAACTTGGTATAATTATTAAGACCGATTATAGACAGTTTTCGCACGGATTTCCATTAACAATATAAACTTGAGTATATATGTGTTTCCAAACGTATCACTTGAAAAAAAAGTGTATTGTTGTGATTTCGAATTAATTGAAGAAAAAAATCAACATAGTCAAATTAGAAGGCGCAGAGATTATTCTCAAATGAGTAGCATAAAAATAGTGGAACTCTTTTGTGAATTTAATAAAAGAGCATTTTAAGCTTCCACGAATGGTCGAGGGGAGACAATTTCAATCAAAGGTTCATTTTGAAAGTGACATTCTATTTTCTTTGTATGAATTTAAGAGTTGATTATTGAGAAGTAATAAAAATTGACTAAATTGATTAATGTAGACATGAATATCTATTAAAAGATTAAAGGAGCTCCCAAAAACCTATATTCAAGTAATCGATACTGGATTACTGAACCAGAAAGTGTGATTGATTTTATTAACTACTACTACTCAAAGTTAGTTGTTGAAAATACGCCTTTACCAAGGTCTGCCAATTTATTTGGTTATTGGGTCAAAACATTCTGAATTTATTCAAGTCATTACATCATTTTTTTCTTCTAATGAATTTACTTATTATCCAAAGGGCTCAAGTGTCATGGATATCCATGAAGTTAATAGTAAAATTGAACGGCAATGGGCAATCCATGTTGCAAGAATATTTCTATGTTTATTCACATCACCATCTGAGTATTATGCAGATAATTATCAGAACTAAATTATAACTATGGGTCTATGAGAACTCTTTGATTAAGGGGGAAGAGGGTTTGATTTGCCTGAAATGTTGTACAGAATAAAAACATAATAATAATAATAATAATAATAATAATAATAATAATAATAATAATAATAAATGATGATGATGATGATGATGATGATGATGATGATGATGATGATGATGATGAATAAATTTAAAAAAAAAAAAAAATTAAGAAGGCTATTATGTGAAGAAAAAAAATATTTGTGTAAAATAGATGATTTTTCCCATCATTGGGTGGTAGACTTATTAATGTACCAACATAAGCTTAAATTTTTATTTCTGAAATTAATTTTATTTCATGAAACATTGAATAAAATAGAAAGTTATCAAAATGGTTCTTTTTGCAAAGAAGATTGTATTGGAAAATCACTGAAGATTGAATTATTTGGTTCTTTGTTTTTCTACTTCTTCAACTGAAACACAATAGAGATAAGAAAAAATATGATAAAAGATTTTGATTTGTTTGAATAAAACTGTCTTCCATTCAAGAGTGCAATATTTATCACTGAATAGTAACAAAGGTGCATCTTCATCTTGATAGGATCATTCATAAGGCTTCCATGATCAAGTTTTATTTAAACATTAGTCATTTAGGCTATCTGTGATTTTTTCATCCCAGCATAGGTCGTATTTTACTGAAGACAGATTTTATTCTATTCACCAAAGGTATGGCTTAATGGTAATAACACAAAAACCAAAATTATGTCCAACTTCATTCCTTCTTAGATGAGGCTTGCTTGCAAAATTTAAACTAATTTTGAATGTTTAGATTCTTGTTTGCTTGAGATAGTCCGTTCGTATCAATGTTGACACCTTCTATTCCTCTTCTTACAAGAGGAAGTCTGCATTGGAAAGGTGATTTCAGTTCTGGAGTGGCCACATAGACCAGCAATAGCACTTCTTTGGCTCACACAGTCAGAGCCTGATGGCATAGAAAAACTCCAAGATGACCAGCTGTGATGCTCATTTAGAATACAATAAATATGCTTTTATTTCATATGGAACAGTAGTTTCATTGTGTCGTTCTGGAAGTAGTAATTGAGTCCAGAATTGTTTTTCCACCATGTGTGAGCTTTAGTATGGAGATGATCTCCACGATCTATCAAAGTGTATATTGTTGTAGTGTTATCAAAATGACCATTGTTCGAGTTTCTGATTTGTTTAGTAAATTTTGGTTCAGTATCATCAAAAATCATTATAACGATATATAACTGCTTCAAAGAAATTTCATTTTGAGTTTATCGTTCCTATGTTATCAAGGCCCCATTGTTTGAGTTTCTTTATTGACTTTGTTTTGTCAGTTTCGGGTAAGCAGGAATTGGAAAAAGTGCATTCTATGAAACTGGGCCAGACTTTTGATATTAGATTATGAAATGTTTAGGGTCAAAACTCAGTAATTTTTGATTGAAAAATGTTTGCGCATTTCTTATTCCTTTTCTACAAATGAAATTAATCAATGCTTGTATAACATTTAGATAAAAACATGGATGACCAACAAAGATGGAGAAGGATGAAGAAGAGAATGAGAAGATACAGGCAAAGGGTGAGAGGATAGAAGAGAAATGAGAGAATGGTACAAGAATGGCAATAGATCCAGAGAAGAGCTGCTATGAATGAAGAACCGACCAAGGACAGTGACAAGACTTTTTACAAAGATTACAGCAAATAGATGAAGAGAAAAGGAGAAACTTTAACCAAGAGCAGTTAAAAAATACTAGGGTGTTCAGAAAGTAATTACGTATTTCATTGCTATGAATTATATGCCAACCAACTAAGGCAAGACCGGGTTTAAAAGGTATGAAACAACATCTGGATTTAATTCATCATCTTTTCTACGCAGCATTGTGTCGTTTACAGAGTACAGTAGAATTAAACCCCATGGAGAATGAAGACTTTAAAGAGCAAAGAAAATACATAATTTAAAAAAAATGATACAAATTTTTTTTGACAGGAAAGCAAAAATTTACTCTCCTGTTGGGCTTCAATCATCGAAAATGATGATGATTACGTTATTTATAATTGGTATTTAGTTGAACTTCACTGGTATTTGTTTCATCTCCTTTTCGATAAATATGTAATTTTCTGAATTCAAAAATACATAATTATTTTCCAAACACTCGAATATAACAAGCCTGATTGCAGCAGGGTCAAACTCCACTCATACGTCTATTCCGAGTGAAGAGGATTACTGCAACTTTTGTTTTGCGTATATGATGAATAAAAAGTGATAAAAATATATTTTCGGGGGAATGAATATATTTATCTGTCAAAATGAAATAAGCCGATGTGTATCTGCAGGATAATTTTTTGTCAATGTCTGAGGCTTGTCAATTTAGCTCAACCAGGAAGACAGCCTCCTGTCAACCAGTGGGTTGTGAGTTCAAATCACAGTAGGGAAAGTTGGATTTTATGCATTGGTTTACACTCTCATTTTAATGTGGATTGATCTTATTACAGTAGGAAAACAAGATCCATTTCAGATTTGGTATTGGAGTTTGACAAAAGATATTGTAAGGAGATGACAACAATAAAGAAGACTTGGAAAAGGGGTTAGCAAGCATTAAAATGAGGCTGTTGTAGGGTTATGGTGATATCTTAGCAGTTAAGATCTTGCCAATGAAGTTAGAAGTACACAGTAGACCTGTTCTAATGTGGAAGCCTAGTCCATAATTTTTTACAGTGTTATAAGTGAGTCCGATTTGTAACAAATTATCCATTTTCACAACCTCAATCCAAGTTCAGACCACTCCCCGCCAAGTTCTCCAAGACTCATCCTTGTAATTCATGTGGAAATGAAGAGGAAACTATAGAGGTTGGAGTAGAAGGGGTTAGTCTGACAGGAAGACAAGAACGTATATTGAAAAATTCTCAAATCATGACACTTCACCAGAAGGTTACATTTGACAAAACTTAGATATATATGTACCGAATTTCTGGAGTAGGAGTTTGACAATATATTAGTAAACTGTTTATGATAGATAGAAGTTAGAGGGATGATAAGTTTTGTTTATTGACTACTGAAATGATTTTGTCTTATTCGTTTCTTTTTTACAGCTAGTGTAACCTGATTCAGTAGGGGTCTTTCTATTTTTGTATTTGGCTATTATTTTGAGAGCCAATTTTAATGTTTTCGAAATTGGGAGTTCATCCTTGAACCGTGTCACAAGCAATTCCGTGTTATATCAAGCCACGTTATAACGGGTCTTACTGTGTATATGTATTCACTCGTATCTGTCTGTCTGTCTATACAACATCTCCCAAACTCTCAATGAATTTCAGTGACATTCAGTGAAAGGATGGCTGAATAGCTGAAGGAGGCATGGTTAAATTTGGGGATAGATCCAGGGATTTCTTTTTCAATTGAGAAATGTTTATCCCTTTTTTTTTTCCCTGTACATTTATGTAATCACTTGTGTTCATCCATACAATATCCCCAAAAGTTTTTGATGAATTTCAATCACATTTTGTGGCTGGGTGTTCCATGAACTAAGGAAGAAGTGATCAAATTTTTGGAGGGATCTTGATATTTTTACCGATAACTTGCCCTTCATCATAGCTATATATGATCTGATTTTTACTTTGCGTTTAGTGACAAAAGTGTTGGCAAAGGATAATTGTTAGAGTGATGCTATATACCTTGTCCAATTCATCTTGTATGGCATCAGGAGTCAGAGCTCATAAATTTTAATTTAATTTAATTTGATCAAAACAAGGATGAAATCCAAGCCCCAATATTTTATGTAGTTAAAAGGTCTGAATTCTACATTTAATCCTTGTTTTGATTAAATAAAAATCAAATTTTTATCACAATGTAATCTGGAAATTTGTGCATTTGACTTGAATCAATCTTGTGTGTTGGCTTTCTAGATTTGGTTGTGAGAAGTCCAGAAAATGGACGAAAAGTCGGAGATTAAATTTACAACAAAACTTCCAATATTGTCATTCTTTTCTCATATTGTCAGATTAACCATAATCCATACCAATATTTATTTCGATATGGATGTCCAAAAGCTAAATTATGTGTAGGTTACCAAGACATTCAGGAAGCCATGCCTATTGTATTTTTTCCGTAGTGAACTTTATTGTTGGTAACATAGAGTTTACATCCAGTAAGACCTATTGGTATTGAAGGGTCAAGGTAATTCTGTACAAATTAGTGTCATTTTTTTCACCTTTTGGGACTTTATTCTGATGGGTTTATATGTCTGCTTGTTCCAGCGCTCATAGCCATACTGTTGGTATCAGCACTCCACTACGCCCCTTCTAAAAATGCACTTTGATTTTTGGAAAAAAAGCTCTTTTGACATCTTTAGACCTCATTCTGACAGGTTTATTAAAAACATCTAGATCCCCCAGAATGTTTTTTTTTTACCCTATTTTAATTGTTTTCTTGTAGAAAATGCCAGTGATGTCATTAGTAAAATTTATTCCCTAATGGAATTTTTTCCACATAACATCAAATTTTGATACAAAGGTTATTCAATTATTGACTGTAATAGAGAGTCATAACAGAATGGTACAGAAATTAGGGGAATGAATTAACCTCACTAATCAAGGTGTAGCGCCCCCTATACTTTTAGATAGGAATTAAATACGAAACCCCTTTTTTAGCTAGATATTAAAAACGTCACTTCCTCCTCCGACCCCTATAAAACCCCAGGACGCATATGGTCCAATGCTCATTGGTGCCAGCACCTCAGCTGGTCATGCCCCTAGCTCTGGCACTTGTTGCTGGCCACTCTCTCTCTCTCTTTCCTTCTCCCTAAGATTGTTATCATTTCGCCGACCTCCCAGCCAATCCAATCTTAACCATTTTTCCACCGTGACCTATCTCTGTACTGACTTCGCCCATTTCACACCATCGATTTTTAGGCATTACATATACGCACAGCTACGCAGCTACGCCATCATGTCTTCACCACGTGCTCCAAACACATATACACCTCTCACTCTCATGAATAAGATGGCAATGCTTTTTACTATCCGATAGTCATGATAAACTTTCCTAATTTCCTTTACTTTAGGAAACATGCATGGACAAAACTCTGTGCTCTCTGTCTTTCATGGTCTGTCCATTGAGTATCTCTCAGCGTCAGAGAATAGCCCCCAAATTCACGCACACTTGGTAGTCCGGCTTGCATACTGAACCCCATTCCCACGTATTCCTTGGTACAATCCAAGTCATACAGATTCACGAGTAGTTCAGACAACTCCGTTTCGACTCTGATGACTGTACTATCAACAACAACAAAGCTCCCACCTTTTGCTATCTCTTCTCATCTCTTTACGCGATCAATCCAATTTATGTTATCCTTATATGTACTTAATTTCCATTCATCATTTATGTCCTTGTATTAAATGTATGTCTCATTTGTCCATCCTTGTATGTGTTCTTTTCACTTTGTTTCATCTCTGCATCTAAGTTCATACTTGGCGCACATTTTGATCGTACGTCTCCTTTTCTCTTTCCACACTTCCAGTGATGTAGCTGCTGCTAACACCAAACCACGAGGAGACAAATCCTTCTCTTTCCCCAACATTCACCCTGCTATTCATTTCCCAACTCAAAGATTTACCTATGAAAAAGGTACACCTGTAGTTTCAACAGCTGGATTGTTGAGGTATATAATCGAAGGTCACGATAATTCAGAATCCATTCTACTCATAATATAACATAATATTTTTCAAAACATCAGATTATAATTTCAAAGCCATGAAGTTGAAAATAAAAATCACTGTCACATCTACCATTTTACATGAAAAAAATATTGATATCATCTTTGAATTACATCGAATAATAATAGTAATAATACACAAATATTTTGAATAGAGTGGTTATCACTAGTTCAGGTTTTGATGTAATATGATTAAGGCTTTGCTGTTCAAATTGATTCAACTGGGTATATGCTAAAAAAATCCACATTGGATTATGATAAGATCTTGAAGAGTGTGATTTTGATCAGAGCAGAAAATTTTGGTATGACTTAACTGCACTGATCAAGGTTTACCAGTACTTCCATACAACCTAGTTATCTCTTTTTTTCAAATTCACTATGTAATTGAAAACAGACTTGAGATAAGAACGTTCCTTTTATTACATTCACCCGGTAACACTGAAAAGGTCAGTTTGTTCCTTGGCATCAACACAATTTAATAAAAAAAGCTCCACCTAGTCTCTCTGGAGGTGACTTAAGAGATTTAATAACAAGAGTCTTTGTGGGTAGATTTTACATAACCTCATTTACAATATCTTTCAATTACATCAAGGAACAGTAGCAATTTTTAAAGTCTCTTCAGCAATATATGATTGCTTACATTCTCTTGAAAATTCTTTGATGTTTAGAGTTATTACAATGTGATTAAGATGCCTATTTTTAAA
>OY735231.1:34249368-34321868 GCA_963457665.1 Thysanoteuthis rhombus | reverse complement strand
AGAGTGTTTTCTTTTTTATCTTATTTTTTCTTTTTATTGCTTTGTGTAAGTTGCGATAGAGAAGAAACTAAAGAATTACATGAAAGATAATTAATGACAATACTTCATCTGATAAAAAATAAAGATAACCGGATTGTTGTGCATGTTACGGTCGGTGCCCGCCCTCCGATAGTTAGTACCGCCGCATCCCGCTACGCGGCGTGTGTGCATGCTCGCCTATAAAAGCCCCACGGTCCTTACTGCATGATGTAAGAAAGTGAGTAGTCATCGTTGTGTCAACAGCACTAGTTCCCATTGCAAACTTTCAACACTTGCCTTTGCTGCCAGATATCCTTTTCAAACTACAACTTTACATCATACCAATATGGTAAGACCAGAATTTACTCATTGGGGTTAAAATTATTATTTCCATTAAGTCGGAGTATATTTAACAACTTTTTTTTTCTGAAGATCGTGTTACTGTTGTGTAATCAAACCGCTTTTCGGCTTCATTAAACTCACGAATATTGAATCGGTTGATTTTAGTGTATTTTTATTGTTTGCAGCCAAAATATCTATACAGTTTTTTCCTTGTAAAATTTGATTTTCTTTTCGATTAATCACCAATATTCTTAATTTTGATTTACTGAATTATATATATTGACCGTAAACTGAATTGCTGATGTTTTTCTTTTTGCCCTCTGTATGAAAAACACGCCACTGTCACTAAAAACGTGAATGATTTATTGTGAATAACATGAACTTACTCGTTCGGTTCAGACTTATTTTCTTTACAAATTGATGTAAATCACCATACATAAAATATCCTTTTTTCTAATAAAAAAAAGATAAATAAAAACATTTCTTGCTAGATATATTTTTAGCGAAAATATAAGAATTTAAGATCGCTACTTCTTTTGTTTCCAATTCCTTTTATAAAACAATGCATTAATTCGTTTGGAAAAAAAATTATGAATCTTAACTTTTTTTTTCTCTCCGATAGAATATTTTTAGATCTTTTAAAACAAAAGTTAGCTTATTTTTTTACTATTTTCCCCCCTAGAACCGATTATTGAATTGTCATTAATAATTTGGGAAGAAAAAAGAAATTAATCGATGCACCCCAAAAACAAGTCAAGGAAAAAATATTCCTTGAAAATTTCAAGACTAAAAAATTGGAACTTTTTACTTATCGGTAGCAAAAAAAAAAAAATGAGATTTTAGCTATTTATTATCTTAAGGTGAATATTTTAAAAGTAGAAACTTATGGTATTATTTTATTATAAATTTTTTCGACTTTGATCTAGAAAAAAATACTTAGTCACTTATCACATGGATTCGATTGTTCATGTGATGTGAAATAAAAGAAAAAACAAATATAGCTTTATATTCATCTTGTGTATCTAACGAAACTTTTTCTATGTAAGTTTTATCCTACGGATTTTACAAACATGGTATTTATTATTCGAAACCTGTCTCAAATAGTTTTAGTTCTAAATATCCTTCCTTGTCTTGAGATTTGAAAAGAAAAATTGACCCTTTTCTTTTCTCTTGATGGGACTATTGACAACGTAATCATTTGTAATATGATCTTGTCACATGCAGTGTGTATCAGGGTTTTATTTTCTATTTTTCAAGTGTTGTTTAGAACACTTTCAACTCCATTTCAAAATCTTTATATGTCAATTTTGGAGGAGATACAAAAAACCATGACAAAAAAATTGGCTAGGAATCGTAAAGAATATTTACTTATGAATTTTGAAAACAGTATACCAACCAATACAATGAGACCACTTCAAAATTGATTGAATACTGCAAAACAGATTATACTAGTGTATGGAGAATTACTTATTTAGATATAAGGTCTTGTTATGGTTCTGATTACTTTGTACTTAAATTGGATAATTCATCACTGATTTCTGATCTCACTTTAATAATTTACAGTTGTCATTTTTGTTACATACGCTGTAATTCATTGGGTGTTTTGAATCTTTCAACAATCAGAACCCCCTCGCCAAGGAGACCAAGCCATAGTTTGTCCAGCTAGAGCTTGGGTCCAGGTAGAACTACCCCAAGTACGGCCCTCCTCTCCTAATTCCCAGCCACTCTGAAACATCTTCTGATGCCTCAAAGACCAATTTGATGGCCCCTCACTTACTGGCTTGTATGATGCCCTAGTGAGTGACTAGCCTGTGAAACCCCCTGCGTCCTACCTCAATGGGCTAATGCCTTGTTCATCACCTGATAATTCGGTTTTCTTCCACTAGCTGGATGTATGTTGGCCTCTGCAATGTGGTTCTCCCTCGGTGAGTTCTATGAGTGATCAGCTTGGAGGCTTCTATTATCAGCACCACGTTCGGCTTTAACACTGTTATGGTGGCGATATCTGAACTTCAGTCAATTCCTAGGCTTCTGCTTTTAGTAGCAGGCCTGAAGATGTGGTCATGGCAGCTCCTGTTCCTGACAAAAATGATCTTCTTCACTGGACAGATCCTTTTTGCGGCTAATCTCACAGCAGATGTGTGCTATTTAATCACTGCTATGGTCTTCAGGACTTGGTCATGATGCTAGCAGTAGCACCTTCTACCTGAGGCTTTCAAACTGTAGCTAAGGATATTCTCCAGGGTCCTTCTATTGAAGCATAGGGCAAGCTGGTGACTTTTCCTGCTGAATAAATTAGATGAGCTTGCTAGAGCATCATAGACGGCATTGATTAAAAAAATTTTATCCAATGGGGCTTGGCTTTCCTTATCTCACAGTCCATGAGACTTAGAGGTCCTCTGCTTGTTCTCATCTTGTCCAGGTCTTTTGTTGCTGAACTCAACTATCCTGCTGGTTTGCTCTTCCTTAACACACTCGTACCCCCTCTTGAATCAGCAACCTCCTGCTCCTCCCTTGTAGTGAGGTGTTGAATTGCTACCCAGGCCAACCCTCCTTGCCAAGCAATACCCTGTGCCTTAGTCCCCATTCAGCAACTTCGATAGTCTCTACTACCCTTCAATGCAATCGTGTTCTGACAGGGCTTACCTAAGCAGAACTTGATTTGGAGGGACCTACCACCAGCTCTTGAGGGCCTTCTGGTGGCCACAGGCCCAAAGCAGCCGTTTAGTTTGCTTATGCCTTGGGGTGGCACTGTGTTTTAATCTTGATACCCGCTCGAGAGACTTTAGGGTTGCTTTTTCCTCTGTATTGCAACACCTCTTTAAAATTGTTCAACATGGAATTGGGCTTCTTTACAAAAAATGTCTTCCTCAATGAATTATTGTAATGAATTTATGCTAAAATATATATCTGTATGAGTTTTTTATGCGTAAATAACACTTTCATTTCTTATGGGTACTATGCTATTATGATTTATTTTCATTTTAGAGCAGTTACAACTGGAAATTACTTGCTTAACTCTCTTTCACTTAAACAGAATTGGAAATATAATAACTGGATATAGAGAGTGTACTGGAATAAACAATTTTTAAAAATTTTTTTTATCTCCTAGTGATAACAGTCCAACAGGAGGTGAAAGACAATCGATCACCCCTGTTTCCCCCTCTCAAATTGATCACTCCCAATACAGGATATACATGGGTGGCAATGGTTCATGATTTTTCTTAGAATGCTATCTCTGGTTTGTGTGTCTGCATTTAAAAAAACTACCTTGTATTAACCTATTTTTAGTAGGTTGTCAAGTATAGTTTACGACACTTAACTTTTGTATGATAACCTGGAATACTCCATTGAATAGTTAATACAAATCAAATCGGATTTCAGTGGGACTTACAGGTACTTGATATTCCCCCCACCGCATCATTTACTGAAAGTCCTGCTTTCTGTATATATGCACACAATTAATAAAGGAAAGTTTATTTTTGTTGTTAGAACACCGGACATTAAATCTCTATGTATGGATTAATTCCCATTTCTTGGTTGTCGAAACCTGGCAGACATGGTAAAATCCTCTCTCAATTAGTATGAAACTCTTCTTTTTTTTTTTTTTTTTTTTCCAATCCCCCTTCTCTTAGAGGTGCTGAGTAGTGTAACAGTTACCGGTGCAAAAAAAACAGAATCAGCGGTTTGAGATTGTTTTGGCTTGGGTCGTTTACGTTCACTTTACTCTCTTACCCCTGAAAAGGGCAAGATTCCATCCCCGCAGTATTGGGTGAAATAGAAGAGCTGTTGGGGGCCCTTTAGCCCTGTGAAGCAGTCTATCTAAGAGAAGGCTACTCTGACCAAAAAAGACTTACAGCATGGCTGTTGCCAGTTCTGCAGTTTTACCAACTCTTAAGAATATTTTTGTGCTAGTTTGACTGCCAAAAGGCACTAAACTGAAAAGAAAAAAAAATGGTCGAAATATGTACAAAATGTTTAAGCACACCCACTCTAATTTAGCGCCTTTTTAGCACCGCCAAAGCAAATGCGCTTAATTTAGCGGAGAAAAGCATTGGATTGGCAACACAGTGTAGCTGGTTCTAAGCCTTGGTAAAAGAGTTGGACATCGCACTAGCAACTCTCCCCAGTAAAAATCTACTTGATACTAAAATGGCTGCAGTATGTTTTGAAGCTCTTCACTCTCCTAGGAGTGTACTGGAATAAACAATTTTTTTTTTTAAACAGTTTGGAGATGAACTGTTCCTGATGAATATATTTTTTCTTTGAAATAGTAAGCAGGCTTCTGTGCTATGCAAGACTTTTACTGGACTGTTATGATAATTGACTCTGAAGATGTTAGCTTGCATATAACAACCTTGAAACTCGCTATTCATGTTTATACTGATTTCTCCGTGTAAAATTTGAACTTTACGAGTAGGACACTTACCCCTACAAGAAAGAGCATTCGGCTCCATTTTCACTTCTTAGCAAAGCAATACTGCTATCAAAGTGCTAAAAACAGAATCCAAAACTTGGTTCCTCGATACTCAACCAGTGAGTTCCTGTTATGGATCTAATATCACCTTGTTGAATGTTTACAATATTGTACTTGATAGCCTTGGTAGTGTTTTCTCCCCCAAAGTATCCAAATATCATATTGTCTGGTATGTTCTGGTATTCTAGATGGGAAGGCTTGAACTGTACAACTAGGTTTGGATGAGTTACTGTGTACTTCAACATTCGTTGACCAGCAAATACCTTAAATCAAGATGAAAATCAACTTGCCATCACAGTTAATGATTGAATAACCATTGTCAAAATTTCAAGTCTTTTAAAAAAAAAAAAAAAAAAAAAAAAAAAAAAAAACAACAAAAAAAACAGAGTAAATATGGTCAGAATAAGTTCTATTTATGACATCACGAGGGTTTTTCACTGGAAAATATCTGAAATAGTTGGAGAAAGAAAAAAAAATTTAGAAACTGCTAAATTCTCCAGAATCTAGATGTTATTAATAAACCCGTCAAAATAAGGCCCTCAGAAAGGTAGAAGCTTTTTTTACTTTTTATTCTTTTAATCATTATTATTATTATTATTATTATTATTTTTATTTTATTCATTTATTTTTTTCTTTATTCCAAAAATCAAAAAAATGCAACCTTCGTTGGAGGGGTTTAGTGGAGTACTAATGCCAATTTTCAGGTCTGTAGACAGAGCGGTATGGCCAGGAATGCTCGAACTCAAGAACTCAAAGGGTAGAACCCTTTGGAGGCTGAAATTGTTTCAATTTCTCCCCCCACCCCCAAAATCCCCTCAGAAATTGCTAAATTCACAACAGAACCTTAATTTCAATTTTGTATCTGAAAGTGTAATAAGCTTGTCTTTCAGGTCTTTTTGAGTCCTCGTCAATAATGTGGAAGAGGCCAATGTTACAACGAACATTGTTGGGTAGCAAGGCAGTTGAAGGAAATGGTATTTCAAGCTGGTGCATAACTTGGGGGTTGCACAGACCTCAACATCATGTGGTTTACTTTGCTTAGCAAAGCAGGTGTTTGGGAACACCCCTCTTCTGTGTATTATTTGGAATTGCCCAAGTGCTTGTAGTTACCCAACAAAGTTGAAATGGATTGATCCTGTTGGTCAGCTTCAGACCCATTTTAACCTGGTTTGAGCATGAACCTCAATTTTCAAAACTTTGAATTTTCCTTCCAAAATAAAAGCTGAGGGATGTTATGCAATAGGCCCATCAAAATTAAACTTGGCCGTCACTAGCACAGACGTATTAGAACTAGGGAGGTCAATCAGGGCAGCCTTGTCGACTCGACTACCAAAAAGGGCTAAATTTTTTTAAGAGATAATAAAGTCAAACACACCAAACAAGTTACATCAACTGTAAAAAGTAAATGTAAAAGAAAAAGAAATTTCGGCAGTCAATAAACAAATCTCATCGTTCATCTTGCTTTCATCTGTCACTAAAAAGATTATTAATGTCTTGTCAACTCTAGACACTCGCTACATATGTAAATAAGCATTTGTCAAAATGCAACCGTTTAGTGAGCCGGCTGTCATGATTTGAATAAAAAAAAAATGATTGTTTATTTCTCCCTGCCAGAGCAGCTTCTCACCCTACTCCCAACCCCCACAGTTTTCTCTTCAACTATGCGAACTTGCTTGCAATGAAGTTGAAAATTATCGACCCCCCCCTGCCTTTTGCTTTATAACAGGTGTACAGTGTCCATCAATATTCACTTTTTTTTCTTTGCTGTAATTGGCCTCAGAAAAAAAAGATTTGCCTCTCTCCTCAAATTGTACGCCTGATGGCGGGGGGGGGGGGAATCAAAGTTGTAGACAATACATCAACTCTATTTCTTTCTTCCTTTTTTTTTTTTTTTTTTTTTTTTTTTTTTTTTTAAAATGCATTTTCTACATTGGCTTAAATCAATCTCCCTCAGCTAGAACAATGTGTCTCTTTCTGATTATTTTTGTTTTTAGCCAAGATACAAAGTACCAGTTTGCCACTGGAACCCACGTACGTTTGTGCATGGGTGGGTGCAAAAGTTGTCAGGTTTGATCGGCATATTGCTGCAGACATTAGGTAGTACCCCTAATCCTACCCTTTCATTGCGATGGGGCGCTGCTGCATAGATAGATGTATGCATTTAAATTATCTACATTACTTGTTTTTGAAAAGGGATTATGTCTCAAAGCAAGGTTGTCAGATTTGTCCTGAAGGGGAATAATCCAAGCTTTCTCTGAGACTTACTGTTTCTTCCCAGGTTAAGCCCGACCTTGTGTCAGATATTGCTGCGGTGGGACAGTGATTAAATAATACTTACCCATAACGAGTTTTGGAATAATGTTGAATTTGGGAGTGAGGGGTGTCTAGAGACAGTTTTAACCAGCCCAGCCCAGCGCCCCCATCTTTTGATATGATTAAGCAGCAGCAATTGTTGATCGTCGCAACCCACAGCGGACTGGTTTAAACACTGTTGCTAGGGTTTTGGTTATTGATGTGTTCTGACGTGTATCCGGACTGCTCACACTCCACTTAGTGAGTGGGGTAAACATTTCATCCTTGTTTTTTGAGTTTTTTTTTTTTTTTTTTTTTGTGATCACCATTCAACAAAAGGTGATAATTGACTTATTCATTGATCCTTTTTTCCCAATCTTTAAAAAATTGATCACCCTCAATGCCTCATGCTGCCAAAAGATGTTGGTTACATGGTTTCTATTAAGGGACTAACCAGACCTGTTTTCTTCCCTTTCGATTAATCCTGACTAGATTTATGTTGGATAAATCTTCAATGTCTTAACACTTCATCTCTCCTACTTAAAGCAATGTATTTAATGAAATGCACAGCTGGATAAATTGTTATAAATCTTATACTGTCTTTCCCAAAATTGGAATAACAACTCGGTTATTGCTTTTTATCATACTGAAGATGGCTATTATAGTACTAGTTGTGTATGTGTGTATTTTTTTTCCCCTTTTTCAAATAGATATTCAGGCAGTGGTAGCAAACAAAATTTATATGTTCTGTATAGACACGATTATTTTATTCGGATTTAACATAAGATCATAATAAAGATATTCCCATTGATAATTACTTACAAGATTTAAAAAAAAAAATCTTCCACTTGTTCTTGGGGTGACATGAAGAAGAGATGGTGGCTCCACTATTTCCTTCATCTGTTTTTATTTTCCTTTATTTTATTTGAGCTAAAATCCACTTGCTTCACCAGAGTGCCATTAACTATACATTTTCAGAAACACCTTCCTTACTCTGTCTGTTGCAAGCCTCTCATGATGATAGATAAAGGATTAGTCTTCCCTGGTTTCGAAATCAGTTGTCCATCTCCTAGACTGGTTTCTAATCAAGGCTGAAGAGCCCAGTCTGCCCTTTTATTATAGCTGGGGGAGAGGGGATCGATTTGTGCCTTTCCCTAGGGTATCAGTGTGATGTGAACACTAACTGTTCCAGCCAATATTTCAACTCGGTTCAATTCCTTTTTCTGTTCTGTTGACTATTACGTCACCAGTACCTCTCAATCATTACTCGATTTACTGTGATCATGTCGGAGAAATAATTTCACAATGCCTCTTACTTCTGGGGCACTGTAAGATTGCAAAGGTGAGTGTAGTGTTGTGGTACAATGGAGACTACTCTTGCTTTCTGCCACTTCTGTTCAACTCAGGGGCTAGCATGTATAAGTGGCTGGTAGTTGAGTGATGTCAGTATTGCTCAATTTGGATAGTCTAGTTGAACTTGTCAGTAACACATTGTGGATGGTAGGTGTTGTGGTTCAAGTAGCCAGAAGTTTTCAATACTGTATCAATCGTATACGATCATGTTCACAGGAAACAAGTGATGTCTAGACCAGGTCTACTACAGTTCATTATAACTTTCCCAATGTCTACAAGCAGTTAGCAACTAAAAGAGCTAAAGGTGCCAGATAAACTAGCCATTTGGCTGTCATGATTCTCCGTATGATGTAAAAAAAATTTCTATGTTTAAAGCTTTCATCTATCATTTAGATAGTTTGGTTATCATGTTTTGTTTTTGGAGAAAAAAGACCCCAAACTTCTTAGCTTATTTTGTACTGTCCTGTATAACATGTACATTCACACAATGAAAGGTTTTGTTTCTATGAAAATTGGTTACCTGCTAGTTTATGCTAATACTGCTTGATTTGACAGAGCAAGTATCAGGTCACGAAACAATAAAAAAGCAGCCATATGCTTCTCGTTCTGCTGAGTGATATTTGGAATTAAGATCTGTTGACTGGTATCAGAATTTCATGAGTCACCTCGGATTTTAGAGCACAAGAAATGTACTTAACTGATCTGCTTATCAGATCTGGTGTGTAGGTATTTTATTGAGTGACGGAGAAATGTCAACTGAGCTCATGAAGGTATCGGAATTTGGTCTTTATGTTTTTTAAACTTTAGTAAGTATTGAAGAAAATGATATCATTTGTGATTTTTTTTTAATATTTTATTTTATTTTTTTTTATCTTTCAATTATTTCGAATAATCTTTATTACAATGTGGTTTGTTGTGTGATCACTATGAGAACCCAATGTATTATTATTATTATTATTATTATTGTTACTAGCATAGTACCCGTCAAAAATAATGACTGAACTATTTACACATGGATCAGCACCTCGGAGTGTAGTTTCTGTGTGTTCTGCCTGTGATCAAAGTATCATGTGTGTGCGTTTGCTCATTGAGGAAAGTTACATTCACCCCAAAAAATATTCATATGGATACACATTGCGTTTTATATTTGGGAATAATGATCATGGTGATAAATATCACCAGCAATAATGATAATCAATAGTATTCATAATAATAAACAAAAACAAACAAAAAATAATCTATTTAGAAACTGTCCGAGTCCAGTATTGAGACCACAGCAATTCCTCACCATTCATTCTGCACTTATAAGCAAATTATGTAATGGGTTCTTGCTGATGAGGGTAATTACTCTTCCTCCCATGGGGATTGGATATGGCACAATGCCTTTTTCCAAAGCGGAAACTCACTTATGGCATATGGTACTGTGTATCTTATTTGTGCTGTGTGTTATGGATGTACAAAAATATTTCCTTGTCCGTAAGAAGCAATGGATAATATAAAGAATTTTTGGTACCATGTAGGGAATGTGACCCTGGTTGTAAACTTTCACACCCTCGCTCATTTGATGAAAAGAAAGAGGAGAATTAATGGAAGAAAAACGAAATTTGGATTGGACACTATTATCCGCTGATAAGCGTCTACTCCAACTTCTGTTTTCCATTAATTCTCTTTTTCATACAATTGAGACCACCTTTCCTACAATTGTAGCAAAAGGGGCTTTGACTGTCCATTAGCTTTGTATAGACGCTAAGATTTTTTTTTTTACTTCTTTGTACATCCATAACACACACCACACCCAAGATACAAAGTATCATATGTCACTGGAACCCATGTACATTTGTACATGGATGGGTGCAAAAATTGCCCAATTCAATTGGTAGGTTGCACGGTTCTCAGTTTGCAGTTCAGGCTCTGTTTCAGCTCCATAGGTGTTAATTGGGAGGATGCATTGGATGTGTACTCTTCTTTTAAGGATTAATGGGATTTTCCTATTGTCGAAGGTTGAGCTTGCTCTACTGAAGGCTTGCCATGCAAGGGTGTTTTTTTTTTTTTTTTTTTTGTTTTTTTTTTGGGCATGATTTCTTCTTTTGAGGATGTTATGGAGATTCATTGTCTTAGATGTAGCGGTCTACTTTTGCCCAGCTTTGTGTTTTCGATTTTGATATCTCTGCATCAATTTCCGACATATCGGTTGTTCATGACCTTCATATTGTTGAAGTTCCTGTGGACGCCAGCTTTCTTTCTTCATTCAGTTCATCTAGCACTAGTTGGAGGTTTTCTGTGAAAAGGATAATGTCATCTGCAAATCTGAGGTTACTCAGGTATTCGCCATCTATTCTGATTTCTTGGTTTTTCAAGTCTAGGCTTACGTACCTACTGATAACATCTCCCCCCCCCCTGTTGGATAATGGGTGAAATTGAAAGCAGGTTGTAACTTGTAATTTTCATTTCAATCAAACCACTTGACCACCTGAGATATCTATATCAGGTTTTATGGTAAATTTTGTGTTAGTCTCTAACCTACTTAGTAAAATCTTGTAAATTATTTGTATTCGTTGTTTCATTTCAATCCATGAATGAACAAAGTCTATCAGAGGAATAAAAGGGTTGGATGAGGACCACAATGGGCCTTATGCCATTCATAATTTGGGGGCTATTGTATGAGAATTGTATGAATAATTTGAATAGAAAAGAAATTGTTTAAGTAATGCAGATTATTTTTTAAATTTATTTGAAAGAAGAGGAAAAAACAATTTTTAAAAGTTCATTATTAGACAATGTGAGATATGTTAATTAATAAACATAGTAATTACAGTTATTTACAGATGTTGAAGTAAGGTATCTTGTAGTATAAACCAAAGGGTATTTTACCTATAAAATAATATTTTTATTCATACACTAGTAATTATTAAGGTCTATATGCCTATTCATTTATGGGCCCCAAGCTGTTGTATAATTTGCATATAGGTCAATCTGGTTCGTAAGAATAACCATCAATCAATACATGCATTTTCTTTGAAGATTATTAAAGATTAAATTTCCCATACTTAGCAAGGTCTTGACTAGAGCTGAGCCAACATTTGGTATTTATTTGGACTTTTAGAACACATGGAAGAAAAAACAAAACAAACCCAGACACATAACGTTTATTTATTTAAAATATACTGGATGTGTATGAAGTGTAGCACACAAGATACAGGTGACTTCCAATTGAAATACCACAAGCACCACCAAAACAGTAGAAGGTCTGTGAACTGAGCCAACACAAACATGGGACTTTGCCAAAAATGAGTTTTGCCGAGTATTGAAAATCTTTCAATTTCTGTTGTGTTTTGCAAGTTACCATGTTTTTGATTGCTGAGTTTGTGAATTTCAACATTTATTTATGAATATAATTAACATTGGGTGGGGTGCGAATGCAGACCCCACATTATTTTTATTTCATTCTTTTAAAATTTATTTATTTATTTTTTTTCATTTATTTCATTTTATCTTATATTATTTATTCATTTATTTTTTTTTGTGAACTTTCAAAGATTAATATACAAAAAACCTGCTCCTGTGCCCCATTAGTGACCACAGAAAAATTGGTGGCTATAGCTCTAGCTGTTCCTGAGTTATGCTAAGATGGATAGGTATCTAGTGAATTGATTTTGAGCATTCCCAAACCCCAAAAATGGTGTGCTAGGCTGAGTCCTCAAGATTGGAATGGTGGAAGGTACAGGGGACTATGGTATGACTCGCTATAAATCAAATGCTGAATGCTTTTTTTTTTCTCTCTTTTCACTTTTTTTTTTTTTTCTTAAAAAACCTAGAATTACGTGATGCAAATATAAAAAAACAGTGGATATACCTATTGTTTGAATTTTTTGCAGAACTTATTTCTTATGACATTTGTCTTTATCTATTTTTGAAAAAAATATTTTCACTTATGATTATCATTTTTATTTTATTTTATTTATTTTTTTAAATTCTTAATCTTTTTTTACTCTTATTTTTTATAGTCTTTCACAAAGGATATTGTCCAGACTGCTGCTAAGAACCTCATTAAATTCATCAACAAGTCTCCATCTCCTTACCATGGTAAATATGCTTATTGAATATTAAAATAGAATTTCTTTTTTTTTTTTTTCCATTGGAAGATCCCCAAACCATCTCCTCTTGATATGGTACCTTTTTGATGTATTTGTGGATGGTTATTTTATTTTATCATGTTTCAAGATGACAAGTTATTTTGGGAAATGACCTTGCAAGTGAACTAACCAAAAATGGTCAAATGTGTATTTTATTTTTGAATTTTATTTATTTTGACTGAATTTCTAAGATAAGGAGTCATTATTATACACTAATTTATTTTTGACTAATGTAACAACAAAGATGCTAGTCAGAGTAAATCTGTGTGTGATTATTTATGTGTGAATTTGAGATGAATTATCAGATGGTAAAAATAAAATGTAGACTATAAGAAGAGCTCCTCCAAAATGGTATGAATGTTGAATCGTCCAACATTCCTTTACAGATACAAAAATCTGAAGCCAATTCCACCTGGCTTAACTATCGAAACATCTGTCATTTCCAGAATAGCACAAATGGTTATAGAAAGAGCACGGCATGTCCTCATTAGGGAGAAGACCCGTCGTAATCACTGAATAAAACAGAACCTATGATAACCAAGATGAAGATACTAGTCCTCTAGAGTAAATCAATGTATAATATCACTATTATTTTTACTCTGTGTGTGTGTGTGTGTGTGTGCAACATAGACAACAAAATCAAATATTTATAGAATCCAAGAAAAAGATAAAATCTAATCATTAAAAGGAGAGACCACAAACGAGTTTATTAAATAAATAAAAGCTATACGAGAGAGTGCGATAGGCGCACAGATCCTTATGGGATGAAATGCAGATTATTGATTGGGAGAACAATTGGTGAAGGCTGAAGTCAAACCAATGAGCCGTCTAAGCATTGATATCAATAGCATCTGAGAGCCTCATTATAAGAGATCTAGGATAAAAAAAAGAAAGCAAAACAGATCACCTAATGCAAGGGAGGCAATGCGGAAGTACTTTGATAACACAACCTGGATATAAAAAAAAAAAAACAATCAAGCATGTGCTCTGAGTAGTGATTACACATTCTCTAATCAACAATATCTAACAAAGACCAAAAGGTATGTGGACAAAATGTTGTGAATGAATGAACACATAGGGAATAATCCAACCATATCATACATAATGATTGTTTAACAAAATTCAGACATGGAAACTTCATGACGGATAAGAAAATATTTTTTCCCAAGATTTTGATACTAAAAATGAAGTTAACATAAGTCCAGGATGACTAGGTAGAACCTGACTTTTATACATACCTGGCTTTTAATGTTTGTCCATTGGAATTTATTTTCAAACTAATCCTAGAAATTTGAGATAATTTTGTATAAGTTGAAATGGCATACCACTCTTTTATAATACTGTAGACTTTTGGTTAGGAATGAAAAACCTAGCAATGTGCAGTATAATTCTTGCAATTATTATTATTGGTATCAACAGTCCAAATACATTTGATCATTTGTCACTTATTTTCTTATTCCAGCTGTTGATGAGCTCAAAGGCATGCTGATATCGGCTGGTTTCCAGGAACTTCGAGAAACTGAACACTGGAATTTGGAAGCATCAAAAAAGGTATTTATTGGCTTTTCATAAGTAATGTGTGTACATCTCTCTCTCTCTCTCTCTCTCTCTTTCTAGAATATATGAATTCTATGTGTTTACTAAAGCTTCAGGTTATATTTCTGTAAAAATTCACTTGTAAATTTATTGAAATATTATATTTGAAAGGTAAACAAATTGGACAACCGTAGCCATCAAACTTAACAAAGGTATATATCCATTTATTTTATATATATATGTATATATATATATATATATTTGGATGTTCCAGCACTCTTGGCCATACAATTTTGTCTACAAACTTGAAAATTGGCATACGTACTCCTCTAAAATGTCTCTAAAAAAAATTTTAATTTTTGAAAAAAATAACTTTGACCTATTTTGAAGGATTTATTAATAACATCTACATTTCCAAAAATCTAGATGTTTCTAACTCTATTTGAGATGTTTTCCATTGGAAATTGCTAGTGATGTCATAAATAGAATTTATTCTGACCATATTTATTCTTCGAAGGAATTTTTTTTCACATGACAAATTTTGATTCTGTTATGCTATATTCATATAAACCAATCGTCTTATAGCCCAGCATTTGTGGTATATGTATGCTCATATTTGTTATATTCTAATGTGTATTATTGTTATTTCTTTGTAGTATTTTGTGACCAGAAATGAATCCACAATAATCGCTTTTGCTATTGGTGGCAGATACCAACCTGGAAATGGGTTCAGCTTTGCTGGTGCCCACACGGACAGTCCATGCCTCAAGGTAAATTTTTCTTTTTCTAAGTATATGTTAGTTTTTCGTTTCGTTTCCTCCACTGCAGAAAGATATTTCTCTACTCATTTTTGTGGGCTTGACCTGCCAATAGCAATCTCCCAATTTAGATAGACATTCCCATCTTTACTTATTCAAAAAGTATACATCATCAAACCAGATGTTTAGTTATAAAAATTAGCTTTTTATTCTTCCTTATGACTGTATATGCATCTGTAGCCTAATGATGAAAAAGTATCTAATTTACACAACAGATATTTATATTGCGTCCTTTTTTTAATGGGATCATTCCTTAATGTATTTCAATGAAATTTTGTATATAGGCTTATGGTGAATTATGGCTGATCCAGTTGTTTATTTTTCAAAATTGAAAGGGTTTGTTTACAATTGGGAAAATTTACAAATATTGACTGATTTTGCTGAAATTCAGCCACAATGTTGATAAGAACCCAAGAATTGGAAAATGTTGATTCATGGTCAGTCTGATTGTTTACATTTTATATTCAAATAATCCTGTCAATATGCAAATAATATTCAACTTTTGAACCACAGAACCAATTAGAATGAAAATTGTTATACAGGTTTTGGTTCACCTAATTACTGACAAATTGTATCTTGGAGTTAATGATCCTAAAAAATACCTGATTGTCACCCTATCTATTCCAGCCATTTTTTGGCTGGGAACTTGTGTAATTCAGTGGATTTTAAAAAATTGTTTTTATCGCAATTCAGTCTGGGGTTATCGTTCTTGGGCAGCGAGCAAAAAATGAAATATTTTTGATCTGTCCAAGGGAGATCATCATCATCAGTCTTTTAACGTCCGTCGTTGGACATAGACCTTCCCTAGGATTTGCCACACTTCTCTATCATAGATGTCGCGGAGCCAGTACTTCCTGAACATGTCTAGCTCGTCTCTCCATCTAATATTCTGCAGGCCTCGGTTGTGCATGTGGTCTCGGGGGATCCATGTCGTGAGTCGTGATGTCCATCGGTTGTCTGCCATTCTTGCAAAATGGCCAGCCCATCGCCATTTGAGATTTTTAATGGATTCTATGATGTCCCTAACTCTTGTCTTTTCTCGGATGTACTGTGCTGTCTTGTGGTCTCTCCATGTGAGGCCCAGCATTATTCTTTCATGTGCAAGGGAGATAACTTCATTTGAAAAACAAAACAACAAAACTGGTAATTACACTTCTTTGAGAAAATAAGAGATGAGCAAATAATCATGTTCCATGAAAATAAAGTGACTTGAGCTCAAAGTCAGCTTTTAAGCAGGGATCATGAAAAAAATCTACAGAGAATGATTTAGGGAAAAATCCTGTTATATCAATTAGGATGACTAAATTTTTTTTTCTTTGTTTTAGGTGAAGCCAGTTTCCAAAAAAGAAAAATCTGGTTATCAAATGGTGGCTGTGCAAACATATGGTGGTGGAATTTGGAACACTTGGTTGGACCGAGATCTTACTTTGGCCGGCAGAGTAATGGTACAGGTTAGTAACAATTTTGATTTTGTATCAAACTCTCGAGTGTTGACTAAATTTTCCTCACATATTGATGGCAATTTCAGATTTCCAATTACGACTAAAGGTGAATGTTCAAAATGATGAATAGAGATACAGATTCTATTCCTACATCATCAATTAATGATAGCAAGAAAGAGAAACATAGAAAGGGGAAGTGAAAAGCTATGGATGCTTGTTTTCAGTCAATATCTGAATGCCTCAAATTTATATCTAGAATTATCTAGATTTTCATGCCATTTTATCTAGAAAAATATCTAGATACTATTTCATTAAGTCCCCTCCGTGATCAAATTTAAAGATCTTTTTCAGGTAAAAGAATGTTTTTTACAAAAGTTGAAATATTGTAAAAACTTGTTTCTCTCAGTGGAGTTTGCTCCTGAAGCAGCCGGTCTTGTTATATTTCAATTTTATCATTCATTTCTTTGTTTTTTATCAAAGCTAGCAAGTGAAATTAAGCTAAGCCTTTGCATTGTCATAGGCCTAAGCTTATTCATTACTATAATAAAATGATGTCTGTTGCAAGTTCATGCACAACTTAAAGATCCAAAAATTACGAAAATATTTGTGCAAATAGAACCAAACCCAACAGATGTTGTAGGCAAGAAAAAAAAACAGTATAAAACAGACTATATTTTATTTCACCAAAAAAACGTTTTAAACCCCACCCCCTCATTTTCATTGAGTTAGCATGCCAATTTCGGTTTGGCTTCACCCATGTTTAGGTACTTTTTATAGCATGACACGTACAGACAACTCTCACTTGTGTTTAAGATATATATATATATATATATATATTAGGTGTAGAAGTAAAGAGAGATTAGTTAAATCTATAAATGAAAGAGCCAATAACAGAAAATGCCTAAAATTTTTTAATAATTCTATGATAACTGAAGCTTTCAAACCAAACATTTTTCTTTTGTTGGTATTGAGTTGTTTTTTCTTTTCTTTTTCTTTCTAACATTGTGCTTTTGCTTTTCCAGACCACCAACCATATTGAACATCGTTTGGTCAATGTGAAGAAACCTATTCTACGTATTCCCAACATCGCCATCCATTTACAAAGGGATATCAATGAAAAACTGACTCTCAACAAAGAGGACCATTTGTGAGTACTTCCTCCTGAAATTGTTAATACTGAAGATTACAGGTATACCTTGATTAGTGCGGTTAGTTCACTCACAAATTTTCCGTAGAGTTCAAAACCGAACTGTTCAAGGCCTTATTATAATTTAATGTGTATTTTTCTGCTTATACTTACTTTAATTTGTACAGCAATATCTTAACTGTGCTTAATCAAATTCTGCAATGATCAGAATCATGCTATTTGAGATATTGCTTATATAGATACATAAATAAGTTTGTTGCCTAATGATGCTAAAAGTATTAATTTTGCAAAGCAAATATTTATTTTTCAATGGAATTTCCTTCCTTGTCCTATGTACTTAACCTAATTTTTCTCAATTGATCATATAGATCGAACATTATACAATAAAAATTCAGCTTATAACTACGTGTTGGGCTGTGGATATATTATTCAGTTTGTGTACGTGTGTGTGTCTATGTTAGTCCCAAATAATCCTAACTTTCCAGGGGTTTTGTAGCATTAAGAAGTGTAGGTATTTTGGGGTTTTGCTGGTATGTATGTGATGCTGCTTAAAAAATTGGGGGAATTTGAATAAGGGCCAGTGGACTAAATGTAGTGTGAACTTTTGCCCTACCCTGTGTCAGTAGCATCTTAATGCATAACTTCCACTAGAAGTAGTACTATTACTAATACTTCAAAGTTTTTAGTATAAAAAAAAAATGCGGTTTCATTTAAAAAAAAATTTCTATTTATTCTATTTTATTTTTTCTGTTTGGTTTGTTGTTGCATTTCAGTATGTTGTTGAGTACCATTATTAGTATCAGACCCAAGTTGGTTAGATTATGAAATTATATTTGATACCATTATATTTATCAAATGTTATCCTGTAAGATCGCCGGCTTTTTACCACTGAGTATCATCCTCTGAAAAGATTAAGTATGAAACAGATGCATAAAACCATTTCTTATGTAATCATACTTGTTGCTTATAGGAGAGCATTCCCTTGTTTGTTTTTTGTTTTTTTTTAACCTCAATATCAAGAAAAAAGGCTCTTCAGCTGTTTTCCAGCTTGAATCTGACTGATTCAAGTTTATTAACCCATGCCAGAGAATGGTAGAAATGTTACTCAATTGATTTCTGCATTTTATTGAGTGCCTTAAAACAAAGGATTAATTTTGTTTTTATAGATGTCCAGTTTTGGCAACCCAAGTCCAGGCTAAGTTAATGGAAACGGGAACTTCAAATATAACAGAAAAACATCAGGTATGCAAGAAATTTTCTTTCTTGGAGGTTCTGTTCAATTTCAAAATGAAAACCTAAGGCTTTTGTGATGAAACTCCTTTACCTTGATCCCCATACAGCCATCTGCTTTCTTTGACCAGATCTATTTACCATATATGTTGATATATAAAACATACTGAATTAAATATAAAAACAAACTATGCAAGTATTACATTGTGTTCTGTACTGGTATTATGACTAGTGAGGAGAGCAATAAAGTTATCGGCCTTGGATGAATTGCAGTAAGTGCTATTCCTCTAAATACTTTTGTAAACCATTTTTCTTATAGTCCAGCATACTTGGTGTGTGAATTGTTCCTATAACTCGTATTGATATCCAACCTGTTTAGTCTGAAATATGCAATGTAAATAAATTTAAAGTGTATGTTAACTTTTGACTACATCTTTGTGTAATGTACGAGATGTGTGGGGGTTTTTCTTCTTTTTTTTTTTTTTTTTTTTTTTTTTTTCTCTCTCCGATAAGTGGAAAAAAAAAAAGAATTTGAAGTATTTTATACAATACTAAGTATGTGTTTCGATTGTCACTTGCATTTATAATTAAATTTCTTTTTTTTTTTCTTTGTCCCATTCCAGGCTTACAAACATCACCCTGTTCTGATCAAATTGTTGTGTGATGAACTGGGTGTAGAACCTGAGCAAATCATGGATTTTGAGTTGTGCCTTGCTGACTGTCAACCTGCTGTAAGTCTATATTTGCTTACGATTATTTATGTAGCCTTTGAAAATTAGATGGTCAGTCTAATCTACATTGCTTTATCCTTGCTTAATTTCTTTTACAACACCTTCAGATAATTGTCAAATCTGGAACTTTAAAAAAAAATCAACCTGTGATTTGTAAGCACCATATTTCTTTGTGTAGAACATGAAAAATTTTGTTCCCAAATATAAGTGAAAATAGGGTTAGTAGTGTACTCAAATGCATACCGAAACATTTTTATACTCAACTAAAATTAAGCCTGTTTGATGATGGAAGTATGCATCCCTCCCCCACTAACAAAATATTTTTAAGGTGAAAATTGAATGGATTGGACCAACATTTCAAAATTTGGTGTACAAACCTTTTTTAATAATTTGTGCTTAAAATTTGAATTCCTTTTATACAAATGTACTATATTTTCAAATGTATACTTTTTTTTAACTTGGGAAATCTCTTTTCATTTTTCTAAAATCCCAGGGAGATATATATATTTAAATAAATTTTATTTATTTTTGTTTTATTTTGTAGGTCATTGGAGGTGCCTATGAAGAATTTCTTTTCTCACCTCGTCTGGATAATTTACTGAATGCTTATTGTGCTTGCGAGGTAAGATTTAAGACTGCAGCAAAGTATTTTATCAAATAGAAAAAAAAGCTGCTTTGGATTTCTAATTACTGTATGAACATAAAAGGTCATTGTGCAAAAAGTGGGACCATGCTAAATCTAGGTTCAAGAAAATCAGCATTCAAACCGACCCATTGTTGACTTGAAATCCCTATTTGACCTGTTTCTTGCATATCAACTATCTGACGAATAAATTACCTTTGAATTAAGGAATTCTGCAAATAAGTTGTTGCTACAATAGAAATTAGAACACATTTTTTTTTCTGCCGTTTTTTTGAAAAAAAAAAACCCCAATGAATTGAAGAACAAAAAAATTATTCCTAGAAGTGTGAGAATGTTAGAATTTATTTATGTAGAAGTCAATGATATATATGGAATGCATTATATACAAATTAAGACCTTTATGAAAATAGAATTATAAAATGTGTGTATAAGTATATGTGTGTGTATATAGATAGATAATGAAAAATCTATGCTACTTGCATCAGTAGCAGCCATCAGGCTTCTTACCTTGTCAAAATCCTGTTGTGTCTGTCAAGCCTATAAAATTGGTAGCAGCTTGCTGTTGTATGCTTATGATGATTATCAGCAGAGTGAGAGCTCATGGACTAGTCTTATAACTATATAAACATGATGGTCATGTTATTCCAAACCAATATCCAAAATTGAGAAACTACTGTGATCCTTATTTGATCACCTGACATTGACCTTAGTATTCCTTACTTGATACACAGATGACGTATTCTTGAACTAGTGCTATAGAGATGAAATGAAGCTGGATTCAAAGTCTGAAGTATTGTCATTCACTTAGATTGAGTGGGGGGAGAAACAGATATTGAAGCAACAAAAGTTGCTAAACAGACAGCCTAATTTGGAAAAAAAGAAACGAAAATATGTCACTAGAAATTGTAGATCACTTTGAGTAGCAAATTATTTAGGTATTGATAAAGTATTCAATTACAAAACTATTTATCTATCTGATTTTTAATTTCATTAGTTTAATATTTATTACCATATTTGTTCGAGTACTATATGACCTCGGAATATAATAAATTATATTTTTGTAGCTAAAATCAGTAATTTATTTTATCCTCTTATCACTCTAAATTTAAAAACACTAAATCTTACACTGATATAGTCTCTGTTTTTGCTCAGTAATTTTTAGTTTGAATGTACTTCAAGATCCAAATCGTGTATATTTTTTGGTTGATTACTATAATCCAAATAAATGTTACCCGCCATTTTTGATGGGTTTTGTGACAGAAAAATATTTCTTTACCTTGACTGCTTATAATTTGGCAATGATTTGACAACATTTTTCACTTTTTTCTATCAGGGCCTCATTGAATCCTGCAAGGGTTATAGTCTGGCAGAAGATACCAATGTCAGGGTGGCTTGTCTCTATGACAATGAAGAGGTTTGTATTCATCTCCTAAATAGTTTCTGTATTCATTGTGAAAACCAGTCTTCTCTTTTCTCTTCTTTCTACAGTGGTTGAGTAGAACTGTTTCCATACAAGGAATTAGTCCTTATTTCTGGGATGAGGAATTATCATTATTATACCTTGATTCAATCTGCTTGGTGTCCTCATTTTACTTGTTATAGTCCCAGCATGACTGCTGACTTTCTTCAGGTCTTTGCTCTTGTTGGTTATCCTCTGGCATGGACAGTGGAATGAGAACAATCGACCCTCAGGGATTGAATAAAGGGTTTTGTTTGGAATTCCCAGAAGGTTACCAGTTACAACAGACACCTGAAAGAGGGTGTGATAGTTGTAATGTTACTATGACACCCAAGTCGAGGACACTAACCTGAGTGAATCGTTGTATAATGAGAAAAAGATTTAGAGCAATGTGAAAAATCCTCTTTCCCGTTGTCATCTTCTTTTTCTGGTTAAAATCTTAGTATAGTATTTTTATTTTATTCATTCATTTTTTTAATTTTTTTTTTAATTAAAAAAAATTCTATGACTGTAAATCCTACTTTTGAGTATGTTATGTCAAGGTAGATTTAGTATATGGCTAAAAATGAATACATCCTTGTGTGGGTTTGTCGTTGTTGTGTTTTTTTTTTTAAATTTATTTTTTTTTATAATTGGAAACCAAAAAAAAAAAATAGTTATGAATTTTAAAATATTTTTCTTCTTGCTGCAGATTGGCTCTAGAAGTGCCCAAGGAGCCGCATCTCTTCTATCAGAATTGGTGATGAGGAGAATATGCAAGGGAGATAATCTCGCATTTGAAGAGTCCATTCCCAAGTCCTTCCATCTGAGTGCCGACCAAGCTCATGCAGTTCATCCTAACTTTCCGTAATTATTTTCTCGCATTTATCCGGCTTGTCAGTTGGAGATAGGGTGGCACGAGCATATATCACCTTTAATTTTATTTAACTTTCCATAGGAATTTATTTTTCTTTTATTTCTTTATTTTTCAACAGGGTTTCATTTTTATACGTTAAAGGTTTTCAAACTCCTCCATAGCTTCTACTCTTATTCTGCTTATTTGGCCGATTTTGCAGCGTACAATACGCACTTTTTTTACCCCTCCAAAATCTGATCCTAATATCCATTTAATCTACTAAGCAGTCTTGTTGAACAATACAAGCAACTTTGGAATAAATATACATGGTATGTTTCTCAAGGAACTTAGAAGTTACCTCCCTTGGCAATTCAAACGATAATTCAAGATATTTCATTGGAACGAATTTGAACATTCAAATTTATTGGAATGAATTCAACTAGGAGTAACAAAATGTCTTTCATGCATGTTGTGTGTACATATCGTTACCAATTTCGCCGATATTAGCATAAGAGACCTCTTATATTAGGTACGTGGAAATTACCTCCCTTAACAGAAATTCAAGTTGGAATTTAAATTGCTAAAAGTCATGTATACCAAATATTTTCAACATCTTTATTGCTACATAATGCTTTCTATATGCTTCAAGATACCCTATCTCTGTTTAGTTGGCTGTGTGACTGAACTGATCTCCTCATATTTGATAAGTTTCTCTTATCCAATAGCTTATGTACTTATTGTGAAAAACTGTCTTCTCTTTTCTCTTCATTCTACAGTGGTTGAATAGAACTGTTATTTTTGTACAAGGAGTTAGCCCATATTTCTAGGATGAGGAATTATCATTATACCTTGATTCATTCAGCCTGGTGTCTTCATCTTAGTTGTTGTAATCCCAGCATTACTGCCGACATCATATTTTCTATTTGAAGTTTGTATTTTAGCAGCCTACCATAATTATCATGTAAAATATTTTTCCATCCGTTGTACAAAACTCCAGCTTCAAAGTCGTCTGGTTACTTCCCTTCATTGTTGCTAATTTAAATCTTTTATATCCAAATTTAGATAAATTCAAGGAGTGGAAGTCAAGGTAGATAATTGAGACTCTAGGAAGAAAGATATATAGTCTGTAATTATTTGTTTTTATTAGATTTCTCGAATTGTTGATCCGAAAAACTTCATTCAATTGCCATTTGTCAAGAGATCACAGTGTGCATACACTGGGTTTTTTTTTTTTTTTTTTTTTTTAGAATTTTCCAAGTTGTAGTGATTAACTTGTTATGAACTGGTATTCATTCATGTTATTCATTTTGAATGACTACTTTATTGTCTAAACAAAACTCGAACATTTATAGGTTCTATGCTTTCTAAAATGTATGAACAGAAATTTTATGAACTTGGGCAGTGCCTGTTCCAGGTCTAGAACTGGCAAGATTTTATGGTATGTGAAGCAACTTGCCTCCATTATCGTGTAATTTTCCATCCATCTTATGAAACTTTTTTTTTTTTTTTTTTTTTCTTCCTCAGTATTATTTCAATTACATATAGTATTGGCAAATTTAAATTTATACTTTTTGATAAAAGTTCTATAATCTGTATTTTTAATTTCATTTATTTCTCAATCAGCTGATCCAAAAAACTCTTTGGTACACGGTTTTGTGTGCTGAATTATTCATCTGATGAATGTCAACTTCGTACAATGGCTGCTTGTTGAGGGATCACAATGCATTAGATTTCTTGAGAATCGCAGCTCCAAACAACTGTAAACTCAACTTTGCATTACCTAATGTGCCGACTATATGTGTGTATATATATATATATATATATATATATATATATATATATATATACATACATGTGTGTGTGTATGTATGTATATATATATATCTCATTTGTGGTTATTGTTTGATCATTTTGAAAACAATTCTATCAATTCTCTTGAATTTATGTGAGAAACTTGAAAAATAATTTCCTCTCTTTCATTCATTTCAGAGAGAAGCATGAATCCTGCCACCAACCTGCCATGCATAAGGTGAAAATAAATACAATTTGCATTTATTGTTTTTAAATATATTTTTCTTTTCAACCTTGGTTGCAGCTTATCAAATTTTTTTGTCGTATAAACATGATGAAGAAAAATCTATCAATTTATATTTCTGGTAGTTTGATTTTAAACAGAAAAATTTAACCTATTTTTATTGTGATAAAACACAGGAAGCCATGAAAAGCAAAGGGGAGTTGCACTTAGTACCTGTAAAAATTTTATTAGTCAAAGAATAACCCTAAATCTATCCCTAACTTGTCTAATTAATCACCCCCAAATGTCTGTACAAAAACTTTCTAAAATTACATTTTTTTTTGTTTCTCATATTTTACAGGGACCGTTTATTATTATAAATCAAAACTTATTTCATTGAATATGTATTTATGCTTTCAACATTGTATACTGTGAACTTAGTAAATCATTAAACGTGTGATTCCTGAATATCATTTATTGGTCATGTTTAAGAGTTCCATGAGCATTTGTTTTACAAGACAGCATAATTTAGGAATTAGGGGGGGATAACTGCTGCTTGTCGAAATACTGGGCAAATTTCAAGTCACCAACAAACATAATTGAAAAAGAATTATTGATTGGAAGAAAAATTGATTTTAGACAGGTTAATTTTTTTATGACGTCCATCATTACATCTCTTTGATGTATGGTTTGAGGAGCTAAAGTGTAATTTCTTGTGTTATTCAATGTTTTAGTCTTGTATGATGAAATGTTGTCTCATCAATATATTTCTTAACATGAAATATAAAAAAATCTCAACAATTTGATGAGAAATTTTATTAGTTCATAAAATGTAAGGGATTATATATTGATAGATTTGAATTAACTGAACTTATTGAGGATATCCACATCAACTCTGTCCAGAATGCTTGGCTTGGTATAGTCTATTATCTATGGTTGATATATATATATTCTATATTGTAGAATTTAGAGTAGACCATAGTTTGCAAAAACATCCATATATATTTACTTCATCCTTATTAAAGAATGTATAACCATATGCACCAGAATCAAAGTTTACGTCGAAAAATGGATTTTCCAACTACAAAAGAGAATGATCTTTTGATTTGTCATTAAAAAAAAAGACTGGAAAATGAATCGATTTTTTAAAAGCAACTCACCAGAAGATATGGGGGGGAATGGTTTATTATACTGACAATTAATTGTTCTCTAAAAATATACTTCTGAGTGCATAAAAACTTCATAACTGGAATAGTATGAACAAATTAATGATAGATAATTTTCTGTGGGTGTTTCAAAGTAACTCAGCCTTTTTTTTAACTTGATCTCTTTCTTTCTCTATCTAGGGTTATGTATTGAAGATAAATGCCAACCAACATTATGCCACTACTGCTATCACTGCTTCAATTCTGAGGAAAATTGCTGACTTGGCATCTGTTCCACTTCAGGTGAGGCTCTAGTTTTTCAACCTTCTCACTGCTATGGACAGGATAACTGTTATTCTTTTCTTAGATATATTCATGTATATATTACATTTACCTATTCATAAAAAACAAGATTGAATATTATCAAGTTGAAAAACTCCTGATTAAAATTCTCTCCCTTCGACCATTTAGTAAATCAAAAAGATTTTTAAAAAAAATTTGATTCACAGAAAACTTCCATTTTTAATTCTATTCATTGAAGAGTTCCACTGTCAATTACATGTGGTTCATGAATTTAAGAGCTATAGAGTCTGCTGTACATATTAGTTGATTTGTATGAAAATAAACCAGTTTTTAACATGCAATGAAGACTCTATTTTCATCAATTTTTTTTCATGATGATCTGTTGAACGAAAATATACTGTAGTGCGAACAGGTTTCCAACTTTTCATTCAAACTTTGTTTTTTGTTTTTTGCTCACTTTGGCCTATTGCTGTATCAACACTGATCAGATTAGTTGATCCCTATCTCTCTCTTACATCAAGACATTGTGCATAAAAACTGAAAGATTCTTATAAGCTCATTTTTATTTTCCTGATCTTCATGACATAAAACAAAAACTAACTCTGTAAAATATAGCATTTTCCATTCATCATATATTTTTGATTATGAGGTCGTTTTCACTTTAAAAAATGGCCCCAAGTAAGAATTCAATTGACACGATATATATTAGTGAGTGATGATACCTATTGTTTCAACTCTCTCCATTACCCAGGTTTTGTATGAAATGCTGTATAGTTATGTAATATTCATTTTCAAATCTTTTTTTTTTTTTTTCCAGCTAGATCCATCATCACTGTTAGGCTTTTCACTTATACCATCTGAAAACAATTATCAATGTATTAAAGATGAAAGAAAATTGTTTTGCTGTTGGCCATAAACTGTATATTTATGAGAAGTTTTCCTTCTAATTTAAGTTTCCTAATTTTTTACTTAGAAAATTGTCACCGTCTCTTGAGTATTTATACTTTTCAAGTTCTCCTTTCAATATCCAATAAGTCTTGCATTTGTAAAATCTGATTCTGAGCTACGTTTAGAATATTAATGAACAGAAATCATAAAAATGAATTTTCGATCCCCAACCTGTTCACACTGAAAATTTTGAAAACCAAATGGGTGCACAATATGGAGTGAATGAGAAATTTGTTTTATCATAAAACTGTATGTGTATTCTGCTATTGTTCTTCAGGATTTTGTGGTGCGCAATGATATGCCATGTGGTTCAACGATTGGCCCCATTCTGTCCTCCAAACTGGGAATTCCTACCGTTGATGTAGGGGCTCCTCAGCTGAGTATGCATTCAATTAGAGAACAGGGAGACACTACAAGTGTTGCCCATGGGATTGCTTTGTTCAAGGTAAGTAACTCTTACCAGATTTTTAAAATTTTATTTTTTTTCCCCTTCCCCAGTTTATGCCATGTGAGATTCCAGGGCACCCAACGTTGCCTTGAGGGAAAGGGTAATCAATACTGGAATACAATAGTAATAAATTCTCACACAGGTCTTCTCTAAGTATTTATTGCTACCTTTCAGGTGTATCGAAAGTGCCAAAATTGGCTTTAGGTCAGGGCGACCTACCCTATCTACATCTTGGGGTCAAGTTACCCTTGCACACAAATTTGCAGCCTGTAGGTTGTGACCATCTTCCTTCGATATGAAAAACACCAAAACTGACCTGACCCTAAATTGACCTTCAAGAATCTGCTCTACCTATTCTATGTTCATACTGTGTTCAAATTACCCTTGTACACAAATTTGGAGCCAATAGGGTGCACCTGTCTTCATCAGATTTGAAAAAGCCCAAATTTACTTTTGATCCTATGTTCATCCTGAGGTCAAGTTACTGTTATATACAAATTTTCAGTGTGTAGGGTGCAACTGTTTAGAAGTCCATTAACTGGTAAAGTTGGTTAGAAACACAGAAACATTTGCCATCATTACAGTATTTAAAGTATGTATGATTAACCAGAAAATATATCAAGTTCCTATATTGATTCAAAAAAATATATTCTATCTTATCTGTAAAATTTTATTTAATCAAAATGTATATAATTCGGAAATACAAGTTATTGCTTGTACTTATTCCATTTTTAATCATTGGAAAAAAAAAATGGGTAAGAAAAAACAAACTTAGCCTAAGATTAGGTAATTAATGATTAGTAGTAATATTTTAATTTCTAAAATTTTTAATTTCTCTTTTTTTTTTTTCTCTTTTTTTTTTTTTTTTTATTTAGTCTTTGATTTAAAGTTTGTTTTTTTTTGTTTGTTTGTTTTTTTTTTTTCTTTTTTTAAATTTTTTCCATTCCTCTCACATTAAATGTGAAAATTTTCTTTCATGTGTGAAAAAACTCAGTTTAATGTTTTAAGACTTTAAAATTTCCTTTTTTCTTTCATTTTTACAGGGTTTCTTTGAGAATTACCCACATGTGTTCCAGTCTATCAAGTTCTGAATGTTTTTGTGTGGAAACAGGAGTTGACAGACACAAGAAAGATGAATAGATTCTACAAATGATTTAAGCATTCTTATCAATTTTCTTTTTTACATCAAATCTTCCAGTTTTTTTTATAATTTCATGAACAGATTTATCTTTTTCAAAAGACAGATTGAAACTAAATTACAAACAATCATAGCTCTAACTTTGCAGGAATATCACGATTATTTTCCAATTTTTGACTAGTTTCTCTCGCATTTTATTTTTGTTGCTTCTTTTTTTTATTTTATTGCAATCCTAAAGTTTACATTCTGCGACTGTTGAATAAAGATATCTGGTTTGTCACTCAATAGAAACCGTCACGTGACCTACATCTTTTGGCAGCATGCCTTGTTGGGAGTGATCAGTTGGAAAAAAAAATGTAGAAAGGTGTAATAAATTTATAAATTGTTTCTCTCGCCTTTTTGTTTGGGCATTGATCTCTAAAGTTTGAATTTTCAGAAAACGAGCAGGCACAAAAAGATGGTCTGATTTTACATGAACTTACATTGTAAACTAACCCCCCCCCAACTATTCAGAGATGGAATTTAAAAAAAAACAAAACAAACATTTACTCCTCATTTTGTCTAGAAAAAAATGTTACGTTTTCAGCCTTCTTGCTCCATTGATGCCACCTATATGTATGATACAGAGATAGCTAGCCAGTCGGACCCACTTAAAAACTGTAAAAACCTATATTTGAGGTCTATTTGCTGTTTGCTGCCTTTCATGTTAGATTCTAGATGAATTGGCTCTCTGTAGGTTTTCACATCATGTGTCCTTTTGATGAGGAATCAACCTGACCAGGCTCTCGTGTGGATGATGCTGCTGTAATGACGTAAGGACCTCCTCCTTTACCCTGGCTTAGGACTGGCAAGATGACCCAAAAAGAATATCTTGGCAGAGCTTCCGAGAATATTATTAAACACCTATTTTGGACTAGTTTCTTCCTCTTTTGGATGTGTTTTTTGATATTTTTCAGGTACATGCTGCAACTAGTGGCCTTAAAAGTTGCTTAATACTTTTTTACATCTTCTCGTAAAGAATAACAAAGTATTATGTCTATGGGAGATTTTTTAGATAAGATTGGAAAAACCTATTTTCATCCAGAAATTGACCTTGTGTTTTGTTATTGCAGTCCTATACAGCCTAATCATTCTCCTGGGCAATGAGTCCCATTTGGTATTAAAATCTACACTGTTTCACCTCATAGACTTATCATGGCTCCTTGTCTATCATTTTGACTTCATTATTTTTCTCTCCTCACACGGTCTGCCTTGCCTGATTTCATTATCTTCCTCTGAATAATCGCTTTCAAATATTGAAATCTGGACTTCAGAGACGAGCAAATCAGATTTTAAAATCTGAGAATTTGTTCAAGAAATTCTGAATAATTCTGAATTTGCTGAACACGAATACTTCCTACTAAAAAATCTTCAAGCAAGAAATCAGTGAAAAAAACCCAATAAAACAAGTCTCTTTCTATAATTTCTGGAAGACTTCTTATCATTCTAAGAGTTCTTCAGCCGTGGAATGGATGGAACAAAACATTGTGAAAACGAAAGCAACAAAAATAATGTGTTTAATATTCTAAGAAATTCTTAGAATGAAAAGTCTCTGTATTTAGTTCTTAATCAATAGCAAAGATAAAGATAAGAGGCCTTTCAGATTTTAGTTCCCCTTTATGACATTATCTTGTCTGTTGGGACATTTTAGTTGAGAAAATCATGTTAAACTTTATACTTCATAATTAATGTATGTTTATGATTTTTATCAAAGTTACTGTAAATTTCAGCAGATACGACTACACTTGAAGCAAGATATGGGTAGTCGCCCCTTGGCTCCAATGGAAAGAGGCAAAAAATTCCCTCTGGCTTTAAATAATTATGCCCTCCTTAATGATATAATGGAACTGCTCCCAGGCACTGAGAACCCTCATTGTGCCACTTTTAGTCATCCTCTGGGCCAGATACAAAAACAGTGACTAAACAATGAGCTAAAACCATCAAATTCAGAATGAAATTGGTTTCTACTGATCTGGAGGTCGCCTTTATCTGCTGAAATATAGAGTATATTTTGGAGCTAAAAAATATTGGCATAATTACAGTATGAAACTCAGAGCTATCAGAATTGTTAAAAATGATAATCACACAGAATCTGTCTCCATCTTTTTTTAATACCGATACATAATTTATGCTATTAAAAAAAATTATTTTGCAATTTTTCAGCTTCTTTTTCTTCCCTTATTTCAAGACATTTAGAGAGATCATATATACATGTATATTTTTATGCAGATTTAAATAAAATGTTGATTTGTATTTTTGTTTTTGTTTGTTCTTATTTATTTTTCTTGTATGGGTTTGATTATTGAACAACCGGAGCTACCAAAGATGTAAAAATAGATTCTATCCTTTTTTTTTATGAGTTTTTTGTTTTTTTTTGTTTTTTTTTGTTTTTTTTTCTACCCTGGCCATACTGTTTTGTCTTCAGAATTCAAAATTTGCATCACTAGATCTCATCTAATAATTTTTATTTTATTTTATTTTTTTTTTTTTTTTTTTTTTGCCTTATTTTGATAGGTCTATTAATAGTTTCTCTAGAACTTGCCCCCCCCCCCGCTATTATGATGTTTTCCAGTGGGGAAATCCTAGTGATGTCATGAATAGAATTTATTCAGACCATATTTATTCTCTGGAATTCTTTTTACTCAACTTCAAAATTTGATGCTATGGTCATTCAGTTATTGACTATGATAAGTGATTTTAAAAAAATTTTTTTTTTTTTTTTCATTAAAATGAAAAAAAAAAATCAGAAAGAAGCTGCCTCTGTGAAGATCTCGTATTTTCACACTGTGATGGAGAAACAGCAAAGCCAGGTGGTATTGTGAGATATTGCTGGAGTGTTCTGGGTTAGTGGCAATTGTGTTAAGGCCCCAAATTCTTGGGGGGGGGGCTCATTTTATACCGCAAATATTTATTTTCCAACACAATCTCTATACTTGTCAATGGTCTTGATCCAGCGGTGAATATCGAATGCATAGATCAGGGACAGAAATAGGCTGGTTGGGTACTGCATATACTTACTTATCAATTTCTAGTTCCCAAAACCCGTTTTCATCACTAGAAAACATTATGCAGTAGAAATTTCGGATAAAAATTCAGCTAAAGCTGAGTCAGGTTCTGGATGCACCTTTGTGTGTGATAATAACAGAAAAAGAATCTGATGTATATATGGTTAACTGTCTAGCATGTCTGCTATGAATGGCCTCTTTTCTAACTTCAGATAATAGAATACCCCCCCCCCCCCGCCTCCAAGGAAACATGCCTGGGTGAAGCATATGGAGATCCTAGGATACCCTTCCGCTGAGATCCCCCTCTCGGCCTTGCTGATGTAGTCCAGGGGAAAGTGGAGCAATATGTTTATTATCAGGCAGAAGGATGTCAAACTGGGGGTTCAAATCACTTTAAAGGGGCTCCACTCTGCTTTGAAATCAGTCGTGCTTCTAGACTGGTAGCCTTCTCCAGGCTAGAGTGCCAAATCTGCTATGCTATTGCACCCATAGCTGTGGGGAGAAGAGATAGATTCATGCCTTTGCCAAGGACACTAGTTCAGAGCTAACATGAACAGCCATGACCAGAGTCACCGATTCCATAGTCTGAGCCATTACTGACAACACTAATCACACCTGTGTTTGCTATAGTGATAATTAATAAGCTATAGTGAGCCTGATCCCTACTGCTTTGTGACTGAGGTAGTTGTATATTTCCCACCGTTCAGGGTTTCTGCCTAGGTGAAAAATCAGGGTTTTAAAAGCCGAATCTCAAGATAAGCAGACCTTCCCCACTTGGGGAATTAGTTCAACACAATCTTCCTCTTACCCGTGTTCCCTGGGGGCAGACTAAGTGTTAGATCGCTGAATAAAGATTATTCTCACTGCTACTATGATGTCACCTCCTACCATTTCTGTTCGGCTGAAGGCCAAGTCAGTTGCCATCAAGTCTAAGTTGCTATGAGTGACACAAAAGGGAGAGAGTACATTTTTGGTATTTATAAATGTAAAGGTTATTTTTCTATTCAAATATATTGACTGTGATGAGATAATGTAGTACTAGTCTCTTATTGGAGTGCTTGCCACAGAATATTGTTTTCAGGATTTTTAAACACTGAGCAGTAGTAAGTGTCAGCTGTGATACTAATTGTTCCATAGGGATACCCCATTAGAAATAAATTAATTATAGTTAATGACCTATTTTCTGAATGTGACAAATGTGTGTCAGTTATTTTCATAACACTATTTATAGCAGTAGCGACTGTTGTAGAGATGTCTCGGTCAATAAATAGACAATGGAATTTATTACTGTCGAGACGTTTACTTACGTTTATCAACCAGTAAATAGCACTCAGCAAGCGGGTTTTTTCTGAGGAAATGCTCTTGCTTTCTTCTCAAGGCCGTATGCTGCCTAATAATAGTTATTTAGTCTTCTTCGTCAGTCTGAACTAAAAACAAATGTTCATAATTTCAAAGTGCATAAACTTAAGAGAAAAAAAAATTGAATTACTTTTTTCTTTTTCTAGTTTTTTTTACTAAGTATAGTTTAATCCAACACGGTAATAGGAAACTACTTCAAATTTTCTCTTGAAAGAATTTCAACATTTTTGACTTTTTATATGTTCTGGGTGATCTTAGATCCAGTACAAGAACCTAACATGTGAATAGGTCTTCCGTTAATTCTCTCAACTTGAACCTTTTGCGTTACTTCATCTAAACACTGGTCGTATTAAAAAATTCTCCAAGGAAAAATTGAAAAAGCCTGATGGCTGCAGGGTCAAGCACCACCCCAACTTCTATTCCAACTATAGATGATTTCTACGACTTCAGCATTGTATATATAATGAATTAAAAATTTACAAATATATATTTTTATTTACTTATTTTAAAAAAAATGTATTTATTTATTAGAATCAAATGTTCAAGTGAATAATTATTTTTGATTAATATTTAAGACTTGTCTATTTAGCTTTGCCAGGAGGTTGTATTACTGACTATCAGTTGTGAGTTCAAATTTTAGTAGAGGAATGTGGATTTTACATATCGTTTTACACCTCCCTCAATTTCAATGAGGATTGTTCTTGTTATGGTGCTCAGGGAATTTGACAAAAATTGAGCAAATGTAAGAATTTTTATATCTCTTATTCATAAATTATGTAAAAGATATATATATATATATATATATATATATATATAAATTGTTAATAGTTTAGCCGTTTCAATGTAGTGATTCTCTTACCATTGAGCTAAACAGTCAGTTATAATGGAAAGGTCCAAATAATTGCTTTCAACCTAAGTGGATGTATATGATCTGACAGAATGATTATAGACGGTGCTATATTACAATTTATGGATTCTAATTACCGTGTATTCCAGTGGATAAGGCAACCTCCTGACAAGACCATGATTTGAGTCAGAAATTCATGGTCTTAACTCGCTGTTATTGTACCTGACATGTAGGATGATTTCATTCGGGGGGGGGGGGTGCAACATCATTTTTTTTTTTCTTCTTTCTTTTCTTCCTTTCTTTCAAAAATTGCTTTTTTTTTTTTTTTTTTTTTTTTTTGTCTCTGTGGCCATTTTTGGACCAACAATGCCAAAAATCTCATGCCAGCATTGTTTTAGATAAAAGATCTATTTTTTTAAAGACAATTTTAGATAAAAGATCTATTTTTTTGGTAAATAATTCTGGTACACGCACAAGCTACGCTGATTCTCTTATTTGAGGTCTGGATATTGCTCCATGTGTTATTTTCCACTAATCTGTTTTCCCTTGTTTACAACAAAAATGTCTGACAACATGAAGGAAATTTTGTAAAGAAGCAAACAGAAAGAGACCTTCTGGTATCTTTCAGTGATATTTTCAAGCCTTGCTCAAGCTAATATTAATTCAGCAGTGAAATATCACAACACTACTTGAATGATATAAGTTGCTTGCACTCTTACAACATTTTGAAATATTATATGTGTGAGGTGCATATTATTAGTAATTTGATAACAGGTACACAACGTCTGTCTGAGAAGTATTCAGCTATTTGATATTTACAAAAAAATAGTTCACCTAGGGTAATGGCACCTTAATTCTGTTTGAGGAGCCCCCATTGGGATCTCATAAACTCATCCCTCCATTTCCACCTTCCTAAATAGTCTGCTAAGTCCCCTTTCAGAATTCCAATCAGCTGCCTCATTGGGTTCTCCTTAATCTCGCCCAGGGTCTGTAATCTACCAGAAGTTGCAGGGATTGCTTCTAGCTCTATTATAAAACTAACATAATTAATTTCAATTAATTGACCCCTTTGTCCTCTGAGGGGCATAGATAAGGCTAGGATAGTGCCTGTAAAATGACGAGATTATTTATGTATAGATTGGCACTCCCACCTAGGATGAGAGCATCTGTGTGTGCTGCCTCGGATCAAAGTGTCACTTCTTAGCCCTTTGCGTAGGATCAGTGATACATATATGCAAAAAGGATGAACCATGTAGGGGTCAGGCACCCCAAATTCAATTCAAGTCATTTGGTTGAATTCTTAGCTGATGCCAATTGTCAAATGGCACATTGAAAAGTAAACTAACAAATTCCACTTAAAAATTTTGCTTAATCTTTTCTTGAAATAAAAAAATGAAAATGTTGTTAAAGTATAGTTTGATCAAAATTTTATTCAATTCAATAAAAAAAAATATATGACTACATCAAAACTATATTATCTAAAGAAAAAATGGTCAAAAAACTCCAATATTCAATAAAAAAAAAATAGAAAAAATCTTTTGCGAGTAATTTTTTGTGCTTTCAATCTAAAAAACACTACTAAACCCTTGAAATTTGTCAGTTTTTTAAAAGAAACTTATTTGATAAAATAATAAAATGTTAAGCAGATGAGAAACCTTTTTTTTTTCTTTTTCAAAGATTTGCCAGTGAGTACACTGATTATAAAGAAGTGCAATTAGGATACAAATGATATTTTTCACTCTTTTTAAAAAAATCTTAAAGGTAATGAAAATATGTCCGTCTTAAATAAAGCATGAGCAAATCAATAGACAAAGGAATTTTTGAATTCATCATTTGTCTGTGTTTTTACTCATTATGTTAGTGTTTATCTGCAAATCTTTTCTTGAAGGGTTTTATCAGTTTCAATGCTGGACATTTCATTCAAACACATGGACAAAGTTTTATTTTTTAGTTACCGTTTATCTATTTGATCAAATGTCAACAAAGTAACTTTAATCTAACAAATAAAACTTATTGAAACTAGTAGAGTGCTGATGTCAATTCTAAGTCTGTAGATAAAACGGGACGACCCAGAGCACTGGAATACATCAACAATCGCACACACATATAAAAAAAAGATGGAACCCTTCCCCATCTTTGACAGTAATGGTTGTTCAATAGTTTTTCTTGAAGCTGACTAATTTTCAAGGTTTTGTGGATAGAAAGCACAAAATATTACTTGTGAAAATTATTTCTACATTTTTATAGAACATTCAAGTTTTATGACCATTTTTTTTTTTCTTTTTTTTAATAAAGGAAATTGCCCAGGGACAATTTCCTTAGAGGACATTTGCGCACAGAGACAATTTTTCACAAGAATAACATTGAAATGGGCTAGAGTTAAGGAAAGAGAGTTATGCAAAGCCATAGAGAATTTTTTATATACAGGCATCCCATATTACAATGTGGGTATTGGAGTCCAAGGAAGCCAACCACAGTCTAATCAAGCTGAGATTAATTTAGCTATTTTGGAGTCAGATCTAGCCATTTTTGCTTTAAATCTAACTATTTTGGAACTTGATTAATATTTTGGGGTTCATTATCCTCCCACAGTACAATGCAAAACCATATCATAAAGAAGGAGGCCTGTAAAAATGCAAAGCAGGGTAATAAATTTTATCCTTTGCAATTGTCTTCAGAGAGAAATTGTTCTTTGGGAGCCATTTTCCTGGATTACCCAAGTGTAGTTTTTCCATTACAAGTCAGTGTGTGTACTTAAACTGTCTGCAATTATACTCACAAGGTTGATGTCCTGAAAAGTGAAGTTTGGTACCTCTGAATCTGAATTGTTGGCAGACAAGTAGGATGGGAAGTTGTCGGCTGGTTCTCATTGTGAATGTATGAAAGATCAAAGACATAGCTTGTTGAGCAAATACTGCATTTATATATTTTTTTCAATGTTTATACATGACAAATGATTTTCTGTTTTCTGTATCAGCTTCTAACAGAGAAGTCATCTTGCTATGGAATGTAAACAGTGTGGGTTCTTGACACTGTACATTTAAATTTACACATATTATACGTCACATGAATGTCTATATTTTTGGGCTGTAACATTTGTCAAGGGAGATAACTCTTGAATGCAGATTATAAAGAAGTCACCCTTTCTTGTTTTTCAAGCAAATGCGAAAAAATTGAGTTCATTTCAATTGAACATAAACAAGAGTGGCATTCGAGGAGAATCATGCCGTCCATATATGCTTGTTTTTATCATGTAAATTTAGCATAAACTTATATTGTAAATTGAACCCTGAACATAAAACTGGGGTAGGTGGATATCTCCCCCCTTGGCCTGATTTTACTACTCATTGAGAAAAAGGTGTGAGTGCAGAATTCAAAGTTTCATCTCTGAACACTTTCAATCTCTTTCTAATTTATGGAGCTTTTGCTAAATTGTTTATTTTAAAAAAATCTTTCATAAAATTCTGATTTTGTCATTTCCTGTGATTCAATTCCAAAGATTTATTGGAATTTATTTCCAATGATTAACCCTTCCAATCCTCAGCACATGCACCTTTGGATATTCCATACCTGAGTCCCCTAAGAGTAAAAGCTCAAATCAATTTTCAAAAAAAAAGCATTATCATTTTTTAAATTTTAAGACTACTTTTTATATTCATCTTAATTTTATTAGTTACTTTCTATTGCAACTTTTTGATATGGCCAATTACTCTCTGGCAGCAGGTAAAAATGAAAAACCGGAAAAAGGTAAGAAAAAAGTTTTGTCCAATGACTTCTGAAATGTTTTTTTCTAATTCATTTTATTTTACCGTTGGTTTGCCATTTAAGTCAAATATATTTCTTATTAGGGACGTGTGAGTTGTATTACCTCTGTCATCAAATGAACTAATGGTGTATCATAAAATAGTGCTCAGCCTGAAATATTAAGCTTACAGGTTGAATTAATTTTAGCTTTTTCTACATGAAATGTCATTTTTTGTATACCATACAAGATTAGTTCTAAAAATGAAAGATATACTAATGTAAATAGACTCAATGTAAATAGTGATATGTCTTCCATATTGAGGCTTTTGAGCCCTTTACAGCAATAGTGTCCACCCACATAATTTTCAAGGATGATTTCAAATTAGAACATAATGCAGCTTAGGCTCCTGTTGATGTCAACAAAGCATTTAGTGTGACCACTACTACGATGCAAACTGTTCAGCATTGGTTCATTGAGTTTATATTTGGAAATATAGATACCAATAATAAACCTTGACGGAGACCAATGATGTTCTTAATGATGAAGAATTATTGACAGCAATGACTAATGACCCACAAACAATGGTACAAGGACTTTCTGCAGACTACAACTTCAACAGGGACCCTATCTTGTTATCTTGGGCCAATAGGAAAGGTTGAAAAAGATGGAAAAATGGATCCTACATAAACTGAACGGACTGCCCCATGAGCGAGTGATCACTGCCACTCGATACGAGTATGGTAGCTCCTAGGAGAGCACACTGTCACGTGTCTTTGAAGCAGCGTGTGCATGAGGAAGGACTGAGCGCAAAGTCTGGTCCCAGCTCGGCAAGATGCTCTGTTTATTGGCACCAGAGCATAATGGACCGAGACAGCGGCAGAACAATTGTTACTGCATACAGCACCTGATATTCCAAGATGGTTGCACTTCTGGGTAATGAACCAATGCGATTTGGCCGTATACTATATAACAGTTCCCTAACCCCTCAGATCTCAGCTGATTGTGTCTAAGCTTTAGAGAATCAGGGTTATGAAGTCTTGCAACAACTTCCATATTTACCCAACATATTTCCTTTATATTTTCAAGCATTTTGAACTTCATATCTATAATAAAAGGTTCAATGATTGGAAAGTCATAATCTGTGCCTTTTCTGAATTTGTGACCATTAAAGCTTAATAATTCAAATTGAGCTGGCATATTATCATAAGAAGATCATTCGAAAAAGGTTATTGCCTTCAAATGGATTGTATTTTCATTAAATATTTACCGTTTTCTGTTTTTTATTTTTCTTTTATCACAATAATCAAAAAATGACATTTCACTACAACACAACATAATGTCATTCTATACATCATCATCTTCATTGAGTCTTTTAACGTCCGTCGTTGGACATAGACCTTCCCCAGGATACGCCGCACTTCTCTATCATGGGCGTCGCAGAGCCAGTATTTCCTGAATCTGTCCAGTTTGTCTCTCCATCTTGTGTTCTATCGGCCTCGGTTTCTTATGTGATCTCTGGGGATTCATGTTGTGAGACGTGATGTCCATCGGTTATCTTTCATTCTTGCAACATGGCCTGCCCATTGCCATTTGAGTTTTTTAATAGTTTTGATGATGTCACGGACTCTTGTTTTCTTCCTTACATACTGTGCTGTCTTGTGATCTCTCCATGTAAGTTTGAGCATGATTCTCTCATGCTCACGTTGCATGCTTCTCAGTTTGCAGGTCCGTCTCTTGGTTAGGTTCCATACAGTGACTGACATTCCTCGAAATAGAACTTCATCCATGGGTCGATTACATTTCGAAGATAATAACGGTGTCTAAGAAAGAATTTGGCAAAATTTCTACAATTTCTCTCAATAGATGGTACAGTAAGATTATGAAACTAGTGATTTCGTTTAATCCCTAGGGATTTTGCAAAATCCCTGAATATTTCAGTAATTTCATTAAATTCCTAGTTTTACAATCAGTATAGTGATGGTTAACAAGCAGTGATCCTGATCATTACTCCTGTACCAAGTTTGATCCGCACTGGGGGTGCCACTACAGGGGCCGTGCGTCAGAATAAGCCCAACTTAGTAAATATGAAGTATACTCGGTTTCAGTATTCACAGTGTACGTACAGGTTTGTTCGATATAAGACCACGGTAGTGGGCCACCCAGTGAGGCTCATACTCATTATAGTGGTAATGGTCAGCATCACAGCTTGTTAACCGTTACTACACCGATCATAAAAGTAAGGATTTGATTTAATGAAATAACTTGTATGTTCTGGGATTTCACAATCAATAGTTTTACAATCAATAACACAGACATTACACTTACAGGAATATAGCATTCATCTATGAACTCATGTACCTATACGTACGTATTTTGCAATTTCAGATGCAGGAATGTGAGATTGTAAAGCCGAGTGTTTCTTACAATTGAACTATTAGACACATGCCTCTGTACTTATGAATGTCGATCAGTTTATTTATCTTTGTATTGTAGTGAACGTCCTCTCATCTATTGATATATATACTTGAATGTGTATATATATATATATATATATATATATATATATATATATATGTGTGTGTGTGCATATACATGCCTCTGTATTTATGAATGTCGATCAGTTTATTTATCTTTGTATTGCAGTGAACGTCCTCTCATCTATTAATATATATACTTGAATGTATATATATATATATATATATGTGTGTGCGTGCGTGTGTATATATATATGTGTGTGTGTGTTGCATATGTGGTAAAGGTTCTCTAATTTATGAGCTAACAGGTTCATTTACATACTCTTGCATAATTAATATCTCCCTTTATGCAGAATCTTTTGTAGAGGAGAGGCTGCTCATTTGTTCTGATATATTCGTCAACTGACAACTATCATTTTTGTTTATAGTTACCAAGAATGTAATCCTACAAAATGATAAGCCTACTAGAAAACTAGGCCTATGATAATGCAGAGAATAGCAGTTCACGTCAACAATGTGACTGACCTGTTTTAAGGCCCTCTATGTCACTGTTAATACGAATGAATGTTAATGAAATGTCTGTCTTGGAAAGTGTTACAAATTCAATCATTCAGTTATTTCTTCTTCTCCAAAAAGACTACACAGGAAAAAAAGAAAACAAATCAGAATAGGTCTGGTTGGTTATTCAATAGAAAACGTTGCACGACCAATGTCTTTTGGCAGCATACCGTGTTGAGGGTGATCAATAAAAAAAATTGGTAAAAAGGATAGAAACTGTCAGATGACTGACTTCTTTTAGCAGCATGCTGTATTGGGGGGTGATCAATCAAAACGTTGGAAGAAGAGGTGTTCAATAATAATAAGTTATTTCTCTCGCCTTTTGTTGGGATAGTGATATCTAAAAAGTCTAAAAACAAGCGTTGACACTGCTGGACACAAACTAAGGAACCAGTTTAGCATAAATCTACATTGTAAATTGAATCCCCTCATCAAAAACTTATTCGGGGGGAAATTTAAAAAAAAATAAAGACAAAACTTTTTCTAGATATAATAAGGAGTAAATTTTTGAATTTATATCCCTATAGCTCCATTGATGCCGCTTGTACACGTGATAGACACATATAGTCAGCCAACCGGATAGCCAGTCAGACCAACTTGAAAACTAAAGAAATCTATGTTAATGATGACTGTGTTTATGTTGACAGTTTTGGTTGATGGTTTCTTATGGTGCAATACAAAAACCACATGGAATGAGTCACTTATGCTGACTTAGATCTAATGATGCAATTTAATTGTAATTCAAGTCCACAAATTGGTTATTCAGAGTACCAATGCAATGAGACTAATTTTGAGTATCAGATATTTAAATTGTTGGCATTGCAACAACTGAGTGAGATCTGTTTATACATACACAGAAACAATTAATCCAATATACATGGACATCGGCTATCACTTTTCGAGGGCAGGGGGGCAAATGGACATATTTAGGGATGGCTTGGCAGAAGGATGTCTTCGGAATATATTGAAGTGGCAACCTTGTTACCAATGGATGATAATACTGTCTTTCTATTGAGGAACATTGAATTTGGTTACTTGAAATAGTTGTACATCTATTGACTATAAGGTTCCAACTTTGAAACCCCCTTGCCCTTGGCAAGAAGGCCCAGTTTAGGAGGAGGCAAAAGCCAATATAACATATACAGAGGAAGCCACCTATTGCGATCACTTCGAAACAGGGTCTTTTAGACAACAAAAATTAATGGGAAATTTATCTTCTAGTTTCTTGAATTTTCCTATTCATTTTGAAATGTCTGGGACTGACTGATTTTCATCATGATAACCGTTTGATAACATTATTGGTAATCATAATAAATAGCTCCCCAAAAGCATAAATTTCAAATTAATTTTTGTAATATAAAGTTGTTTGTGACAATTAATTTAATAATAGAACAACCATAGCCATCAAGGATGGCAAAAGGTTCTACTTTTTTTTTCATATATGTGAGTAGTTGTTTGTTTGTTTATGTGTTAGTTTGTGTGTTCCAGCGCTCCTGGCCATACCGTTTTGTCTACAAACTTGAAAATCGCCATCAGTACTCTACCCTTTTTTAAAAATCATTTTTTTTTTTTAAAAAAGAAGCTTTTTTACCATCTTTGGGTCTTATTCTGACAAGATTTATTAATGATATCAAGATTCTCAAAAATCTGGATGTTTCTAGAAGTTATTTTGAACTATATTTTGTCTCTATGTCATTGGCAAAGGGAGTTTGGATCTTGGCTAATTCTGCTAAAATCTGGCTGAAATTGGCCGAGTGCATTTGCAATAACTAGAAAGATGCACAAAACTTCCTTGGTTCAGGTAAAACTTTATTATAAACTTTACTTAATTATGTTGAAAAAAATTTGAATGTGTATGAAAATATTCAAACTGGCTTTCCAATGGCTCTTGTAAGCGTATCATTAATCTCTCTAAGGGAGAATTTTTTTGACCAGACTCTTGCTGGGGTGGTTGCTGGGAGTGATGCTGCTGCAGTTCTAGTAGAAGGTAGATTTTATGGGATGGAACTATCAGCTTCCTCTTTCACACGAGCCTAGGGCCCAGGAATATGACCGAAAAGGAACATCTTGGAGTTTTAATTTGTTTATTGGTTTACAAGAACCAAAACTAATCTTTTGATAGCACAATTATTCTCCTGAAATGATTCCAACCTGATTTTTTATATATTCTATCAGCATCACCAAATTATTAAATTTTTTAAAACTAATATCTTTTCGATTTTAAAACTTAAAATCATGGCTGACAATATTTTTGAGTAAAACTTGTGCCAAATGCTCAAACAAATCAACATGCAATTCAATGCTTCTCATCAGGAATTACAACAGAGGAGGATTAAAAATGGTGGAGTACTTATCCTGAGTCATTAGGTTGCAGGTGTTGTCATAAATAAAATAAGATTTGTTCATTTGAACGGAGTACAGTTCACTTTCATAGGGAGCTGATCAATGGCTGACGTTCCCAAGTAAGCCACTGTTGAGGTACAGGGACATCTTGAAATCTGACCTCAAAGCATTTGACATTCCCAGCAAGGGTGAGGCCAGCACTAGATTGTTCAGAGTGGTGGAAGGTCTGCCATGTTGGTCTAATGTACTTTGAATGCCAATGCGTCGACCAACTTCAGAAGTGCTGAAGAGCCCGCAACGTCAACATTCAAAATCAACCTCAGACAGGTAACGATTTCATCTCCATGGACTCCCAGCATCAATGCTGCTCGAGGACAGGACTGGCCAGCAACACCTGCCATCATCATTGAATTTTAAGTATTAAGAGAGATGAAATCCATCTGTTCAGTCTGTCATATTCAACATTTGCTTTCGGCAATGATATTGATATATCAAAATTACTAGTTCATAAAAATGGTTTTTGATTTTGTGATAGCATTTGTGGTGAAGGTGACTGTGACTTACCGAGGTTTCTTTGGTTTTCAAGTCAGTCTGGCTGGCTATTCATCTATATATTCGTACATGTATCAGGCATACAGGCAACACCAACGGAGCTTGAAAGCTGAAAATCTATGTCTAAAAAAAAATGTTGTATTTTTTTGTCCTTTTGAAATCTCCCCCAATAGATTTTTAGTGGGAGGCTCAGTTTGCAATGTAAGTTTATTCTAAATCGACCCTTAGTTTGCGCCCGCTTATTTTTTGTTCAGACTTTTTAGTTATGGCTGCCCAACAAAAGGGCGAGAGAAGTAACTTAATCATTGAACACCCCTTCTTCCAATGTTCGATTGATCACCCCCAACACAACATGCTGCCAAAAGACATTGGGCCTTGTGACAGTTTCTATTGAGTGACAAACCAGACCTATCTAATACTAAAGTCAAAATTCCGTCAGTTTTGTATAAGGATTGAAATAACCTTTTTAAAAAGTATTGGATACATTTGCTCTCATTGTATTTTTCTAATAAAAGTACTCCTCAAGAGTTGGTATCAATAAATACACCTGACTGTCAAACAATTACTAATTGTTTATGATGGATGCACATAGTTGCACTAATTCCTGCATACAACTACTATTAACAGAGACAAAAGGTCTGTGCATTCTGATGCACAAAGATGACAAGAATAGATGATATCCATACCTTGTATACATGAATCATCATATATCAGAACTAATGATCTACAAAAATTTTGAAAATTATCTTAAAAAAAAAGATCTCTTATCAAACATTATCTAAAAAAGTACCAGCATAAGATGTGGACATAGTCGGTCCCAAAATGACCATAGAGACCCCCAAAAGCACTTTTTAAAAAATGGTTAAGATGGTGCCTGTTGGTATTCTCATGTGCAATTTTTCAAGGTTGTAGCCCCCAAAATGTGACCAGGAGTGCCCGAAGATACAGACAGACACACAGACGTTTGTGAGGCTACGATCCTTCGATATTATTATTCTGAGAGAAAAAAACTGTCTTTAGAAACTAACTTTGCTGGTCGGCCAAAATCACAGAACTGTGAAAACTGCATACGAAATAGCAAGACATTTTTTTCCATCTCACTAACCACTCGTCTAGATAATTTTTGTGATTTTTGTCATAGATTTGGCCATGCATGTGAGAGTATTCACCCAACTGCTACTGATGAAGATGGTGAGAATCAATAGCTTTTCTCAAGTTTTAACATTTAAATGTTTCTTAGACTCTTATCCTATGCATCTAACTACAATTCCAGAAATCTGTATGTATGTACCGCGATTACTCGATAACTGGCCATTATATGAAGTTGAAATTCGCCATATATAATAGTCAGCATACAAGGCATTGCAGTGTTAAGTTTGAAGTTGATTTGGAAATTTTTTTGATGTATCTTAGAATCAAAGATTACAAATATTTTGTTATAAGTTTTCATAAATTATTCCCCGTGATTTTCAGTTTGCTCTTTAATTGAATACAATTTGTATAAACGAATTGTCGTACTGATAAAATTTGTACAATTTTCCGTGATTTTTCGACAAAAACGGCTAATGCGTTTTTTCTTCTTGGTATTCGTCTAAAAACAATTAAAGAATGTTGTGTATATGTGCGTGTATTGCGATTACTTGATAATTAGCCATTGTATAAAGTTAACATTCACCAAATGTACTAGTCGGTACATAGGGGATAGCAGTGCCGAGTTTGAAGTTGTTTGGACAAGTGGTTCTCGAGAAATCTAATAAAAATGAATAAAATTCAAAGAAAATGAATCTTTCTTTATAGTTTCTATAAATTATCCCCTTTGATTTACGCCCTTTAGAATTATCTAAATTTAGACATAAAACCTCGAAATTGGTAATCCTGAGAGAAAAGTAACCGAAATACTTCAAAGCCGTAGTTTTGTAGGACGGACGGAAAATTACTAATCAACATGGCAGGCTGCTCCGCACACCATCAAGTCCGGACCCTTGCAATCAAGAACCTTTGGAAGGGGCGCTGTCTTAGTTTTATCAACTGAATGTCTGTACCCAAATCATCATGCCGTTTTTTTCGGACGGAAATTCTAAAAAATATGGTTACTCCTAGTAGCCATTTCGGGGGCCGTATTTGATTTCGGTGACTAATCACGAATATAGCCCCAATATAATCGGTTTAAATCGATTGCTCAACCATTGAAACATGAATTTATAACCAAATCAATTTATCTGTTTTGGTTGTAAAATTATGGCTTCCTTCATCATTATATCCAGATACGGTCGTCATCTTGGGAGTCATATTGAATTCGTGATCCTATCCTGCAAGAATATCACACCAGAACTGGCTCTTATCACTTGTTCAATTCATTTTGGTTAGGTTGCAATTTTATGACTAAAACAATATTTGTCGAAATACGGCAACCATCTTGGACGTCATCTTGGACACCATCTTGGACACCATCTTGGACACCATCTTGGATTACTTCTATCACGATTCCAGGTGATTTTTAGAATAGCATTTCTAGTGTCATGTGGCAACGAATCCGCAAAAACCAGGTAGTTAGTATCAGTTTCAATGTTTGGACCTAATTCTCTTGGACTAACAGGAATGTCAGCAATGTTCATTTCACACTCCAACATTGCCGGCATTCCGGTCGTACTACATTAGGGTAAAGGTTTTGAGGTAGGGGTAGGATTAGGTGAGGGTTAGGGGCATTGTTAGGGTTGGATAATTAATGAGATGCGAAAATTGAGCAATACTACTAGCTCAGTAAGAGGGACTGCACTTCTTTTCAGAGGTCACGCTTCTTCTTAGAGGTAACGCTCCTTCTCAGAGGTCACGCTTCTCCTTAGGGACTGCACTACCTGAGTTGCACTCCGATGATGAAATATTGTAATAAAAACATCACATTGAAGAAAAAAATCGAGATATGATGAAACTTGGTTCCAGAATTACAGCAAATCTTTTTATGGACGTTGAGCCACGAGAATTAGTGAACGAACTTGAAGGTTTGATTGGTGACATTGACACTGACACATTTTCAACTAAGCTGAAAAGAAGAGAAGAAATTGATTCCGAGTCAAGACAAAATAAAGTGTCATTATCTTTCGTTGTAGTCAATTCGAGCACTGGAGAGCTCTTTACAACAATAGGGAGAGTACGTTAACTTCAACCGAGACGATTACGTGTCAAGTTTAACATTCTAATCTCCAACCTATTAGCTTTCATTATTATATTAGTCAAATGAAATTGGCAAGCGATTTAACAAGATGTTACAATTGACTAAGGCATTATACTGTTGTTTTTTTTAAAATTCTGTATCATATTTCTAGTTCGCGTTGTTCCAAAATATCTTTTCGGGGAAAATATTTTGGCGTGTGAAAGATAGTAGGAAAAGAAAATGATTTATGAGAAATATTTAAGAAATCGATGTTTCGTATTCTTTAGTTAGAAATAAAGACGTTATAGTTGTTCAAACACGCACACGCATGCGTGCGAGGGTATATCAAGTTCGTAGCTTTACTCGAAGTTCTAAAGGAATAGCTGGTTGGGGGAAAGAAAACTATAAAAAAAAGCAACACTGTTTTCAACCACAAACAATATTGAAATATTCATTTTTTCGGCTGTAATATCAAATACTGTGTGCCTATTTAATATTGACTATTCTTTGGTCGGTTTTTGTGTCCCTGTTTTCGGAACACGGACCACAAAAGGTAGGATCTTCAAAAAGGTTACAACGGGAGTTTTCCTTCAGAAAATCAATTGAAAACCCGAAGTCACAAACGGTAGCGAAGGGTCCTACTTTTAGGTAATACTGGTCTGCGACGCCCATGATAGCGAATTGTAGCGAATCCTGGGGAAGGTCTATCCCAAACAACGGACGTTGAAAGATTGAAGATGATAATGATGATGTTAGTGTGTTCCAGCGCTCCTGGTCTTACTGTTTTGTCTAGAGACTTGAAAATCATCATCAGTATCCCTTCTGAAAATGATTTTTTTGGTGAAAAAGCTTTTTTTGATCATTTAGGGTCTTATTTTGACGGGTTAGTTAATAACATCTAGATTCTCCATATGTTTCTAGAAGTTTTTTGGTTCTATTTTAGATGTTTTACAGTGGATATAACATCTAGATTCTCCAGAATCTAGATGTTTCTAGATGTTTTTTTAAAAACTCCATATTAGATATATTCCAGGGGAAATAACATCTCCAATACCCAGAGACTAGATATTTCTGAATGTTTTTTTACATTCAATTTTATATGATTTTCAGTGGAAATAATCTAGATTATCAAGAGTCTGGATGTTTATAGATGTTTTTTTACCCTCTATTCTAGATGTTTTCCGGTAGAAATAACTTCTACATCTTCCAGAGTCCAGATTGTCTTTTTTTTTTCACTCTATCTTAGATGTTTTTCAGTGAGAAACGCCAGAATAGAATTTATTCTTACGTACTTATTCTCGATGGAATTTTGTTTACATGACTTCAAATTTTTTTCGCTACGTTTGTTCAATTATTGATTGTGATGGCCAGCTCTATCTATTTCCTATTTCACAGCCTCGAATAAACGAGGATGTCGCCAGGAGTTAGGAATAAAAGCTCCTTTGTTGGCAATGTTGTTTAATCAAATAAGGAGAGGAACAGACCTTTCTCTTTTTAAACAACTTTGTTTATTGCGCAAAAGAAAAATGGAGAGGGCGAAAACAAAATGGATTACTTGACTTGGATGTCACAGTTGCGAGGTCAAAATCAGGAGGTAAATAATCTAGAATCGACTCAACTCCAACTTAATCATTAAAAATTAGAAAAAACAAAACAAACGTTGTATAAAAAGCAGGACAATTACCAGAAAATTAATTAGTGCTGACTGCTGACTTGAAATAAACTAATAAATTGGAAGTTATTATTAAAAGTCACTAATTGTTCTCTTCTGGTTTATTAGAAACCGCAAGCCAAAGTTCACACCAGAAGTGTCAACATAAGTTTCATTAATTTACAAGTCGTTCCGGCTGGCTTGCTATGTATGTATATATGTATGTATGTATGCATCACAAGCTTTAGTAATTTGAAGCCTTCCTTGCCCGGACTTCACGTATCACAAGTTTCTTCCCGTCTCAGGGTTCCTCGAAGTTTTTGCGACTCAGAAGCGACAGGAACCAGAAGTGGCGTCACTCACTTCACCATGCGCTTTTTTTCACCACGTTGGAGGAGTCGGTTTCATCTCAATAGCATTAGCACCAGTCTCAGTCTCAGTCAGGTTTGAACTCGGCTTCCCCATTCAATTTCCCCAACGGAGCTAGACGGCTGCAAAACATTAATCCCTAATTATGTCTACAAATAACTTTTTCTTATCTCCTTCCACAATAATAGGTTTTTAGAGGTGTAGAGGGGTTCAGTTTACAATGTAAGTTTATGCTCAAATGGCCCCTTAGTTTGTGTTTGTTTTTGAAAATTCAGACTGGTTTTTAGTAATCACCGCCCAACAAAAGGCGAGAGAAACAAATAATTCATTGATCCCCTCTTTTTCAACTTTTAAAAATTCATCACCCCCAACACACATTCTGTCAAAAGACGTTGGTCTTGTGACGTTTTCTATTGAGTGACTAGCAAGACTTTTTTCTTGAGTTCATTTGAATTACTAGAAGAGTACCCGTCAGAATGACGAAATTATTTACGTATGTATAAATCTTACAGCTTTATATTTTATCATGAATGTATTTACTGCAAACGAAAAAGCGCATACCTCGAACTTATTTTCCGTCGATTTTTCACAACTCTTCATGTTTTCTGAGTTTCAAATCATTTTAAAATTATATGGTGTCAGGATTGGGTGAAACAAACGAATTTGTCCTTCTTGGTATGAGAAAAAAATGCGTTTTATTCATGGAAATATCCGAGATGTCTCTATTTATGGAATCATTTTCCGCACTACTACTAATACATCGGTAGCAGCAGTAATAATAATGGTGTAGATACAAACACACAGACTCCGTAGAGCCTTACTCTACCCCCATCCTCTATTTCTGTTTGTATTAGTGTGACAGAAACCAACGAACTGACAGACAAAAAGTGACATGGGCTTTTAGATTTTTATTACAAATGTTTCTCCTTAAAACTATTGATATCGTCATTTGTTTCTTTTTAAAACAAGACGCAAGCACTGAAAAGTGTTCAGTAGTTTTCCAAAAAAGCTATCGACACTTCATGTAGGGACGTAGTTTATCTCAGGGCTAATCAGTTATCTGCCCTTTGTTTAAAAAGAAACTGTGAGGAACCTACCCTTGAGCACGTAGCGGCTTCTCATCTTGTTTCCTGTAGAACAGATGGTCTAAAACCAATGTCACAGATTCACTGGTGTTTATTGAATACATAAAAACACTGAACAGTAGCACTTTAGTCTGACCTAATTAATCACTGACTTAATTACAGGCCGTTTCTCAACTCGAGAATAACAAATGAATTCCATGAGTAGATTTTATTTGTGATACGAGTGAAAGAGCCTGTCCTATACATTTTTTTGTATATTTCGACACTGTTTCTGCCAGTGAACAATTTATAACAATAATTTTTGATAAGGAAATGAATTTTGATTTTTGTACTTTGTATCTGACAACAGTCAGCGAATCCTTTGACTTGAAATATGATACGAATTGAACCTAGAGTTAAAATTAAGTTTGGAAATAATTCATAACGTTGCAAAGAGTCAATAAAAGACAACTCATGAGTACGAAGCCAATCTTGATAACTGATAATTCTCGAATCGATACTGTTTGGAAAGTAACTGTTGTTATATATATATATATATATATATATATATATATATATATATATATATATATAAAATAAAAATTATAGAATTTGAGTCATCCACAAACAGCTGTTTCATTGTATTATTACTCTTCAGACTATCCATTATCCCATCCAGTACCATTAGGTAGGATCGGAACCTCCGCTTCAGACCCATAGGCTGGGATTTTACCTCTACTCTCTGCAGTACTGGACGGTCAGTAGGACCGAATTTAAGCGATATATTTTTCTTACACACCATTCCCCATCAACTAGAGTGTTCCATTCCAGAGTTGGAAGAGCGTTGCATAAGCTTATAATGAACGAGTTAACTCACTTAAAGAGTGCTCAACCCTGAATAAGGGAGCGTTGATTATAATAATAATTAAATAATTGAGTCATCCACAGACAACTGTTCCGTTGAATTACAACTCTCCAGTGAGGATATATATATATATATATATATATGTGTGTGTGTGTGTGTGTGTGTGTGTGTGTGTGTGTTTGCGTGTTTGTACAGTTCATAATGTATTTTCTAACTTGTGAGAATTCGAAAACAAAGGAATAGAAAGCAGATTTTATCCGTTGTTCAATCACAATGCTCAATACTCAAAGTAAATAGAGCTATAGATATACAAAAATAAGAATCACAAGGATGTATACCCGGTGAATGTCAACAGTTTGTGCCTAACGCACTTTTCAGCAACCGGCAATTTGTGAAGAGTGCGTTAGGCACAGAATATTGGCATTCACCTGGTATATATCCTTGCAATTATTTTATATATATATATATATATATATATATATATATATATATATATATATATTCAACAATGTGGCTTGACGAGGTAAACATCAATGTTAAAGTAGCTCCAATTAAGGCAAAGTACCTAGCTGGTTCATGCATACGTATAAAAAGACTCAGGTGAGCACGTAGATGAATCGGGAATTAGGAAGAATCAGCCATTCGGGTTCAGAGATTCGGAAGAATAGGTCGAGCTCATTCGACACCAATGGATTCAACAATTAGCAATAAGCTGGAGCGGACAGAACTGGACAGGGTCAGGATGACGTCAACGTCAGCAGATATGTAAGAGTTAGATTTCTCTTGGGTGTTTGGTAGTCAGGCGATTTGACTAAAGGAGAAACCACATCCCTTGTTCAGCCTCCCATTCTCCCTTTAACTTAATTCCAAAATAAAGCGAGAACGCAGCAAACAAGAACTAAAGATATTTGACATGTATTCCGACAGTCTTACCTCTAATACTACGATCACCGACCTTATGAAGAACTATGAAATTGAAGGATTATTACTCGGGCTAGTGTCCTTATTTTACTCTTTTTTTTTTCGGTACCCGATTGAACTCATGATAACCAGACAGAACAAGATACACTTAACCAACGCTTTTATCAACCGGAAAAGGTCGGAGTGGAGGGCACTACAGCCGAAACGTTGAGACGATAACAACCAAGATGCCCAAGTATATCATTGTAAAATGGCAATGATTCCTCCTTCAAGAAATTCAGCCAAGAAAATGAATCAGTTTATATCAGTTATATCCAAAGAAGAAAGAAGTAGTTTATGAGTATAAAGATGGTGTGTTTATCATATTGGCGTTTTGCAGGCCGAGATATTATCTCAGTATATATATATATATATATATATATATATATATACATATATATATATTGTGTCATACACAGACAGCTGTTTCGTTGTATTACAACTCTTCAGTGTGACTATAGACTATCCATTATCCCATCCTGTACCACGAGGCAGGATCAAAACCTTAGCTTCAGACCCGGAGGCTGGTATCCTCCCTCCATGAAACTGGGCAGTCAGTGAGGTTGAATTTAAGCGATATATTTGTTTATCGTATATATTCCTCATCCACTAGAGTGCTCCATTCCATATTGGAAGAGCATAATATATATATATATATATATATATATATATATATATATATATATATAGTTGGGATAAAAGCAGAAGTGAAGTTTGGTCCTGCTACAGGCAGACTTGTCATGAATAGTACGCATGCTCAGCAATATCAAAACAAAGACAGTGACTCTATGTGTGTACACGCGCATGTGTGTGTGTTTGTGTGTGTGTGTGTGTGTGTGTGTGTGTGTGTGTAAAATTAATATTGATTCGTATCTAAATATATCACAAGAAAGATATCCGGGAAAAGGAGGAAAGTACTTTGTGACCTTTGAACACCTATCATGAACCAGCGATAATGCTGAACGTATCAAATATTTACACAAACCATCCAGTATCCTGTTTTGAGATCGGAAGTTTCTTTCACGAATAAACATGCTCTAAGGTTCCAACTAATGCGTTGTAGCTGCAAAAGCCAGTAGCAATGCACCTAAAACTATACATAAGCCCATTAGATTGTTTATATACGTTGACCCATGAAGTATATTGATGAAGAGTTGCAGAAATGTCGTCTTCTGTAAATACTGAAGTGAGACCGGAATTATGTCTAAGCTCAATTCGGCAAGGCCAAAATAGTGGAACGCTAAATTTAGGATAAAACTTACAAATCGAGCGAATGATCTGCTGAACAGCGCTCTCAACTCAGTACCTTAGACGTCTCAAAAGGTTGCTGAGTGCAGTATGGCAAGGCCTACGAGAAGAGAAAAGAAGGGGTTCTTTGTACCAGAGACCAGGATTCTAAAGGGGACCAGGGAATTATCGGAGAGCTCAAAAAATGTTTGCATAAATTGAAGACTAGCATTTACATTTTCTCCGACCCTGTAATATGATCCATAATACTATTTATATTTATTTTAATATATTTCTATTGCTGTTCTCTATAAATCATCTTGTTCATCTGCAAGTCTCAAGTCGAAAACAACTGATTACATGCGATCATCAGATGTATTGGCCACTTGTCTGCAGCCATTATACCGACAGAAATGTAGTTGTAGTTGTTTGAAGGCGTGTGCTCAATGACGAAACTCAAATGTTTGCCAATGTTTGAGACTGATATACTACAATAGCCATTATATCCAAATGTAGGGCCCCTGGGGCACGGGGTCCAATTTAGAGCAATTTGTCCAATTGACCTTAAATCGGGCCTTGGAGTTTCCTGAAGCCACCGGCAATCAACCAAATCTTTCGCTCACGAACACTCTAAAACGAATTCAATTTCACCATTTCTTGCCTTTCTTCTTTTCTTGACGGTTGAATTTAGCCATTATCCTTTAGCGAATATCTTTACGTTCCACTCATACCCTTTTACGTACCTCAAGCCGTTCACCCAACTCGCTCTGCGCTCTTCGTGATTTTTGTGCTGTGATTCCATTCTCAGGACCTCTTCTGTACCCCAAGCCTTTCAATGTAAAATCTTCATTTCAAAGTGTGACAGACAGATATAAATGTATCTCATTATAATGTAGGTAAATATCACTTTAGAAAAATGTAAGAGCGACATCGCACATGAAAAAAGGAAAAGTGAAGCGTCCAGTCCCTCGAGAGGTAGTTTTCAATGGAAGTCGGTGATGAAGTCCTGGTTAACGCAGCATGCATCAGCTTAGTTGCAAGTCTTTCCCCCCGATAAGCTTAAACTGTTCTCAATTAGCTGCTGCGTGCACAGTGAAAATTGTCCTTATGAAGAGCTTTTCGCTCACTCTGGGAATCAAACCTGGTATCTTCTGCATGCAAGGCATACGTACTAACCATTACACTATCTGAGAGGGCTCATTTTTTAAACACCTTGGCAAATTAATAGCAATAGTAGATTATACGCTCTTGAAAATCATCAGTATGGTTTTTCACTTTTAAAAGTGATATTTATGAAAAGCTGACAAGTTTTCTTTTTGCTTATTTGATTAAATAATCTTTTTGAAGGCGTGTGTTTAATGACGAGACACAAATGTTAGCCAATGAGTTTTAGACAGATATTCTACAACAGCCATTATACCTACAGAAAAAAACACCAAGTAGTTTTGGCTTCTAATGTCGGTCTACTTTTCAGCGTTCGTTGATGAGAAAACATGTAGTCGCTGGTGTAAGATATATCTCTACCGTTACGAATAATGACTGAAGTATTGTTCCACCGACACTAAAATCTCAACAATTTTTTCCACCTCCTCCTTTTTTTGTTGAACGCCTTCTTTTCTATCCAAGTTTTCTTCTTTGTCTTTTTATCTTATTCTTTCTTTCTTCCTTTTTCTTCTTCTTCTAATTTGTCGTCGTCGTCTTCTTCTTCTTCATCTTTATCGTCTTCTTCTTTTTCTTCTTCCTCTTCTTCTTTGTTGTCTTCTTCCTTTTCTTCTTCTTTGTCTTCTTCTTCGTCGTCGTCGTCTTCTTCATCTTTATCGTCTTCTTCTTCGTCTTCTCTTTTCATCTTCGTCATCGTCTTCTCTTTCATCTTTATCACCTTCTTCTTTGTCTTTTTCTTCTTTGTTGTTGCTTCTTCTTCTTTGTCGTTGTTTTCTTCTTCTTCATCTTTATCGTCTTTTTTCTTCTTTTTTTTTCTTTTTCTTCATCTTTGTCGTCGTCTTCTAAATTTTCTTCTTCTTCTTTGTCTTGCTCCTAATTCCCGTAATTAAAGAAGAAGAAGAAGAAGAAGAAGAAGAAGAAGAAGAAGAAGAAGAAGAAGAAGAAGAAGAAGAAGAAGAAGTTGTAGGTATGAGCGAGACAGAGTGCAAGCACCGTTGGTAGTCGAAAAAAACTAAAAAAAAACAAAAAAACAAGAACAAAATAAAACAAAAACGGCTAGCCTTAAATTCTGTCGTTGGATATCAGGTTCTTTATCGGCTGCTTCGGGTACTCATTAGTAGGCAGATTTGCGGAGGTGGTTCTCTAATGACACCGGTGGATGATAGCCGGCCAGCTACAGCTGAAATTAAAGTATTGCTCGGCTGGGAAAACGTTTTGACTTGATGCTGAAATACCGGCGAAGTATTCTCGACTGTTCTTTTCAAACCACTTTTACGTCAATTGGCTTGGAAGGTAGCGAAGGATCATTTGTCGAAAATAAAAACAGAACTAAGACATGGAGGTGGTACGTTAGAGGGTGGTTAAGTAGGATTTGTCTTTTGCAGTAATGGAAAGAAAGTGATATAAGCTAAAGCGGTAGTTACGTGCGAATCCTTGCGGGGGGAAAAATAGAAACTTGATGTTTGGTTGGTTGTTCGGTTAGTAGTGTATCAAAACCATAAAAACAGAGCTTTTTTTCCTCGAAAGTCACGAAGATGGATAACAAAGAAATAAGCAACGAACTCCGGCTTTGAACAACTACGTAAAAAAAAAATGGTCAGGGCTCCACTTTTCTTGAATTCGAGATAAGAGTTAGTTGAAAGTTCTGCTGTGTCATCATCATCATCATCGTCAAACTTTTAACGTCCGTCGTTGGACATAGACCTTCCCCAGGATTCACCACAATTCTCTATCATGGGCGTTGCAGAGCCAATATTTCCTGAATCTGTCCAGTTCATCACTCCATCTTGTGTTCTGTCGGCCTCAGTTTCTTATGTGATCTCTGGGGATCCATGTTGTGAGACGTGATGTCCATCGGTTGTCTTTCATTCTTGCAATATGGCTTGCCCATTGCCATTTGAGTTTTTCAATAGTTTCTATGATGTCACAGACACCCGTTTTCCTCCTTATATACTGTACTGTCTTGTGATCTCTCCATGAAAGGTTAAGCATGATTCTCTCATGCGCATGTTGCATGCTCCTCAGTTTGCAGGTCTGTCTCTTGGTTAGGTTCCATGTTTGAGCTTCATAAGTGACTATCGGGAGATTGCATTGGTTGTATACTCTTCTTTAGTGCAAAGGAGAAACTGGTTATTGAACTGAAGTCCCCCCTAATGCCAACAGACTCCAACAACTTGGTTTACCAAGTCTTGCATACGAACGCAGAAGAGATGTGACTGAAACTTGACGTATTTTGACCAACCAATGTTCAATCGAAACCCCCTGTCGTTACCCTATCTATCCAAAGAAGCACACGCTGTACCTCTCAACAAACACATACCCTGGAAGCCACGGGTACACTCTTCAACCCTAACTTCTAACTTGTGCAATGAGACAGTTTTTCACTGCAAGGGGGACAGCGGACAGGAACCGAAATCACCGTCATCGTAGAGAATGCGAACACTTCCAAGTCTGGGCAAGAGAAGGGATGGTCAAGTAGAGATAATCATTGATAGACCTTCACCTACTAATCTGTGTAACCCAAGCTCATCATTAATAGATGAGGAGCTGGAAAACGTTTGGTTGAAACCTGTCGGTCTAATTACTGCATGATATATACTGACCGGTCTAAGGTATATAAGGTTCAAATCACCTTCTTTGGGTGCTGGCCAACCTTTGGTATTGTTAATGGTTCCCAGTGGTCTCTTGGATTCAACCTTGTTGTAAAATAACCATTTCAATGCCAGTCGCAATTGGTTTCTAAATCGAACCATTCTTTACATGTAAGTCGCGAATTTTACACGGAAATACGGTTCAATAGGGTTTTCCGTTTGCTTATGTGGAAGTCACGTATCAAAGTTACTAACATAACCAAGTTGTAGTAAATGACTTTCAATGCTTCGAATATTTGAAGTATCGCCATTTCCCAAGTCGTAAAATATGCTGAAAATCTTGCGTATTTTCCTCTATTTTCAATGTTAGAATCAATGAACAAAATATGCCATTTTTAACATAAAAAATACTCGCTGATATGATAGCTGTCACAACTTAATCAAAGTCGATCTTTTTTTATGGAGTAAAAAAAACACTTTTTGAAGAATGGACTTTTTGGCCACCTATCATAATCTTATTTAACTCTGGTGTATCGGCAAACGAGCTAGAAGTACTATGTTCATATCTTCTCTTGAAACTAAACTGGTCACAGAGGATGGAAATACGGGCGGTCACTTTTTAAATCAACTTTCATCAGTGGCAACTGGTTACAGAATATTTTGGAATGCACACAAAAATGACCGAGATGATTGCTACCATTTACCAAGAAATTCTTCGCGAGAGAAGACCTAAGCTTAGACAGACATTTTTTGAATCCTGACGACACTGCAAACGAATCATACGCTCAATAAAGTCTATACAATGAGGGGACCTTTGTTTTTAGTTAGGCCCTGTTATTAAAACAACGGTTAAAAGTACTTGGAATCATGTGTTTGTTTCTTATAGACGTTCCGTGAAAATTGTGATTGCAAATTATATTTGCGTTACTGCATTTTTTACTTCAAATAAAACAAGTGAAGAACTACAGTCAGATCTTGGCCAGTGTTCAGATTATATTATGAGAAAATGGAGCATTAATTGTAAGGAAAGTCAGAAAAAAGGAAAAAATATTTTCAGTATGAATGTATCTATTTTTTAAAAAGGGAATAAGTCCGTGCGTAGTTGTGAAATAAATTTCCGTCATCACCGAAAACTTGTCAATTTAGACCAGCCAGTAGGACAGTCTGGCAATCAGTTGATCATGAGTTCAAATCACAATAGAGGAATGTGAATTTCACATATCTGTTTTGATGAGACGTATTCTTGTTTGTACTTGTTCTTGTTAGGAAAACAAAGTCAACTTCAGTTTGGGAGTTTGACCAAAAATTCAGCAGAGATCGTAAAGTATATATTTGCAAGATAAGTACGGGAGTGACTCTATATGTCCGTGGACTGACACGGCACGGTTATTACCTGTATTTTGATCTGAAATTTTCACTGCAAAACATTCGATAGATGTAATTAACGGAAACGCGTTGGATTAGGCGCATGGAAAGGGAGAGGATTATGTTGGAAAATAAATATTTATTGTGTAAAAAAAATGCTTCCTTCATCCTTAGGCTACGGACTTCTTGTTGAACATGGGTGTATAAACTAGTAGTGTATCTTTTAGAGAGTAGAAAAGGTTATCTAGCCCCGGGAAGGCAACCAGTCTAGGAGAAGGATTCCAAACCAGGGAACGCAGTTTGACGCCCAATTTGACATCCTTCTGGTAGCTATAGCAGCCAAGATGATGCCAGGTGTGTCTCTTCCTGTTCTCCCCTGGACGATACCAGCAAGGTCAAGAGAGGGATTTTTCACCCGGGCATGTGCCCTGGATGATGTGCTCCAGTATCGTTCCGATGTCAACGAGTAACAATTATCAGTACAAAAAATCAGATCGGCAAACCGTGTTCGAATTTTGCCGGGGGAATGCATTTTATTTTAACTCCGAACTGATGCCATTAATTAACGTCGAATTGATGTCATCAGGAAAGACATGAATCCACTTCTCCCTGCTATCCGGTCCATTGCAAAGAGAAACAGTTAATTGATAAAGTTGTTCTGCGAGGTCAAGACGTAGTGTAACGCAATAGCTGTATGGAGAATACGTAACTCACAGTCAAGGAATGACTCCGCAGAACACCCGTTTAACACACACGCACGCTCACGCGAGCGCATATATATATGTATATATATATATATATATATATATATATATATATATAGTACAAATCAGGTTTGCAAAGAAGCATAATATAATATAGTATAGTATAAAGCAATGTCTGATATGTGATGGATTTATTTCGTAAAGTGCTCGAAACATTCAACTTTAAATTCCAAGAGTTAAGTTGGTTTTCAGTAGAACTGGAAATATAGTAGAAAGTAGATTCGCCAAGTACATTATCCTTTACAACTGAAAAATATGAAAACAATACATCGTTATCAATATATCTTTGGAAAATGTACGAAATGAATTACAAACCAACGGTAAAATGGAAAATTTCAAGACAAACCAATACATGCCAAACTATAGAAAATTCTTGTAATCTCTGCCTGAACGAGAAATTTGACCTAAGTAGATTTATTGAAGAGGAAAAATGAAATAACATTAAAATGCTGACATCGCTCGAAATTCTTATTAACAACAATCCATACATTAGAACATTGAAGGTAACATAGACGGTTTACCCATATACCAATTATAAAAAACAAAAAACAAATACATCTACATTATCTACTCTCTCACGTGTCGAAGTAAATTGAGAACAATACAATCCACTAAGGTAATAAAAGACGCAAACATAAGCAATAAATTCATTGCACAAATCAAGGTTAGGATCAAAATATCCCTTAGATCACAATTCAGCATCCACTTACAGATAACTCCCACACCTCGTTCACACCATTTGACTTGTAACTGATAACTACCAGTAAAACATGCACACTACAAAAAACGGAAACAAAAAAAAACAAAACAAAAACAAACAAACAAACAGCAACACCAATAATACTAAATAAAAGCTCCTCCCACCATAGCGACACCCACAAGACTCTCACCGAATTCTCCTTACAGGAATCTGAAACGTATAATCATTCGCTTGAAGAGGCCTGAAGAAGGCAAAAACATGAACGTGTTTGTGTGGCGAATCTACTTTCTATTATATATATATATATATATATATATATATATATATATATATATATATATATATATATATATATATATACTGTCCTGCATCGACATGTATCCAGGTCACGCTCTGATAGTATGGGCGCAACTCAACCTAGACATAAGTCAATCATTATAGGGTTAAGTGATATATACGCACTGCACGACATTAAGATTCCATGACGCGTACATATTTACCTAAATTTCGATATTGTACATACGTCTTCTTTTCAATATATATATATATATATATATATATATATATATGGTTCCTTTTCACTATGAAATTCATATATATATACATATTTTCATTTGGGATCCATATTTCATTGTAAATCAATTGCGGGTCTATATGATTGCTTATCATCCAGGAAATTAACCAAAAGTAATCACCTTTATAGATATAGAGGAATATATTACGAGAATTATATATATATATATATATATATATATATATATATATATATATATATATATATATATATAGATAGATAGATAGATAGATAGATAGATAGATAGATGGATGGATATATAGATAGATAGATAGATAAACGGATAGATGGATAGATAGATTGAGATATTAACATGAATGTACATATATACATATATATAGAGAGAGAGGGGGGAGGAGAAAGACAGGAAGAAATGTTTGGGATGTGAATAATGAATCCCTTTGAAAAAGAATCGATTCACATAATATTTGTTCGGACAAGTTATTTCCCAGACTTTTCGTCACGCTATGGTCTATCCATAAATAATACAATTCAACGGACATCTTTTCCCGTATCCGCCACACGACTCCGACACGACAATGATCCTGAATTTGTTTCAGATAAAAGAAATAATAGCATAGCAGTTATTTGTAGGCAATTGTCAATCACTATTGCCTTAAGGAGGAAGATCCATTATTTATTATGTTCCCGGGGAGAAGTCAATGCACAATACATTTGATCAATCCCAGTGTGTTGTATTATTTTCCTTTGTTAGACTAATACAATGATTGAGCGGAGTTCAAAGGCAAGGGTCCAGGCTTGAACTTGTCACAGCTGTAGATCCTAATACAATCCACGTTGTGCTCGCAGGGGCCGGCCCAGGGTATTGGCCATAAAGGTAGTTGCCCGGGACGTCAAGTGCCAGGGGCGCCCGTCACGTGTCTCAGAGAGTTGGACATTCGAAGTGCAAATGGAAAAATAGGAAGAAGAATAAATTCAACTGAATAGAAAATAGGAAAATTCCCTGATGTGAAGTCAGATTTTTAAGGAATATAGGATACTGCTATATATTTAAAAGGCACCGAATTTTAGCTTGCCCTGGTTACAAGGAACCCTAGGACCAGCCTAGTAAGCTAGCTGGATATTGATAACGTTATATATATATATATAATTTAGACAGGGGTTATAACTGGCTAAGGAGAATTTTTACAGTAGACATTATATATATATATATATATATATATATATATATATATATATATATATATATATATATATATATATATATATATATATATATAACATAAGGGAATAGGTATATAATCCGACAGAAATAAAGATGTATCATTTTGAAACTCTATTTGTTACACTGTGGAAGTATCATCTGGTCTAGACAACGTAAATAGAATAAACAATGAAAGAAAATGGGGCTGCCGCATGAATTTTCTTCAATTGTTTATTCTATTTAGGTTGTCTTGGCCAAATGATAATTTCAACGTGTAATAACGGGAGATCATTTCAAAAAAAAATTCAAAATGATATAAAGCAATTTATGATTATTTAGGCAAATTATAAATCCATTCCCTTATAATAACAATTGTGTCATCCACAGACATCTGTTTCGTTGTAATACGATTCTTCCGTGTGGCTATAGACTATCCATACCCCTTCCAGCACCGCGAGGTAGGATCGAAACCTTCGTTTTTGACCAAAAGGCAAATGTTCCACCCTAGCCCTACGCAAGACTGGAAGGATAGTATGACCTAATCAAGCTATATATTTACTTACGCACGATTCCCCATCCAACAGAGTACTCCATTCCAGAGTTGGATGAGCATTGCATATATTGCCCGTTGCTTTGTAAAGCACAAAGCATACCACGCTATGCTTTTGTTCATATCTAAGAGCGCGCAGACCAGATACACCTGTCTTTTTGTACAGATAACCCCCAAATATGTCGACGTAAAATGGTATAGTTTATATGTTGCACATTTCAACTAGGTAAATACTGAAAGAATTGCAACTTGTAAGAATGATCACGGACTATTTATAGAAATATTAAAACGCATTGCAATAGTTTCAAACAATTTTTTGAAGTTCAGATTTTGGTTTCAATTCTAAGAAGATAGCATTACGTAAGTCGTAAGAAAATAGAGATTATTTGTCCGTATCTAAAGCAGGTATAGACTGTTTGAAATATCAACTTTTGTCATCCAAAATTATCTTTCCTTACGCCATGATTGATGTCTGTCCACAGAATAATTTAAAAATCTTTTTAAAAAATGAAAAAAACCGTTATAGAAGTATCATCATCAGTCTTTTAACGTCCGTCGTTGAACATAGATCTTCCCCGGGATCTGCCAGATTTCTCTATCTTGGGCGTCGCGGAGCAAGTATTTTCTAAATGTGTCCAGTTCATCTCTCCATCTTGTATTCTGTGGGTCTTGTTTTCGCATGTAATCTCTGGGGATCCATGTTGTGAGTCGTGATGCCCATCGATTGTATGCCATTCTTGCAACATGACCTGCCCATTGCCATCTAAGTTTTCTAATAGATTCTATGTCTTGGACTCCCGTTTTCTTCCTGATGTACTGTGCTGTCTTATGATCTCTCCATGACAGCACAGTATATAAGGAAGAAAACGGTAGTCCGAGACATATGTATATACCATTAGTTAATTTAATGGTTACTTGAGAGTATTTCGAAAAATATTACCAACTTTCTACTCAGAATATAGTGGAACATACAGTTGTTTACAGGATGTGCTTCTTACCTGCCTACTCAGTTTTCAGGTGTGTATTGAATCAGCTTTACTTTAATATAAGTGATGAAAGCTCGTTTAAATCAGTAGATATCTCAGGGGACAACTGAGGATTGTACGACCAAAAATTACAAGACCTGGTATTACTCATAATGGCAAAAGTATACCATCAGCATTGAAACATTGTGATATGACTGACAACCCTTTATCTAAAATTGTGTAAAAAACGTATAGGAACGTCTAGATTTATTTCCACGGGGAAATATCTAAAATAGAGTGAAAAACACCAAGTAACATCTTGATTCTGGAGAATCTAGATATTCTTAATCAAGGTCCTAAAAAGGTCAAAAAGCTTCTTTTTTTAAATTAAGAAAAAAAAAACAACATATTTAGAAGGCGTTCCAGTGGAACACTGATACCAATTTTCAAGTCTGTAGACAAAACGGTACGACCAGGAACATGCAAATGCAAACAAATGCACATATAGAAGGGAAAAGAACTCTTAGCCACCTTTGGTGGCTACGTTGCTTCAAAATCCTTCGCGACCTTCAGTGGCTACGGTTGTACAATGGTATTCAATGCCTCTCCGCTTAACACTTACCCAGAATGAAGAGTAGGATTGAGGAAGCCTGAAGAGCGATGGGTAGGGTCAGGTCATCTCGTCCAAGACACGCCCGTGAAAATTGTGCAGGGGACGGAAACCCTGTACTGAGTTACAGGACCAAGAACGGCTGACCTTAGAAATAATAGAGGAATGTATAATACTTTTTATCTGAAATTCGATAGATAAGATTAAAAATTTAGGAGCAGCATTTTCAAAGGTCAAAGGAAAATGTTAATTCTATTATTGTTGTTGCGTTGATATATGTGGAGTGCGAAAACTTCAATCCATTATCAGTGTACGGTGTAAAAAAGTGGGTGCACATAATAAGTGCCCGACGAACAATTTTTTTTTGAAAAGTTGATATTTTCATCATTTTTAAAGTCATAATGCTATTTTTTTTTTTCGTCTCGTTTTAAAGTTTGGCCTATCTACATCATGAGTCATTGGGAGATCAAGCTTCAAAATGAAACAAGAACCATAAGTTCAACGACGTGTCCACCATCCTTATGTCCATATCTGGGATTTTTGATTTCTATGGGATTCTAAACGAAATAGAAGTAGCATTACTACTTGTGGTAATACAAGCAGGAGGATTGAGAAGAGCGAGGTGAGGATGGTTCACCCGAAGATCTGGCTATAAAAACAAAAGTAAATAGTATGTTTGAATTGGAGAAAAGGGTACGATCTTTATCAATAATTAGTTCTAGGGCCTTATTGCAGGGTTATCTTATTTGATAAGTGGGCTTTAGATATAAATTTTTTAGCTATAAAGCAAGCTGTAAATAGAAAAGTTTACCCAATTTTAGCCATTTTCATACACAGTTTTAGCTACTAATAGCTAACAATATTTGGCAACACAAAAAAAAAAACGCTTGATACGTCATCTATTGCTCCGAACAGATATTCTTTTAATGACGTCACACTTTTTTATGACAGCGCACCTCTTATGACATAATAGTAACTGGTAAATAAAACACAAAACCCTCTCCTTCTCTTTCTGTTGTTTAACGTGGAAACCGACCGACGGACAGACCGAACGATCGACCAAAAGGCATCTAATAGAAACATGTGGACGCATTTAGAAACAGAGCATTGTAGCTCCGAAAATAACGAAAATATAAACTTTTTAAAAATTGGTTGTTTGGGCACGTATCATGCGCGGCCATTTATACTTCACTTTGATGAATTAATCGAAAAGCGATAACGAGACAACAGCAACCAAAAATCTTCCAGTTCGGTTAAAAAGAAAATAAAAAAATACCACTACTTCGTGGGTAATTTTATGGAAGTCCAACGTTAACTCCGTCGTACTGAAAATCGAAAAAAGAGACGACAATAAATACAGGAAAAGGAAAATTGAAAGAAAAAAAAAGATAAAGGAAAGAAATTGTTCAAGCTATCAAAATAACAAGCTTAGAAATAAAGTTTCATACAATTTAAGAGCGTCATATATAAACGGTACAGTAATGTTTAAAGTAAAATGGAGTCGCCTAGTCTACGTTATCGTAGAAAAAGATAAAGCTTAGATATTGTGACCTCTAAGATAGTCGGATGTGTTGCAGTGCACCGTGGAAAATGACATATGTCTCAGACTCGCTTACAAAAGCCTCCTAATGCAACTAATTAAGTTAATTGTCTTCTGTGTACTCAGAATATTTGACACTGAGTCAACGAAAGAGAGTGTGACGTCTTGCACGGGGCACAGTGCTGTAAAAACCCGATTGTGTTCCACGACGAGACAAAAGTCGAATAATAACTGTCTTTTTTCTCTTCTTTTCTTGGCAATTTCCGGCATTGTCAAGCTGATCACTTAATGCGTCACCTCTGTCATTTTAAAACTAAGTCACCCCGAAAATGTCTTCTGGAAACGGAATTATCTCAACAAAACTGTTCCGAGTGTTTGTTTTGTTTTTGTTTTTTTCATTTTCTATTCAGTTTACTATTAAAAGCCATACTGTTTTTTTTTTTAAATTTGTACTTCTTCCATCTTAGTTTTAGTTGCTTTTCACTGCAACTCCTCACACAGTCAGTATACAGCCGTTTGTAAACGAAGTGGATCAAAAATAAAGGATAAGCTCTTAGCGTGACTCGAACTCGCATCCCTTTTGCTTAGCCTTTATTTCCACTTTGATATCGGTCGTAGATTGACGATCTGGAGAGTTGCTATGAAAAATAATTGAAACGTGCCATCGCAGTCAATAATTGAACAACCGTAGCGTCAAAATTTGAAGTCATGTAAAAAATAATTCCTTCGAAGAATAGATATGGCCAGAATAAATCCTATTTATTACATTCTGGAGAATCCAGATGTTATTTAAAAAAAAACAAAAAACGTCAGAATAAGAACCCCCAAAGTTCAAAAAAGCTTTTTTCCCCTTAAAAATCAAGTGGATCTAGAGGAGTACTGATGCTAGACAAAACGGTATAGCCAGGAGTGCTGGAACACACGAATAGGTGAACAAATACATCCTCTAGTAATATCTTTGAGGACCCTCGAGGGAATTGGTGGTCTCCAGGTTGAGAACTATTGCATTAAATGCTGGAAGGGGGATAAGCTCAAGGAGTCCCAAAATCTCCAGGTTCGCCTCTGACTATAGACCTTCAAAGTCCTGAATGAATCCTAATCAAAAATTTTGCTGTTTTTTTTCAGTTACTGAGATTCTGAAGGACATTTTTTTTTCAAATAGTGACTGTGTTTCCTTTGTTCTAACATCGCTCTTATTCCATGACACACGCGAATGGATAACTATGGAACCTTTAAAGCAGTGGTCCCCAACCACCAGACTGCGAACCGGTACCGGTCTGCGAAGCATGATCTATCGGTCCGCGTGAAAACAGTTTGAATTAGCGATATTTCTTAGTAAAATCAAATCAAATTCATTTCCATGAATCTTGATACTAAATTCATTAGATAAACCCTTTCAGAAACGATATTGACTGTATTAGATACTTATAAGTGATTAGTTGACTTATCACCAATATTCCTGTCGGGATTAACTCTCTCCACCCTGTCGGCCAGTCTGCAAGAACATTGTCAATATCAGACCGGTCCATGGTGAAGAAAAAAACAACAGTGGCACGGCTTTGCGAAAAATAGCAACAGAAACAATATTTCTGTTGATTTTCTCAGAGACATTGAAAGGAACTTCATCAGGGAGTAGTAGGTTTGTTTCGGGACCCTTCCCCTTTTACATTTCCTGGTAACATTTTCCTTAAAACGTGCCCACGTAATCAAATATCACTCAATGCATTCTATAGTAGTGTAGTGCCCCCTATACTTTTAGTTAAGAATTTAGTACGAAACTCTTCTCCTAACATTACTTCTCACGATCGATCGCATTAACGTTACCCGTACATGTACCTCATCTTTATTCTTGTATTAGACGTACGTCTCTTGTCTAGCCATAATTCTTGTATGTGTTAATTCCTCTTAATTTCAATGCGCGTCCAACTTCATACTTGGCGCGCATTCCATTCCCTTCTCTTCATACAGCTTCCTTCCTTCCACAGCTACAGGGCCGGCGCACTGCACATCACCCACGAGGATCCAAAATCCTCGTCTCTCAACAATCCGCTGTTCGGATTCAACAAAGACTCTACATCCTACAAACTGGTGACTCCTCGCTATAGTAGCTTTGCGCAGTTGTAATACCATAGCCAATGAGGGCTTACGAAGCTCCGTATGGAGTGTCGAAGTCATGACGTCATGCAACCGAACTTCCGGATTCAGCTTGGATCCAGTTCATGCCAAATTGATACTTAAAAAATCTTGCTCGTTTCTTTTTTCATGTTTTTATTTTTTGTTGTTATTTCGATCGTAATTTCATACAGTTTTTCAGTATAGGACATATAGTTTGTACTTGATAAAAAACTTTGATGACTTTTTTGAGATCTTTATCGATTTTCACCCGTTTTTTTTTCATCGGAAAGCAGACGACAAACATAACAAAGAAATACGCGGCCATAATGATTCAATCTTTTGTTCTCGATTGCAATTACAGATCTGATCGTAACAGTAGCAAATATTACATATGATTTCCTAAATGAACTGAATCGAGGCTGGATCTGGGAGCTTATTATGACGTCAGACTTCACCACTCTATTGCTGATCTCAGAGACCTAGGATTCTCACCACTCTATTGCTGAACCCAGAGGTCGAGGATTCGTCCTGGGGCCGAAAAAAATACCTTGGCCACTCTAAGGGGATCTATAAGCTTGGGGGAACACTTCTCCATGGTACTCAAAAGGGAGAATGGGTCTCGCCCTAATTCCTTCGCAACAATAGTTGCTGGGATTGGAGCAATCTTTTTGAACTTCCCGCATGTGAGACGACACAGTAAACCGACCTTGTGTTAAGTCGGGTAGATTCGATCAAATATAACCCAGGATATTAAAAAAAACTCATATATATTACCACCTTAATAATATATTACCAACAAGTGGGCTCCTCGCCGTGGATTAAAAGTTAACGAGCTAGTTTAGCCGACTAACATTACTTGTGGCTTTGTGCCAGATTGACCTAAGTTTAGTACATACAGTCTTTCCACCCGTTTTCCGAAAGTACTGCTTTCCTATAAAAACTTTTCCTGAACCAAAATGGCGTAAAACAAAGAAACAGTTATCATTGATTCATAAAGGAAAAAAAATTGAACGTCACTGGACACCAAAATAATGGTAATGGTATATTAGCCTGAGTCGTTAGGGTTGGGGCGTTGGAAAGTACAGGAGACGAAGATATAGTAGAGAGAAGAAGAGGGGACGCGTTACCTCTATAGCGACCCGCTGCAAAACAAACGCTGAACCCTATATTCTCACTTCGCTGAAATGGTGACGTAAAGCCAAATTGTGGAGGAAAACGAATCAAAAAGTTTTTTCCCGATCCGAGCTGTTAATTCATAAACTCACGGTTTAACTTAATTTGCGATTTAAAAAAAGCAATAACAATTGAATTAAAGGTAAATAGTGGGAAAAATTAATAATTATCATTTGCAACTTATCATTTGATGGGATAAAATGTAATAAAAATCGTATTAGATGATCCGTGAAACGTCCTTTTAAGAAAATGATAAATGGTAACTCGATGGAAATTATTGACTAACTTGGAAATCGTTTATCGTTCATGACACACATACACACGCATGCATGGAAATTATTGATCCCTGATAAGAATCAGGTCTTGTATCAATCTCACGACTAGGAGTGTATCACAGTTTCATCTTACCATTTGAATATATATATATATATATATATATATATATATATATATATATTATAGAAAGCTTTACAGCTTTGCGCACTAAACGTTGAAAACTTTCCAAAGATTTTGTTGGGTCACTTCAGTCACTTACTTTCCAATATCTCTGAATGTAATTAACATATTTTTCTTCAGTATATATTTTAATGTTTCATAACACTCTGTTATCATGGTACTATGAGTAAATTTTCTCTTGTTGGGATCATCAGTTGTTTATGATGTAACCGTTTCGGGGATTTTAAAAACAAGACAATTATATAAACACGACACCCCAGCATTGTTGATCAAACACCTCTTCCCTTTCAGCTATGATTTTAATATATAGCTTATGTCATACATGTAGATCGTTTGTATTGTATTGTAAAATGGCATTTAATATTTTTCCCACTGAATTAATGAAGGGAAGCCGGTTCATTTGAACTTCGTCTCAAGCCTTGCAAATTGAAAACCTGATCTCAAGACTTCGAAATAGTAAGGAATAAATTGAATGAAATAAATAAATGAAATAAAAAAGATACAAACTCGCTTCTAGAGAGAAATCCCTATGGATATATTTTTCAAATTACGTTAAAATCAGTTGAACAGTTTTTAAATCCCTTGTACAGTACACGAACAAATACCATATAGACGATTAATCTTTGACAACAATTCACCTTCATCGTAATTTTTCTGCTGTTTTCATAGCAGCTCAGCTAAGACCCTCAATCTTTAATTAGTGGGCTATTCGTTTTCAAAACAATGACTTCCTCTATTATATGATATCTTATTCATTCTATCATATGGATGTGTTTATTGTTGTTAGGGAGACTGGCGTTACGGTTGGAAATTGGTTATCGAGATGTTGCAAATGTTGTGGGATACATTATTCGAACGATCAATATAGAACGATTATTGCCAGTAAACGCCACACTATGACGCCCGGAAGGACACTTTAATACCTTCTTCCACCAGTATACGAGACAAAAAGGCACATTCTGGGCAATAACTTCTACAAAGTTATATCGTCGATCTATAAAAAAAAAGTGTCAAGTCAATTCATTGATAAGAACGTTTATTTATTCATATATTTTTCTGTGCACCGAAACTTTTCAATCTTTGGTGGACGACTTTTGGCGCTCTGTTTGTAACACTCTTCATTTGACTGGATAAGACGGTAGCATTGCCTCCGAAGTGTCACCAGAATAGTCAAATACACTGTAAGTAATTCTTTTTCACATTATTTTCTTCTCAGATTGATTTATCCAAATTTGTACTTAACACTTACAAATTTGTTGTCTGGTGTGTTGTTCATTTCTGTTGACTCCCTGTAAAGATTAATGCCATCATATAGCCATACTAGCGAACTATCACAGGATTTCTGTAGTTACCAGCCCTATACCTTTTACCTGGGCTCAAATTTAACTATCGGGATTCATCATCGTCTGTCTTTTATCGTCCGTCGCAGGACATAAACCTTCCTCAGGATTCGCCAGACTTCTCTATCATGGGCGTCAAAGAGCCAATACTTTCTTAACTTGTCTAGTTCGTCTCTCCATCTTGTATTCTCGTGGCCTTATTTCACAGGTGATCTCTGGGTATCCATGCTGTGAGTCGTGATTTCTATTGGTTTTAAAGGGCTCGAATTTCTCCGTTATTCACCCACAACTGGTGGGGACAGATTTTGAAGGCCCCTAAACAACAGGTACTGGGAGGCCCCACTAATATTTTCCAGAGGGAAAAATTAAATTTATTTGGATAAAGCTGACAATAAATAAAATCCAAACATTTGCTTTACGAAATTTCTTCGGAATTAATTTCTTCAAAAATTTGAAAGTTCTTGAGTACGTCGTTTTCAGTTGAGATGAGATCAAGATTGTTTTTTTAAAATGCCACAAGATATATGCGTATACAATACAGTGTTTCCCTTTACTCTGGTATGTTTATTACATATATCCTTGTAATTGATATATAACTTTGTAATTCTTATTTTTATGTGTTAATTGCTCTATTTACTCTGTTAAATATTGAGCAGTGTGATTAAGCATCAACAACAGATAAAATCTGTTTTCTATTTCTTTCTTTTTGTATTTTTACTAACTGAATATATATATATATATATATATATATATATATATATATATATATATATGTGTGTGTGTGTGTGTGTGTGTGTGTGTGTGTGTGTGTGAGAGAGAGAGGTAACTCATCCACTGTAAGCTTATGCAATGCTCTTCTATAGGAATTGAGCACTCTGGTGGATGAGGGATTTCTCTGAAATTTAAATATATCGCTTAAATTCAGTTCCGTAGTCCAGAGGTAGGATATCGGCCTACGGGTCTGATGTGAAGGTTTCAATTCTGCCTCACGGTACTGGATGGGATAATGGAAAGCCTATAGCCACACTGAAGAGATGTAATACATCGAAACACTATATATATATATATATATATATATATATATATATGAGATCCTTCTTTAAATAGATGATTAATTTTTCTCTGGCAGACCCCCAGGGCTACAGCTTCTAAAGCCTATGCCTAATTCCGGCACTGGGTGGATTTATACCTTTGCCAAGGTTATTCGTGCAAAGTGAATGTAAGCAGCCTCGACCGGAATTCAAACTCACTTAGCAAATTCGATTCTCCAGGACAAAAACCCAACAATTTTTTAAAAAATCAGCGAGGGTTACCAGCAATACATCAAATAGAAGACCTGGGCATATTAACTGTTTATAGAATTCATAACTCTGGTTTGAAATCAATTTTATCAAAATCCAGCACAAACCTGGTGTTGACTTTATTTTGCTACCGCAAGAAGAATAAAAAGAACGACAAGAACAATCCTTACCAAATTGCGAAGAATAAAAATGAATATTCTCAAACCGCGATTTGAAATCACGTTCTTACTAATTAGTTGTAGTATCCTTTACGTACTGAACCAAGTGGGTAAGTCTTACATAAGTGTCAAAATTCAAGTTGAAAATATACGAAGGCTTATTTCATTCTAACCCCGCAGAAGAACTGTTTGCAGTCACTTCGCACAAAGTACCCTTGAGAAAAACCTGAATCAACGTATCCTCCCAGTTATGGGAGCCCTTTAGCTCCGCAAGGGATGTCATTTTTGGCGTCGAACTAATACCACGTCCCCGTAAGAACCCACAATTGCTACAAAAAAATAATGGCGTCTCCAATGAATCGTTGAATCTTGTGTTGTGCGCCGCAGGAGCGACTGACCTAAACTGAGCTCAAGTTGGGTTGCCTTCTATACAGTCACTTTTTAGTAATTGCTACCTTTCCCGTTTCAAAATGGCCACCCTTCCAGAGGATCCGGGTTAGTATTTCATTGGGTTAAGCCTGATATTTTTAGGGTTAGTTCGTCATCAGCGTCTGTTATTCAGCAGCTGGGACGGCAGAGATTTTAAAACGGGAAAGGTAACAATTGCCCACTAGTTTGGGATCTCGCTCAATGATTACAACAGTGGATTGGTAAGTTATGTTGTTGAATTTTTAACATTAATCATGGTTGTTGCAAAGAAAGAGAGAGAGAGAGAATATTTTTCCTTCATCCTCTTTATTATTTTAATATCCACAGAAATTACTAATATCAACTTCGTACATACATTCAAACATATATACGTAAGTATGTCAATGAGTCCGTAGCCCAATGGTAAAAAAAAGCATTTATTTTACACAACAAATATTTTTTTAAACATACCACATTTGACGGAATATGAGCACCCCTCCGATTTATCCCCAGCCCCCCAAAAGTGACCCCAACGTTAAATGTAAACTTCGTTGTCCATTCCAGCTCCAACTTTTGTATTATATCTATAAAAGAATTTTAAAAACATGAAAAATATGTTTTTTGTATAGATATATCTACTTATTAGATTGAAATAAGCCCGAGTATTATAACATTTCGTTAATATCTAAAACCTGCCAAATAAGCATAATCAGAAAGAGAGGTAATCAGTTGGTCGTGAGTTCAGATCACGGTAGGGGGATGTAGATTTTACAAATCGGTTTTGTTCCTCTTACTTTGATGAGGATTGTCTTTGTAACGGTTGGAAAACGAAGTCAAGTCCAAATTTTGTACTGGAGTTTAACAATAAATGATATATATATATATATATATATATATATATAT